>CM062828.1:10668655-11064581 GCA_031772345.1 Himalopsyche anomala
TGAGAATGTGACAGGTTTCAATTGTTTTCTTATACTACTACTGTTTCATACTTCATTTGTTTTATTCTAATGCACGAAGGACATTTGAAAATAGAACGTCATACAGAATAAAACATAGTATGGTATGGTATTGAGTATACATAACATCTCCCCCCTAAAGAATAAACTTATTGGTAACTTAAATGAGTTTATACAATAAATATATGATTATAAGAAACATTGAGATGATGTACATAAGGTATTGTAAGTGATTGTAATGGAGGAGATGGGTTTTATTTATTTATTTGTTTCTTACAACAATCATCATTTAAGATATTTACATCTGGAATAAATATATAATAATTTTATGTTTGTACATTTTCACTTATTAGGATTACATTTTAGAGTAAATTTTACATTCAGGTTTTACAAATAAAATCTTGGTTACTTAGTTGATAACAATTTTATATAGTATGTAAGAGTGTATATTGTGATTTTAAGGTTGAATAAACATGGTATTTTTGAGATAATGTAATGATTGTCGTAATCTGTTTTAAATCCACTTACTGTAAGGGATCTAAAATAGCAAGTTTCACTCTGTTAGTGTGAACTTTGATTAATTTATTTTTTACTTTAATAGTAATATTAAGAGGACTGTTGACTTTTATGATTTCGTACGGACCTTGGAAGTTAGGAGATAATTTTTTAGATTTATTTAGTTTAGTAGAATTATTTGTTAAATATATTTTATCACCGATTTTAAATTTTCGTAAGGTTTTATTTTTGTTATGCCTTAATTGTGTGTCTTCTTTTCTTTCAACTAGATTCTTTCTAGCTATTTCGTGTGATTTGGTTGATTTGAGCTTAAAATTGTCTAAAAACGAATCGTATGTATATTTAAATTCGGGTATTATTATAGCTGTTGGTAGTTTAGGTGAGTTTCCGTAAACTAATTCGAAAGGTGTACGTTTTGTAGCAGTGTGTGGAGTAGTGTTATAGCTAAACATAGCAAAAGGTAACCATTCGTCCCAATCGGTTTGACTTGGAGATATATAATGTTTTAGATAGTCGGCTAGAGTAGCATGGCTACGCTCTAGCGCACCATTGCTAGTAGAAGAAAACGCACTGGTTTGGATTTGTTCGATTTTAAAAAATTTGGCTACTTCTTTAAGTATGTTTGAAGTAAAATCTTTTCCTTGATCGGTAAGAATTTTTTCAGGGATGCCAAATTGACAAATGAAATTTTTAGTTAATTGAGCTGCAATCGTCATTGCTTCATGATTAGGAATAGGGTAACATTGAGAATATTTTGTAAGATCATCTTGAAGAGTTAAAATATATTTATTTCCATTTTGGGTTAAAGGTAATGGACCTACTACATCTAAGGCAATACGTTCAAACGGTTTTCCGCTAGTCGTAGTTATTTCTATGGGTTGTTTTAAATTTTGACGATATATTTTGTTTTTCTGGCAAGATTCACATTGCCTGATATATGTTTTAACGTCTTTTTGCATACTGGTCCATTTATATTTGAGTCGTAAACGATTTAAAGTTTTATGATACCCTGAATGTCCGCTTATAGGAGAGTCATGATACTCTTTAAGTATTTGTGGTATTTCGTCGTGATGAGGATTAATTATTTTGTTATGACAGATCGTTATATTTATGTTTGAGTTGTGAAAAACATATTGGATAATTTTCTTTATCTTTTCCCAATTTAAGTTGTCTAAACCACTACCAAGGCGTGGAAAAGAGATATTTGTTTCTTTATCACTATGTAGAATATTTTTTAAGTTACATAATGCTTGAAAGATAGAAAAGTAATTTGATTTTTTCCAAAAGTTTTGTTTCGTTATTAAATGGTAAACATTATTTTTATTTTCTGTTGATTTTAATACGTCTCCTACTTTAGAGTGTGTATTTAATAATTCGTCATAATTAGAGATCATTGAACTTATTTCTAAAGCTATTCCTTTAGACATCGATTTGTCGTTAGAAATACAATGTGCTATAGATTGCTTTTGATTAAGAAGAGATTCATCTATTTCATAAAATTTAACGTTAAATGTTTCATTTTGTTTGTCTAGGAAGTTGTCATACGAAAAAGTTTGAGAGGTCATGGTATTTAAAATTTGATTTTCGATTCGAGACAATGCATCAGCATTAGTATTAGAGTAAGATAATTGCAATTCATTTTGCAATCGTTGTTGAGATTGATCGCTATTTGTTGAATTTAAATATTCTGCCTGAATGGTTTTTACATTCCGAGTTATTTGATGATTTTCTGAATTATTAGGAGGTTGGAAGTTTTTAGAATTACTGAGAGTTTGATTAGTTGGTGAATTATTATTTGAAGGATTTTGATAATATTGATTTTTTACGTTGTTGTTGAATTGTTGAGATTGATCATTATTTGTTGAATTTAAATATTCTGCCTGAATGGTTTGCACATTCCGAGTTATTTGACGATTTTCTGAATTATTAGGAGGTTGGAAGTTTTGAGAATTACTGAGAGTTTGATTAGTTTGTGAGTTATTATTTGAAGGATTTTGATAATATTGATTTTTTACGTTGTTGTTGAATTGTTGAGATTGATCATTATTTGTTGAATTTAAATATTCTGCCTGAATGATTTGCACATTCGGAGTTAGTTGATAATTTTCTGAATTATTAGGAGGTTGGAAGTTTTGAGAATTACGAAGAGTCTGGAATTTGTTATTTGAAGAATTTTGTTGATATTGATTTTTTACGTTGTTATTAAATTGCCTCTTCCGACATTCTTCTAAGATATGTCCTGATTTTTTGCAGTATCTACAAAATTTTGTATTGTATTGAGATGTAAGATTACCGACAAATTGATTATGTTCTGAATTTAGAGAGTGTGGCTTTGATTGTTTGGTGAAATAATTATGATTGCTCTTATTTGGGTTAGAGTTTTTTTTTCCCTAACTGCATTATAAAACTTTTCTTCTTCAATTGCGATATTTTTTGCCTCAATAAGATTTTTTGGTTTTGAAAGCCTGACTACTGTTGATAGTTCACTGGTCATACCTAAAATTAATGTATTAAGAGCGCTGTCTTCAATTTGTTTTATTCTCCCTTTCAATTCTTCATCGTCCTTGTTCGAAAATCGAACAGCTCCGATAAGATTATTAGTGCAATTTTCAACTCTTTGTATGAATTTTATTACTGGTTCGTTAAAGTTTTGTTTACAATTTCTTAATTCCAGTTCTAACTGAGATGTGTGTTTATTTTCACCGTAGGTATTTATTAGAAATGATTTGAATTCGGCATAGTTTTTAAAATTATAATTGGCAATTGTGTATTTGGCATTTCCTACAACGCAATGAATCATGTATTTTAGAAGTATGTTTTTTTGTTGCTCTGAGCATAGTTCGTATACAGTATCACAATCTTTAATAAAAGGATACAGATTTCGTTTTTCTCCGTCAAATGTCGAAACAAACTTCATCAATGTATCGATAGTGAGTGTAGGCATTTTGGTGTGAAAGTGTATAGACTGAGTAAGAAAAATTGTTACAAAAGTTACTCACAGAATATGATGAATAATATATTGCATAAAGTTTAAACAAACGTTGACTTGAAGATGAATTTGGTTCTAGTAGTCGTTGAAATAGGTTGTTGGCAGCTTGCAGATTTTTCTTGTAGTTGGATGTAGAATCAGCAAAGAAGATGTAATTGAAGTCGGCAAAGAAAATGTAGTTGAAGTCGGCAAGAAGATGTAGTTTGAATATTCGATGATGGATTTCGCAGAATTTATTGTCACCATGTAGAAGTTGATGATTCAAAAATAGATTTTGTAGATGTATCGACGTAGAAGATTTTCGATAATAGATTTCGTAGAATTGGAGATTTAGTCTTATTCTAGTTTCGTATTATTATTATATTTGATTTATTATAATTTCCGTTCGATTTAATCGATGTACTTTTATTATATTAGATTTATTTTGTTCGTGTATTTGATTCGTGCTAATTTTTTAAGAATTTTATTCACCGTTAATTTATTGTCACCATAAATTTCTTAACGTTATTTTAGCACATATCCTCACTTCTGACACCAATTTTTATGTTATGTTTATTGTTTTTTACTAAAACACTTTTATGTGTTGGTTCAATTTTATTTAGATAACTTAATTTTACACTTTATAAATCAATAAATCAATCTTATAATTAATACGAAAATCGTGAGAATGTGACAGGTTGCAATTGTTTTCTTATTCTACTACTGTTTCATACTTCATTTGTTTTATTCTAATGCACGAAGGACATTTGAAAATAGAACGTCATACAGAATAAAACATAGTATGGTATGGTATTGAGTATACATAACACAGTCAGTGTTTTGCTCGTGCCTTCATCGGTGTTCGATAGTATTAAAATGTTATTGTGCTTAGCAGTGGCGGCCGGTCAATGTGGCATTGGATCAATGCACCCCTTGTATATACAGGGGCGGACATATTTCATGACATAATATTCAAACATAACATTTATACCATTCACTCATTTTAAATTCAATAAAATAAAATAAAATATTTATTATAGACAATAAAATAAATACATGAAGAATTTAAAATGATTGAATGTTATAAATGCTATGTTTAAATATTATTTCAAGAAATATAACCGCCCCTGCATATATATGCAAGGGGTACATCGATCCAAAGCCATATTGACCGGCCGCCACTGGTGCTTAGTTGTGTTTGTATAATACTTTCAATCCTCTGCTTATACGGGAGATCCATTCATTCCACGTGAAACAGCCGTAGAAAAAACGGCGTAAAAAAGATGAAATGAATATAGGTCACATTGCATTTGACTGTGTAATTTCGAAACCGTGTAAAAAAGGATTTATGTGTATATTTAATACTTATCAAAGGACGATAGACGCTTTTATAATGACCATTAATAATCTTGTCACCCTACCTATATATGCACCTCTTTCAGGGACTTATATTAATGATGGTTTGATTTATTTGCAGAAAAACCCGGGGACCGTTAGATCAGCCGAGGAGGACAGAGGGCGCGTCAATCACACGATGACGGTGTGGGTTGACCCGGCGAGCGCGGCCGCCATCTCGAGGCGCGTGCCTCCGCTCTGCGCCGAAGCTGGAGACTTTGTATATACCAGCGAGGCTGATATGCGCGCCTGGTCAAATATTCCAGGTATTTCAATTCAACATTCACAATAATTTGAAATGATTCATTTTTGATTATTCTTATTTTCTTTAAACTTTATAGTTGATAGATAAGATATAAATTAATACTATTTTTCGTAATATAATATAATATATCAACTACAAAATAAGCAGAAAACCGTAACTGACAATTTATGTATTTTACAGGAGAAGGTTTTTTCAAAATTAAGTTCGAAAAAAGAAATTCCTTATATGTGGTTAGTAAATAGTAATATACACTCACGGTCTTTCGTGATATTATGTTAAAATTGTTTGACTACTTTCACTTCTCTAGATTAGCGTTTCCACCGGAGTCCACGTGGGACAAACGATAACAAGTCAAAACACTAAATTGCACAGACCCTAAAAAAGATCAAGCGAATGAGATAACGCGTGAAAAAAATTGTCACTTAGGCGTTATTGAACAATTGTTGACTTATAATGCAATTTACCGAATTGTGTCGCATAATTCTTTTGCCAATTATGGTTTGATATACACAGGAAAAGATTGCTAAATATAGTTACATAAATTTTGGTTTAATTCATTCAGGAAAACTTTATCTCACTGATTGTCTTTTTTATTATAAACTTGTGTTATCTCGCTCAAACTGTGTTTACGGAGTACGGAAATTGTTTTCGTCTTGGAAGATATTGTTTTCCTAAGTAATCTACCACGTGACGCCGCAAAAATTCTTATCTTCACCTAGTGTTTTTACTTATTTGTAGACCATGCTATTATCTCTAAATTATGACTTTTCACTGGTCTTTTTTTCTTTGACGATCATCATGGATGCCGGATTATATCTATCGTTACTTTAGGCAATGTCGGCAGAACATTTATCGTAGCTGTTTTTTTTTTTAAGTTGCCTAACACTCTTGTGGTTGTTGGTTTAATACTCTACGACAGAGGTGGGGAATCTTTATGTCTCTAAAGGCCACATTCATTTCTCTGATTCAACATAAGGCCGCAGTTAACATTGACAGGGAATTGAGCAGGGAATCTTTGGCCAGAAACAATTTCATGCCAATTTGTAAAGCCCACAATTTTGCGAATTTCCCAAAAATTACCAGCGTGGGACCTTTTTTTAGGTCTTCCAAGGATTTTGACATCCAAAATCTCAGGAATTTGCGAATTAAAAAAAAAATGCAGAATTCTCAGAATAGTCAATAGGCCGCACCAGAGTAGCCGAAAGGCCACAGGTTCCCCACGACTGCTCTACGACTGAAATAATGACAGCAAATCTATAAGTTTATATATCGAATAAAATATCTACGGTAATTATATAAGGTTCGCTTTGTCCTTAGAACAGCTCTAGACGAACTATGTTAATACGCTACGTGTAATTTCGTTCAGTTTACGAGTTACATCTGTGTTGTAATACAGTTTTCTGTGAAATTTTATCATCTGGTCTTATCAAAAATGAGTTTTTGACATAACTCCTCACCGTTCATTTAAATAGTTATTTCGTATTCTCAACCAAAACTTACACAGGTCTATAATAGACCGTTAAGGTATAATGTTAACGCGATCAACTCACAAATTTATATCTCCGACAAATTATTAAAACAGCATTATTAACGTAAACTTTTGTATTTGTACATAGTTTTCTCTTTGAATCAGTTTTCGAAAATCCACTTCACTAAACTCTCAGTTGTTTGGGTAATATCAGTAAGTTTCTATAAAATGTTTATTTATAATATTATTAAAGTTTTCATCTCTCGCGCCTGCCCCTCAAATTTAATAACTTCAGTTCGCTGAATTATATATGATGCGATTTTTTTTAATTCCTTTATAATTAGATTTTTTATATGTGTTCAAATGGCAGCGCCCAAGGATCCCTTCGCGCGCCATCTGCGCTCTTAATTTTCCATTTAAATCTCATTTAATAAATTTGCATACCTAATTCTTCTGTATTGACTTTATATTATTGTGTACTTAAGCGATTTGACGAGAATACTCCCCCAGAAATTGATTATAAAAAACGCCATTTCTTATGTAAATAATTACAATGTTAAGATAATTCATCTATAAACTGTAAGAAAACTTGATTATATAAATGAAATCTTTTTCTACGATTTGGTGTTTTTTTTTTACGAATTATTATCGAGGTGTATGTTTTTATTATTTTAAACACTATTTTAACTTTCACACATTCACATTGACCTCTGTAACTGAACTAATTTGATCAAATTAAATGAAAAAAAATACCCCCAAATCACTGAGGCTGATTGGTGAAACATCAATGTTTCATTAGTACATTTTGTCACTAACAGCCCAAGATTTGTCTTTTGTTTTCTTCAGGCATTTGAAAACTCTACTGAAATAAAACTGATAGAATATTAGGTAAATAGTTGTGACGTTCAATTCCTTTAACGATCATCATATATAATCACTGTATTTCGTCGCCATGACTTACTCTTATAGACGTGTGGAAAACCTTATAAATTCAAATGTTCTACACCAGTGGTCGGCAACCTACTACCCGCGGGTAATTGAATTACCCACTTCGACATTTTGAGTTACCCGCCAACAAATTATGATAATATTTTATTATTAAATTACTTATTTAATAAGACCAAGGAAGCCACCAAAAACAATATTATATTAATAAAAACACAATATTCCTTTGTACTTCAATCCACTTTATTAATTAGGTCAGGACCGGTTTCGCTCATTGCGAGCATTGTCAGTTGTGTGTCAGTTGTGAGTCCTGACCGGTCCTGAAGTGGAATGAAGTAGAAATGAATATTGTGTTTTTATTAATATAATGCCTTTCCACCAAGTATTGACAGTGAACACCCTAAAAGTGAACAATATTATATGTTTGTTTTTGTATTTACACATGTGTATCATGCAAAACTATTATTTATTGTATATAAATATACATACTATTTTCTAAAAATGATTTTTTAAAAGAATAAATGGTAAAAAAATATGTTTAAATTTTACCCACTAACCAAATTTATTTGTCAAATTTTATTTGTTTACCCAGTCTCTCAAAAGATTGCCGACCATTGTTCTACACAAATGTTTAATATGTTACATGTTCATTCGCATTCTGAATTAAATGATCAATTTTGCTTGACTGATCGGGCTTACAAACCAATCACTCATCTATAACACTAATCACGCTTAGTGTATACTGTGATGTTTCGATACGGGCAAGTAATCGGCAAATGAAATAATAGCAAAGCCTCAAAGATCCAGCCAGTCGCTATGGACGGCTATGCCGAATCTCTCGAACGATTTCCCAGCGTGGCACGGATTTACACGAGCCGTCGACCGCCCGATAAGGATCGTTCCAGGCCTGTAGTAAATACGATAATTCGATGCCGTGTTACCGCTGAGCCGCGGTCCGGTTCAACATTTTTATTTCCTTTATCTACATCGGCGATAAGTCCGCTCGGCCTCCGCTTCGATTTGCTGCCGTAGGCTTTGGATTTAGGGATGATTTTTATTTTCTCCTAGTTTGCGGTCGGGATTATTTTTCTCCCATGCAAAGCCCAAACGGCTATGATTTTTTTAGGATAACTTCATCTATTGATGTATGTGTTATAGAAAGAAGGTGTTATCACTTTACTAATGAAATTGATCGCTTGTATAAATTTAATACTTTTAAATTCAATTTGAAAACAAACAATATCGAAAGTTGATGCCACAATTTAAATTTTTAATACCAGGAAATAGGTATAGTAGTAGTTTCTGTTACAAATAAATAAATACATACTGATATACAAAATCTTATAATTCACGAGCCCCTTGTTAAATTTCAGCGCGGCCGGCGAGTCCCTTGTTAAGATAAGAAAATCATCCGTCTTAGATCAAATCAGCACCTAACTTCAATTTCTGTAGATGAGTAAATTTTATTATAAAACAAGACTTAGTACCTCTTTCATTTTATCATTCAGCGTTGTGGGCTTCCGTGCTGGACCTCATGGGTTCGAGTTAATCACTAGTCCTGTCTTAGCCTTATCATTCTACCCCTACTACTCTTTTTGGAAAAGAAAGGTTGAGCGACTTAGTAATGAACAGTTCTCGTAGAAAAAAAACTTTTGTTTATATGCCTTCATTTAGCAATCTTCAATGATTTATTTGTGACTATTTTTTAACGTGTATTTTCATAAAAAAAAATGTTAATATTTTCATTTTGCATTATTGTGCGAGTTTATTAACAATACACACGCATTTTTCAGGCTGAATAATTCTTTTAAGTTATAGTTTTTTCTCGTCAACCGATTAGTCACTTCATTGGTTAAATATATAATTTAATGAAAAATATAATGCTTTACATATATGTGCATTGTTTTCGTTCACACCTTTCGTATACATTTTTGTATCAATTGAGTCCACTGAACTTTCACCCAAATTCATGTCGAAGTCAAATTATACCACTCAATGTAATAAGGGCCAGCGCTGTTACATTATTTTTATTGTTTGAATTCAATTCGAATTATAATTGTGTGTAATAAACATCGGACAAATTTAATATTTCGTTTGGAGCGAGCGTAACGCCCCCAACAGTTGTCAACTTTACAAATGACTAATGCTTGTATCGCGAGCCAAACATCGTTAAAGGCAATGTTCAACAAACACCAGCTTCTGTGCTCAATACTTGCACTTGCCTTTAATAAGTCCAATTTCCCTGCTCACTTAACACATAAATGGCCAACCTTTTTGTCACCATCACTTGTATTTGGAAATCTAATGTTTAGAAGATTTTTGTATAAAATACGTTGCTAAGACCCGAAATTCACGTCTTTCATATATTATAACTTAAACGAAATGGTGCCATAATCCCTACAACGGTTTTATATTTTTCCAATAAGTCTTTAAAATAGATTAATGTTTCAGAATAGCTTATTATTTATTCCACAAATATGTATAAACATAGATCAAAAAGAGCGTATAATATATTTTTAAAAATCTTGTATATATGCTATGAAATTAAATTGTTATTTTCACTTGTTTTTGTATATGTATCAAAATTACCGCAATTGAGTCAAAGTTCAAAAGTAGTTTTTTGACAGGCTTTGTTGATTTATTAGGGTGACTAAGTCGGGTAATATCATTAATATTAATAATACGTTTTAAAATATAAAATATTGTACATACTGAACTTTCACGTAACAAAAAATATCAACATAGAAAGCGAAGAAAATACACGATCACTTTTTTATATAAAAAAATTAGCGTTTCACGCTTGTGGCCATACATATAATACTTTTATTTTATTTATGCAGGTTTAATTATCTGCTATATAAAACACAAGTACTTTTTTGATATATGTTATTATCTAACATAATATTCTCAATATTTAAAACATACAAATATATGTATATACAATGTGCCAGGCTACTTACTATTAATACATTTATCAGACACTTTAACATTATAATGTATGAATACAGTTTATGTTTTTTAATATTATGTTTTAACTTAAAACCATCATAGGACGAGCGTGACCATATAGTCACAGTTAACACCGTCGTCTTTTAATCCCACTATTCATTCCTTTTGTACTTGAATATCGTTGCCTTCAGTCAGTTTCGGTTAAAAAGCATACTTATTTCAACTGTTTATTAGCCATGGGGGACAGACACAACTACCAAAAGCATATGCGATTTTTTAAATATTCGTATATTTTTTCTTTCTTAAAAATTGACTTTTTGGAATTTTTAATGTTTATTTTAATAAAGCTTTTAATTATTTACACTACTCTCTTTAATATATTAAAAAGAGGCTAAATTGTAAATGTTTTAATACTTCACGTCTAGCTATATTTCAACCCCGGATGTTTGTGTGACCATATGGTCACGCTCGTTCTTACCACTGTCCTTGCACAATATTACACCGTGCCTATGAGGACGAACGTCACCATGTGGTAGAGCAGCTTTTAAACAACCTTATCATTTTTTAAACAAATATTTTTGCTAGAAATAAAATTTATCTGTAAATACGATATGACTCAATTTTTTTTTTAATAAATAAAAAGTTTCGTCTCTGGAAGTTAAGTGCTTAAAAAAAATTCTAGAGAATATTCTATAGTAAATTAAATTATTCAACACAGACAATGTTACATTAAACCGCTAAGTTTGCATAATTCTTTGGATGGTAATAATTTGTTCGGTATAATTTACAATCTTCACATAGTTGAGATGAGATATAAATAAAGTTTCCGTTTTAAACTTTGTCCGATTACATGTTACAGTAAGTGACAAAACTTTTCAGACTGTAGAATAATTGGCTTTACATTTTCAATGTTAACCCACACCTCGCTCTCGGGCGAGTTGTAGAAGGTAACATTTTTGCATTAACCCGTCAAACACACGAATAACCTGCCATTGGCGGGCGAAAATGAGTTAATGCTCACATTTCGAACACAGCTACGCTTAACACTGCGCCGGGGGTGGAGGGCTGTGTGTGCACGGAGAATGTAGTGAAAGCAATTCAGAGGCGCTTTCAATCAAAAATTCTTGTCTTTCGAGGAAGCGTTCGCGTCGTTGGCTGAATTAAATAGACGATTACGTCATTAGAGGGACTCAAATCAAATTGCAGGCGTAAATATTGCCGAGCGACCCTTTTCCTTTTAGAATATTTCATTCTCAATGGGCGAATTTTTAATGCCGTGTCGGCGAAATCTTTCACAATGTGTCAAAATCACTTAAATGCCATTACATTTTAATATTATTTTTTTTTTGCGATAAAACCCTCTTTGTATGTTTTCTTTCACTCGATAGATTCCGACAACCTCTAGCATTCAATTTATTTTGTATATATATTTACATATTTATTTTATCAAAACTTTCCCAGCCTCTCACACTGTTCCTGTAGTAAGATTTTCAAAGCTTTTAAACTTTCATAATATATTAAGTTGTACGATCAGTGATACAAATTCTGTAATGGAAAATTGTTTCTTCAATCGGCAAATGGATACCTATCTATCTATAAGAATGTATAATGTATGTCTGGCATGTTTTCTTATGTTCTTATCAACCACTTACCGATCGTATAGGTCCTATCCGATCCTGAAAACGGGACGCAAATTACTAACCTTTTTTAAACTCCACTATCCTACGTCTGTTTTTTAAAATTACTCGTATCGCAACAGAATAATTAAAGAGTCGACGAGGAACTGTTAATTTGAGTGCATCTGGGTACTTGAATGTGCTGAAAAGCAAAATCTAGCCCTGTAGTGACAAATTTTAAAAATGTGTCCACATACTGAATAATTAAAATTTGACATTAAAGTTCCATCAAGGGTTCTCATTAGGTATATAATAAATGGAGCTTCTTTAGTCATAGGACGAGTTAGCGTCAACATTCTTCAAATCTTTTTCATCGCTGATGTTTTGGTTACTTTCATTATCCATACTTACCAACAGAAGAGCGTGAATGCTTTAGAGGTAAGCAATCCACAGTGAAGCCAGTTAACGTGTGCACCATATGTATCAATATGCAAATTATATTGTTTATAATCTTCATATACACATTCAGATACAATACATAGAGAAGTAAACTGAAGAGGGTCTCTCTCATGATGATAAGGGTCGTGTTTATTAGTTGTATTATTTTTTAAAGGAAAAATCAAAAGCATAACAACATAAGCTTATTATTTAGTGCTTACATGTTTTTGTTTGAATTATCGCTTAGTTCTATACATGTTTCATTTCAGTTTGTTATCCTCTTTGTCAGCTAAGGATCCATACTTCTGTTTTTAAACGTGTTGATTGATGTTGAAAACGATTGAACTGATAGAGATGAATCTTAGTTATACGATAGAGGAGAGCAGAAAATATTTAACAAAATACATAAGTTGGCACTAAACATATAATGTTTATGGAACTCAATTTGTTTCAATTTAGAAACAATTTCAAGTATTAGAATACTGTTTTTGATATGGAAGAACATGATAAATATTTGTGTTTGAATTAATCTTAGTTTAACAGTTGTTTTTTAACGCAAATTTAGTCTCACTTTATATAATATTCGAATCGTTAAGCAACAAATGAGAACATAACTATTTTTTTTCGGATAGCTGACATATTTCATGCAATTGTGAAGTGTATAAGAATTTAACGAGAAAAAAATAGTTAATCAACAAGCTACATATATGCAACATATATTATGTAAGAGCTTCACTTAGCAATTCTGGGCTCGACTCCTGACCAGGTAAATATAAAATGTTGTTATTTCCTAATTATGTCGAGTCTTCAAAAGTTTTTGTTTAAATTTATCTAGGGTTTTGAAAATGGTCTTTAATTATTTTTGATATTTAAAAATATTTATTCTATCATTTCTCGTAAAATCAATGTTGAGCGACTTAGACCTTTCCTCAATTACTAGAAAGGTATTTTGAAAAGCTTGAATGATTGATTTTATGTTTATGTAAGGGTTCGATGTTTTCTGATTATCTATATTATACTAAAATATATTTATTTACTCAATAGATGTTTTTTCACTCAGCGATTTCCTCCAATAAAATTGCGACTGTTTTCAAAATCCCTTAATGCACAGACGTCTGAAATTGTTAACGTGGAAACTCTGATGCCTCCTTCAAAAGATTAATATTTTCAATATTCGTGACTTTTTATGCGACTTCAAAGACGTTCACAACTCACAAGTAATACGATTCATTAATTTGATTATACAAAGATATTTGAAAAGTATAATAATTACATTTATCACTCATGATAATATGACGTTTGACTTTATCTTCTATAAAAAGATATTCAAATATAAAATTTGGGATATTGAGGATATATTTCTAAATTGATTTGACCACGATTCACTTTAGTTTTCCCTGTAAATTGATTGATTGCTCTGTATTTATTGAATGTGTTGGTATTTTTTCAGCTACCAATATAAAATTTTCAAAGTGGGAGGAAACTCCATATGTTTGTGGAAAATATAGGAGGGATTAGCGTTATTGTCGCCAATAACTGATTTCAAGAATGAGCCCCATAACATTATATTTTTTTTATGTACTGAATGCCGCCTGTGTGGTCTAGTGGTCAACGTTGTTGGCTTCGGCTACGGAGGGCACGGATTCAAATCCTGGTACGGACAGTTTTATAAATTTTACAATCGATTAATGAATTTCTGTTTACAGGCATGGATGTTTGTGATGTCTTGAATTCCCCCTCTCACCCATCCTATCATATGAACGGGGCGTATCGAGAGCGATTAGCTTTCCACTATTCCTGTCCTAACCCTATTCTTCTATCCCTACTTACTCTCTTTGAAAAAAAAGAGGTTGAGCAATTGAGTAGCAAGCAGTTCTCGTAGAAACACTTCTGTTGAGATAAACTCCATTACGAGTTTATATGCTCCACATTGGGAGCGAACATGGTTAAAAAACTAATACATGTACTGACCATATTAAATATATTGAAGTCTGTTATCGGTCGCATTTCTTGAGCTTAGAACCGGAAAAGTTATGCGTAATTCAATTTATCGAAATTAATGATTTCGCATATGGTATATAATATGAATAATAGTATTGAAGACAATGGTATGAAATTAAATAATTTAAATTGAAGATATCGTTGAAGATTTTTGTCACGGATTCTCTTGAATTGTATTGCGGGAGAATTTGCCTTCAGATTTTTGTCACGTTGCGCGCAAGCCTAAGGCACGCCGACTTTCTAGCCTCCGTTGTGGAATTTACGGCCGAAGACAGGCTGGGCGAAAACCGGCACCGGGCTCTGCGAGGGCTCCGCGACGCGTCCCCCGGGAGTGATTCATCCCTTTCGCTTTTGACGGGGGCCGCAGTCCCCACGCGCTGGCCGCATCAATTCGCCGGGACGGCTCTCGAACAAACCATCAATCCTGACGATAAATTGTAACGTCTGCGTGACGGCTCCTTGCTTCGGGGTTTGGCTGCCGAACAAACGCTTTGCGATCGCTGCGCGGACATTATTAATTGCTTCATCCACTACTTGACTACTGCATTCATTGAACGCACTTGCTTAGTTACATCAGTAGTTCAAAATCTTTTAGAATACATTGTATAATATTTTATAAATTTCTTTAATCCTACGCTGAGTATATGGTTATTGTACAAATTTTTGTTATTAGAAAATCATACTTGAATGAATTTCAGCTTATTACAATTTTCTTTCATATACTCACAGAATATTTTTTGTAGATATAATAGCTCATTGTTCATTCATTTGAATAATAAATACTGGGATTTTGGTAAATGTAAAAATACTGATATTTTAGTACGTAAAATTAAGCATAATCGAATATTGACCACGCGTCGTCAACCTGGTCCGTATCGCCCATTAGTGGGCGGTAAAGGCTTCCATGGTAGGAGGTGGGGGATTTTTATTTCTCCTAAATTCTTTATGGATTTTTTTTCACCCATATACTGAATTGAAATATAGCGATGTTGGTGGGCGGTAAGGAAACTTTACCATGAAAAATAAGCAAAAGTGGGCGGTTGACATAAAATAGTTGACGACCCCTGGTATAGACAGTAAACACTATCACAGATTCAAATAAAAATTTTCGCGATGAATTTTAATATTTTAAATCGGATAAAAATTATTCCCGAATTCATGAGCCTTTCAATAATTTAGATTCTACTTATAAAAATCATTTTTAAAAATCACCCGTTTATAGTTATCAAATTAAAAAATAGTAATGGGATTTTTTTTTTACTATACCGGTATTAGTATTTTACGTGAAATACGGATATACCGGTTTTGATGACCTCATCAGGTATTGCAATCTCTGATCAAGCATGTATGAGTCGTCTGGTATCAAAAGCAGAACTGTTCCATACATGGAACAGTTCTGCTTTTGATACCAGGCGACTCTTATGTATATTTATAATGCGACAAATAACCCTGACTAAAAAAAATGCTAAATAAAATAAGAATATAACGAATATTCAACTAATCGTGTTTTTGTGTATCATTTTCAGAATCGATTAGTATAAATTGAAAGATGTGAAAATAGCACAGATTACCGCATTTTTATGCAAATCAATATATTTTTATAGATTTTTACAAAATCATCTGGGGCATTAACATTTAAGTGCAGGACTGACTTGCGGAAAAGAATTCCGTCTAAAGAACGTTTAAACGATTTTTTTTTCTTAAAGTAATCCTCGAATGATTTTTTAAATTTACAATTCTAAAACAAAATAAACCATTGATAATGTAAAAGTCGGGGAAACAACGGCACCGTAAAACATTTTTTTTTAGTTGAACACTTTATGCAGAATTGCCAGTTAACACGATGACATATCTAACTCATTTTCAATAAAACATGGAGACTGCCGTCATCGTTTCCAGAGTGCTCATATGCTTTAATCCAAATTGTACCGAATACAACTTACTTCACTTAACGTATGTTTGTAGAAATTCCGGAAATTCTTCGGATATGAACATTCTATTGCGCTCGCATAACCTCTGGAAATATTTTAAATAGCCATGTTTATTTTATTTTGCTACGGAAAGAAACAGCTTTTTTTATAGATATGAATGAGTTGATAAATATAATATAATAAGTCCACAAAAAATATTTCTTAAGATTCCGATAGCAATCATTTATTTGTTAACAGGGAAATATTTTGAATTCAGAATAATTAAACCAGTTTATTTTTTGGTTGGAAAATTAGGTTGAACGTTTAAGTTTTTTTCATAAGTGGCCAAGTCCAAGTCAGTGTAAATCAAACCTACCCTGCTTAAGTCCAATGAATTCAATCACTTTAACGCCTGATAACGTTGCATTATTTGTTAGACAGTGCGCTTTTAAAATCGATTTCTCGTCTTTTTTAGTGTGATTTTTATGTTAAAATGGAAGATAAAATAAGATTTTTTCGGCCACATTTGACTTAAAAGAAGAAAAGATCAAAGAAGAGTAAAAAATGTTAAAACCAACAAAAATTTAAATATATGTTATAAAAACTGCCAAAAAATTCATATTAAAGCATGTTTTACTTTGTTACTATTGAAAACAATTACCCGAAATATGTTGTTTTATTGTTAACGTAGTTATTTAAAAGTATATTTAAACATTTTTTTATTAGGTCAAGAAAAAAACATTTTTAACTAAAATGCTTGTTATTCAAAAGTTTTCTGTGTGACTTAGGTGTGTATGATATTTATCGACTCAAATACAACTACATATAGAATTACGCAATCCATAAAAGAATGATAAAACAAAATGTTTTCCTAGCGGTGTTAATCAAGATTAGACGTTTTTCGTGTTGTAATAAAATAAACAAATAGAAACACAAGTTACAGTATGACTACGAAACCTCCCAACATTCAATTCAACTCCAGGCTCTGCCTCAAATTTGTCTGGGGATTCCAAAAGATAAGAACTCGGCATTAAATACTTCCAGCCAGACGTGATATCTACTTATATATTCACTTTATTGTTGATTCTAACGCTGTGTATTTTGGCAATGGTTTTATGTCTGTAACTTATGAAATTTGCGGTATTTACTTACTTCTGTGTAATATCGTTAAGTTCCCTCGAATGTTTACCCCGGTAAATATTCAAGTACTAAATTCCTCTATCATCTCTTACCAACACCCCTTCTATCGGCATTAGCATGCGATTACAATATAATATACCTACGTTTATTATATTATAATACACTCTGTTTGCACATAATGCAAAATCGTTATTAAATATTTGTGTAGATTTGATTAATTTGTTGATCATCATTGATTATTTATATTGAAATTAATCTATACTTAACTTAATTAATATATTTTCTTATCCCAGTCTGAATTGTCTGAAAGAAAACATATAGTGTTTTTATATTTATTTAATACGAATTACCGTAATGTAAATACAGTATATTGTTTTTTAAAAAATGCGTTGAAATTTATAATTTAGCTTAAAGCGGTATTTTTTTTTTTTCAAAACTTCACCCATTCGTCATAATTGGAAAATAGATATTGTCGTCAAGATAATTCGACTCTGGAAAGGAAAAAGGACGTAACTCATAGTTTTTTCAAAACAGCTTTTTTTCAATAATCACAATGTATACAACTTGATACATGTTCAATCAAAAGGATGTTGCAAATACAAAATTAGTTTCAAAATGTAGTTTAAGTTTACTTATAAACTTCTGTTTAATCGGTTTAAATAAATATAAGTCTCCGTGCACTTTAAATGAGTATATATTTCATAATTTGCTTTGGATCAAAATTAAAAAAAAGTGTTTTTTGTGCCTCCTGTAAAATTTGTTATATGTGGGTTACGTCTTTTTCCTTTTTCACAGTCAGTGAAAATAAACCTCGTATATCAAAGTGATAATGTTTTCAGTGCTATGAAAAAACACGTGTCACTCTAAACTTTCTGTGATAAATGGCACAAATATTACTTAATCAACTCTTCTACATCATTTTTAGCCATTTTAGCGATGAAAATATTGAGTACAACTGGTTTTTTTCATCACACTAAAAACATCATCATTTTGACATTTTTCAGATACGAAGTTTAAAAAAGTTGTGCACCACTGATTACATTACAATAACAGTTAAATTTCAATTTTTGGTTCACGTCGTTAAACAATTTAACGGGAAGTAACGGAATGCTGAATGAAATTAATTGAAAACAACACGCTACCAACGTGCGCCGGCGTGTATACAGCCATTTTTAAGTTGAAATTATCAAATACAATACTAAATATTTTGTTCTCATTCTCAATGTCTATAAAATCAATACTCAATTTGTATTCAAAGGATCCGATGGCCATATTTCATTGTGAGAGTGATAGCTAGCTCTACCACTGGTCGTCTCACAAGTGATCATCACCCTGAATGCCAACTTTTAATGCCATCGATCTGTGACACCTGCGTCCGTTGCAAACTGCCGTCCCAAAACTTTTGCATTAGGACTCTGGAAACGAATAACGAACGATCCACAAGCATTTCCGGATCTACTGGGATACGGCTCACGGTGCGTAGTACTTGCCAACCGTAATCGCTGCGGGATTTGTTGGGACAATATTTATATTCCGATACCAATATAATCCACCTTTGTATTTCTCTTAAATAAAATTATTTCTACGAATTTCGAGCAGCGTATTTTAACAAAAAATCTCTGTATAATTTCAAGCTATTGTTACCACCTGAATAAAGATGTTATTTTATTATATCTTTATAGATTAAATGGTCACGCGTATAGAACTTTACATTTTGCCCTCAAAGTAAATGAGGGCTCTGGAAACAATGAAAGCTGTCTCCATGTTTTGTTGGAAATTAATTAGATATGTAATCGTGTGTGTAGTGCTGGCGATACCTCATATTCATATAGTTATAATTTTTTTTAAAATATTTTTATAACGTATAAATGTTAAAAGTATTAAAATAAAGTATATAACAAAAAGGGGCAGTTCACTTAGTCTTGTATAGCAAACACGACAGCTATTAAACGGATTTCACAAAACAATATGAATTATATTGTAATAGTAAGATGATACTAATAGAATATTTAAAATTAATTGTATCTAGAAAAGTTAAACAAGTTTTTTTTATATATATTTGCCAATATTTTCGGATTATGAAAACCACCGCCTTTGTTTCTTGCGCCTTTAAATATACTAAGGTACAATCAAATCATAATCAGCCATTAAAATAATATATTCGAAGATTACGTCATTTTACAGCTTTTTTTTTTAAATAAAAGCGTCGGAAAAAATATTTAGACTTTTATGTATTTCCTCGTCAATGAAAATGAAGACGAGATGTCCATTGATTGTACGGATCAAGACATTTCGCAGATGCACGCTACACGTTTTGAATTAGGGATACAATTATTGTCGCTGGAATTTTTTATTAATTATCACATTACAAACCATTAAAAAAATGAAGATTTGTCACCGGTATAACACTGTATATATTAAATTGTACGTATTTATTAGTAAGCATCCGGCAAAATATTTTTGAAAAAAGCTTACCAAATTTTTATTACTTAGATTAAATCTGACCCCAATACGTTTGCCATCGGGCTTCTGTAATATAGTCCATTCAGAACTAAATCAGATATTAAATAGAATCAGTAAACCGGAAAAATAATATTAAAACATTACCGAAAGCACAAATTCATAAAAGACAAGAAACAACGAACTGCTTAATATGTTTTTTATTTATAGAATAACTTATCCGAATAATGGTTTGCGCTTCATTTTCTTTTTAAATTTAATAATAATTCTGAGAGGTCTTTAAAAAATAATCTTAACGACTATTTAAGATGAAGAAAGGTTTTTTCTGATATTTCGTCACTTTTCTTACAGATGTGATAGATTGATAGTTCTGAGTAAACAGCAAATGAAAAATTAAGCTTTTAGGATAAAGGCTCTAGCATCGTGGAGTTATTCCAGACAAAGAAATGATATCAAAGAATCTCTTTGTAAGCTTAACTCATTTTTGTCAAAGGTGAAGATATATATAATGTATAAAATATATTCACGTGAATATTCTAGACGTTATTTTAAATAAATCATATCGTTTCAGAACTCGTTGTTTGTGTGAGTTAATTAACGGTGAACAAACCTTAGCTCATTATATATCTAAGATTACACAGGTTAATCTGTACATCATAGAGATATACGTTAAATAATGATTGACACTTTGACTTAACCAGCAGATGTTTGTTTGCTACCAATTAACTAAAGTTTGTGAAATTCGTAGTACGATTATAAATAAACTCCTGGCTTACCTTAGCTGTAAGCAAATATAAAGTTTATACACTAATTTTAAGGCGAAATATAATATTATTTATAAATTATATCAACACTTAAGGGGTTTTTGATATTCTAGTACAAGAATCGCCAAGCGCTTGGTGACATACAAAATATGATCTTTAGATATATTTTACAAATACAGCGCTTAAAATTAACGTTTTCACTGTTAATATTGTACTTTGTGAAGAGGCATTATATTAAAAATTATAAAGCAATGTTTATTAATTGTTAGTAATTGCTTACACCTTTTTATTTCAATTTAACTTGTATAAATAGCACTGTTTAATTTATTTCCCTTATCAGTTGATTATGCTCGTGAGGAGCGAAATCGGTCCTGATCAAATAAATTGTAAGTGGAAAAAGTACTAAAAATCTTTTATTATTTTTATTATAAAACACTCTTTTGAACATATTCTATTATTATTTGTTATGATAAAAATCAGTTTCATTAATCAGTTTAAAATACTCGTGATGAGCGAAACCGGTCCCGATCCTAATAAACAATTGTGGAATCATTTTTTAAAAAAGGGTTTCATTATTTTTTAACAAATACAGCTGGTTTGAGTGAATTCATAACATTGTAAAGATTATTTGTCAAAAATTGTTGCAGATAAATATACATTCATATCTTGAAACGTATCTTAATTATCCACGTGTATTTTGAAATCTGGTATCGTGGTGAAAAATAAAAAAAATAATCGAACAAAATGGAAAACAAGTTGTTTTTTCCAATAGAGAATTTTTACCAGTCACATTAAAAATGTATACATTATGATGAAAAAAATGCACAAACAACTTAGTTTTTTTTTTAAATTTTTGATTATAATTGTTTTTTATAACTTTTTATCAACTGGATTTTTTACGACAAATTGTTTCACATAGCTCATGGTGAAATTATAAGAATATATAATCGATAAAGGTATGCTTGTTATATTATCCATTTTCTCACGAACCCACTGGGTGAAATGCAAGCGGTTCGCGCGCCACAACTTGCGAACATGTTCTAGTATAATAAATTAATTCCGTTTGATATTTAAATATGCTTAAATCATTTTTTAGTGCTATATATAACTCTTATAATTGCGATTATATCATTTACAGTAAATTTTCATTTTTTTAGTTTTTAATAGTTTCGTTCTTTAGAAGCATATTCAGACTACTTGACTGCCTAGTTTTGTCAGTGAATATATTTGATTTTATTATTTTTTATTATAATAAATATTACAAAAAAGGATTCAAACTCATCGAATAGTGCTTCTTCTTTAGCCATGTTCGCTCCCTATGTGGAGTATATGGCCGCCAAGCGGCACCTCCATGTTTCCCTGTCTCCTGCCAAATGCTTTGCTTCCTCCCATGACATGCCAGCATCCCTCAGTTCCGCCGAGTACATCCTATGGATAGTACCCGACGGACGTCCGGGACGCCGGAATCCCACCGGTCGAAAGAAGAGGCAGGCGGGATTGAGGCTTTCCGGAGGCATCCGCAGCACTTGACCCAGCCAGTTCCAACGTCTCTGCATAATCACTGACGTGACGGGACGCTGTCTTGTACGCTCCCTTATCTCTGAATTCCTCACAAAATCAAACCACCTCACCCCCATTATCCGACGCAAGCATCTGTTCTCGAAGCTCATTATACGGTTTTTCTGAGTCTTCGTCACGTGCCATGATTCGCAACCGTAAAGCAGTGCCGGCAGAATGCAAGCCTTGAAAAAGTGGCATTTGGTTTTAATCGAGTACAGCTGTGTGTCCCTGTCAGTCCGCACTGAGTTGAATGTGTTACACACATAAAAAGAATTCATGCTGAATTTCCTTTAAAATTAGTTTCTTCAATATCCAACTGAGTTGTAGCAATATTATATTAAACATTAAATACTTAAACATTTTTAGAATCAGTATAATTTGGTTAGATATCAAAATATATTACGACTTTGAATTGATTGACGGTAAGCTTATTCCTCCTTCAGTGTTTCTGCTGCCAAGTCTTATTACAAAGAACTATATAATGGTTTCCTGTGGTAAATACATTAGGCAGGTACACATCAACCATCCGTGAGTTCTAGTGCAAATGAAGGCAACACGCACAGCTAGTTTATTTTATTGTGCGAACTCAACAGACCTGGCACCCTGACGAGGCGAAACCCTTCATAGAGCTTCCCCTACTGTCGTTTCATTACCACGAAGTATCTTGATGTTTATTGCAATCTCGCATGGTATGGGAAGTTTTTTAATGAGGAGAAATATGAGCACACCAAGCCCATTGTACTAACGTATTCCGTATGCACTGTTCATTCTTAGTATAGTATTTAATTATTTTACAATATTTTCAACTTACCACACCGATTTAAAATAAAATACGTTTAGTATATATTCTTGACAACACTTGATGGAAAGACAATACCCAAGTATTATTTGACCAGCTAGATAGCTAACATTCACATCAGATTAAAGTACTAAATAACTGCGATAGGGGTCATGGTTTTCGAACTGGATTATACATATCTGTTTTATTATACCTCAGAATACAATATACCAATAAATCTATTGTTTTATCACTAACGACCCGGGTTTCACCTTCTGGCATCTTCAAGCATTAAAGCACGGCTTTTTTCTGAATTCGACGCTTTTTAATTTACTGTATCGTGTACATATAATTATGAAATAAATTCATTATAACTAAGATAGAAGGTATTGATAGCGATATGGATCAGTTTTAGTAATGGTTTGATTTTAATGACGTTCGATTGGTTGGGGAAATAAGCACGTAAACAAATACAATCTCTGTAGGTTTTTGAAAACAAGAATCAAATTTAATATTGCAATTCCACCAAGCACACTCAGTTGAAATAATCTCATTTGAATTCTTTGTATATTCTTAATATATATCGAATATATTAAACGACTTAAAAAATCGAATATAATAATTAGTCTAGTCAAAAATATTTCTTCAAATTACGCTTTAACGAAATCGGCCAAAACATGAAATATTGTGTGACTTATACCAAAAGCTATAAATTCCGTAGAGAAATTGTGCAGATATTTAGATAAAGCCGAATCTATTAGACGCAATAATAACGATGACAAGTTTCACTACTCCCTATAAAATACGTGGGCTAGCAAGTTGTCTCCCCCGCCGGGAATTTCTATTTGTTAGTTCAGACTAATGCTGCATTCACCTACATACACAGTCGGTAAGTACGTACTTCCTACTGGCGTGGTGATAAATGGGATTAAAGAAATAATAGTTTTGTTTGTCATAGGGATTTCGAAAGCGGAAAGGGATTAAACTCGACCTGCGCGAAACCTTCCCAACTTAATTTGCATCAAGTTTTTCTCTCTTTGCTTCGGCGACGTATACCCTACCCAAATAGATTAAAAACGGCCTTTGATGAGTGGACTATTTTCGGCCGGCCGTACTCATTTCGTTGAACATACAATATTAAGTAAGATAAATACGTTTTCAAATAAGTATTTGAAGTGAATTTATTTAGCTTAATTTCTCGAATCACACTGCCGGTGAAATTGATAATTTTATTTATTTTGCAATGCGTTTTCGCTCTTGAAATTTACACAATATTTATCGACTGTTAATGCACGCGTAGTGTGTATTTTTTTTTTATAAAAATGGCGGTTATGACATCCAGAAAATGTAAATTGCAAGTAATAACAATGTAGTTTCGCACTATCTTGCGGTTTTCTCAAAATTCTCATGATAAGACTTGCGTATGTTTACTATGGCGATGGTCTCTAATAGCTACTGCGTCTCTTGACGTATTATCACATTTTCAAACTACTATACTCTAGCACCCCGTAAATTTCTCAGATGCATTCAATTTCAAAGGCCTGAGCCAAAACTGCGCTTTGGTGAAATGTTACGCAGTTCTTAGATTAGAAATAAGATTTTTTCGCTAAAAAATAGTAAAATCAAACTATAAATCTTTGTGTAGTTAAAAAAAATATTCATGCCCCTCGCAATGTGGAGCATATGGCATCCTTATGGAGGTATCTCAGCAGATTTTTTCCCACAAGATGTTTTTTGCTACCCGATTACTCAACCTTGCTTTTCCGGTAAGAGAAAGGATAGAAATATATGGTTATGATAGAACTAGTGGTTAACTATTCAATCCAGCTACGGCCTGCTATTTTAGAATCGGAGCAGTGTGAGTGATTTCTTAGACATCACAAACAGCCATGCCTATGAACAGAAATCGATTAAAAAATGCTGTTCGTAATGGAACTTGAATCCATGAATTATGTTTAGCTATTAAACAAAACGCTTTCCTTAAAAGCAAAGAAGTTTCACAACCGCTATTTCGGGCTTTTTGTGAACTCTTTTCTTGAAAAATGTTTATATAATTTAAATAATTATATTGTTTCCTTAATTTTTCTTAAAGAGACAATATAACCATTACAACTTCCATTACATCTCGTTTCTTCCATTATATTATCCGAATACACGATTAAAAAAAAGAAAAAAAATCTCGCTCTAAGCTAATATTCTAGGCAATATCTGAAACAGCCGTAGAAAATTTCGTATTATTAGCACATCTCGAACATTTATTCCCTAATCCGGCAAACGTTTGTATTATTACTGCCGAGGAGGTCTTTATTTGAAATATATCAATACGAAAACGTGATGTTTCCCCGGTTTACACTAATGCGACAGAGAATATCATTCTTCTGAAGCTTCGACGTAGCTATATTGGTCATATTAAGAGTATTATTTGTTGAGAAGATATTTTTAGAATCGTGCTTGGAATAGTAATCAGACGTTTTGATAATGATTATAACATTGCCTTGTAACATTTCCCATGTAGAGCAAACATATTATGAGTGAACGATGTTGTATCGGGACATGCACGTCTAAAACGTTGTGAAATCAAAAACAGTGTACTTTCTTTGATGATAATAGAAAAGACATTGTGTTTTTGTAAATTTATGTTTAAAAAATAAATATTAGGTATTTAAATATGAATAATTCATTTCCACGGCATGCCGGACATATTCGGAATAAAAGGAAGCTTTAGTATCAATCAACAATTTAGTATTTTTTAGAAATATTTTTGTAACTATGATTTCAATCTTCCACTCTGCGAACTCTCACTTCTTAAATTTATTGGTTCATTTATTTTTAAACTACTTTTTTCTGTCTTTTTTTTTAAATCAATGCAATGTCCAAATTTTTCTACGAGAATTGTTTGTTAATTATTCGCTTAACCTAGAATAGGTAGCCTGGACTAGCCAATTCGGTAACCTAGAGTTAACTAAAAAGTAGGGATAGAAAAATAAGGTTTGGACAGGACTAGTGGTTAGCTAATCGCTCTCGCTACTCCCAGTTAAAGGGTATAAGGAGTTTTTTTGGACATTACAAACACCCATGTCTTCAAACAGAAATCGATCTAAAAAAAATGCTGTTCTTACTGGGACTCAACTCGTGAGATCCCACAAATCCCGAAGCTTGCAACGCTAACCGCTGCGCCATATGACCCGGCTCTTTTAAGTGAACATAATTTATCACTCATATTCAAACGGATTAATAAACAGAAACAAAAGCCTTGGCAGGCGCATTCGCAACTTTTGTATTTACTCTCCCTATACTTTTAAATTAACGGTTTTCTATTTTCTAATGACTTTTCGACCAATAGAAGCGGATTGATATATTTTGTTTAATATCTCTTTTTCTTTATTCTCGTTACGTTTGTATATAAATAAATATATCGGCAAACATATTTTTATTAACTAAATACCGGCTTAAAAAAGTTCTTTTTTGTCATATAAGTTGTACGGGTTTACCCTTCGTAAACACAACCAGGGATGCTCGCTAATCCTTAACATTGCGATGGACGGCCAACGTCATTATTGCCATATCGGCGCCGGCCATGCCTCCTCGTCCGTCACATGTTTCGCTCGTTCAGCGAAAACTTAATAAAAAATAATTTCTACCCTTGTTTTTCTACCCATGTTGTTAATGCTTGTTTATGTGGGAAAATAATTATAACTCACACGCGGGTCGTAATATATCTTCAAGTTTTTTTTTTGAGTTTTTCTCAGATTATTTCTCACATCGGTAAATCGCTTGACATATTTATGCGTCCAAGTTTTATTTGTCTTCTGATAATTCAAAAATTAAATCGTGATTCCGCCGATTTCAGCAAAGCGAAAAAGTTACCATAACACTTTTGTTATTAGTAATAAATTTTCAATAACTGTCATGAATTAATTAGATATTTTAAATATTTGTCAGGTGTAATATGATAAAACTAACTTTCTAAGCTTAGTTTTCTAAATGTCGAATTATTTTCAATTTGAATATTTCAAATGACTTAAACTAAAAAAAGTAATGGAAGTACCCAATTATATTTAGCTTTTATTTTGATGATTTTCAATTTATGCAATTCGTATGTTTTCAAAGATACGTTTATGTTTTGACTAACATTTAACTCTAAAAATCATATTACTTTTTTTCATGATTCCATTAATTATTTTTCTAAAGCACTTCTGTTTTATGTACTTTTAAAATTTAACAAAACCCCTTGGAGATTTTCAGTACAATACTGAAAACCATTTGGAAGTGTACTGATTTTCTATTTATATATCTTTTATTTTCAGGTATCGCGTTGAATGAGAAAAAATCTTTACAATTAATATTTTCTTTATAGGCGTCGTTAGCTATTTTGTAATATTCAGAAAAAGCCGCCTATTGTTTATATCACTTGGCAGCTTTTTTCTGTTTTTCATCGCTTCCCCTTTGTCTCCTCGAAAACCTTATTGTGTGTCCCCATTAAAACTCAAGAATATTAAATTTCTTGCATGTTCGTGTTCATTGTTTCCAGCGAAAGAAATTAATTAGTCTAATTTAGCCTTCGCATATTTTAATGATCAAAGTGACACAGTTCATTTCACTCATTTTTAATTGTTCGGAGTATTATTTTATTATTAACATCTACTGATTGTGATGCTACTTATTGAACAAAATTACACTGTTCATTTTTTTGTTTTAATATTCAATAGTTCATCCTATTTTAATATAAAATTAAAATAATATTTTTACTTTACTGGCATATTCATGATGTAAAAAATTAAACAATTTCTGGAATAAAAGCACTAAATTATTTCACTTTTAAGTCTTAAATTTGGTGTTGTTTATTCAACGTAAAAATTAAAAAAATATCATAAGCCTTGGTTTAATATACTTTCCGTATTTTTATCGTATCGTAAGTACTGGAACTTGACCCGGCAAGATTTCCAATTAAACTTACAAAAGCTTATTAATCAGGACTTTGATTAAAAAGTTTTTTTTAGACTACGATTATGAAAAGTAAACAGCTGTCGAAATCAAATACCCACCTAGATTTTAACAGGCGTCGCTTTACCTATTCCGAACCAGTGAATTATCTGAAACTTAAACCGTATTATTCTATTTAATTGCGCGCAGGGAATACTTCGTCTACTTTTCCAAACAGTTGATTCCTTAATGCTGCCGCCATTCGCATACCTACCTTCTTCGCACACAGCGCGTTATTGAATCTCACAGTAAACGGATATCCGGCCGAGTAAATTGTATCGTGTTTCTCGACTTGCGTGAAGCCCGCTACGCGGAGGCCCTCGTAGCATCATATCTCCCATCTACGGCCGCTCGCTGGTTTGTTTACTCCGCGTGTTAGGATTTATCTGTTTGTTTTAGAGATCTGCAAGAAAACGCTGACGGCTTCGTTTCTCATCCCCTCGGACGGACGCTTCGGCTCGGCCGCTCGGTTTAACATTTTTATTGATACGTTCGGGTAAGCTGCTTGTAATAATGACTATATAGAGCAAAGCCTAGCCTCACTCTTACAATTCAATGTCTACATGTGCTCGTGCGTAAACAATTTGCGTAGTTTGCTTCGACCGTGAATAATCTGGGTTAAGTACATCTTTATCGCCGTTTTTTTTAATCAGTCATTCTTAGGGCTTCCAATTAACCGGACATTTAAGCTAACCGGTTTTTGTTTTTTTTTTAAATAAATAAACCGGGTAACCGGTTTAAACCGGATTTATTTTCAAAAAACCAATTTAAATACCGCACTAACCAATGTTTCAAAAAAAAGTATTTTGATTACTTAAAAACAGTCAATTAGTGCATTCAAGTAGATAAAATATCGCTTTTTCGTTCGGAAGGTTCACTTGTTTTATTATCATTGATATTATGAGACTCTTTTCGTATTACAGCTATTTGATTGAAAGCAGTATAGTTTTCCATGATTTCGACTACATACTTGTTATTAATATGGCACAGAAATTAGACAATTGCACAGTACAATACTTTATTATATTGTACTTCTTATAATACTATTATTATATACAACATTTTTAAATATTTATACTCTACAAATGCATAGTTTAATAAAAGTTTGTGGTGCTCAAACCAGAAAAAGATTTTTTAACTAACCCCGTTAACCGTCCACAATAAATCGGATTTCTGTTTTTTTTAAACACCCGAAAAACCGGTTAACCGGTTTCGGTTTAAACCGGTATGGAAGCCCTTGTCATTCTGCACGTTCCACAAAAAAATGTACTTATAGTATCATTATAAACAAGAAATAAAATCAATATATATATTGTCTTTCCATGAACGGTAGGAGTGAGATTTTTGTGCTAAGTTTTTAATATAACGCAATATTATTGATTTTTATAATGATAATGATTTAAAATATACATATTTTTATCCATGTCCGCTCCCTATGTGGAGCATATGGCCTCCTAATGGAGGTATTTCAAAGGAACTTTTTCTACGTGAACTGTTTTAGGGTGTTCACTGTCAATACTTGGTGGAAAGGCATTATATTAGTAAAAACACAATATTCCTTTGTACTTCATTCCACTTTATTTAATATGTCAGGACCGGTTTCGCTCATTACGAGTCAGTTGACGATGCTCGTCATGAGCAAAACCGGTCCTGACATATTAAATAAAGTGGAATGAAGTACAAAGGAATATTGTGTTTTTACTAATATGAACTGTTTATTATTCAGTCGGTAGGGATAGAAGGATAAAGTTAGGATAGGACTAGTAGTTAACAAATCGCTTTCGCTACCCCAGTTATTGAAGGATTAGAAAGGTGGGAAGAAATTTCTGGACATCACAAACACTCATGCCTTCGAACAAAAATCGATAAAACGATAGAAAAAGTCTTCGTACTGCGAGTCGAACCCGTGAGATCCGGCACGGAAGCCAACAACGCTACTATCTGTGCCATAGGACCCGTCATTTATATACATGTTCAAATATTTATATAAATAATAATTAAAGCATAAGAATAGATTAAACGTACGTTTATGATTGAATGAACGTATACGTCACTTTTAGGGTGTTCACTGTCAATACTTGGTGGAAAGGCATTATATTGATAAAAACACAATATTTCTTTGTACTTCATTCCACTTTATTTAATAGGTCAAGACCAGTTTCGCTCATTGCGTCCTGACCTATTAAATAAAGTGGAATGAAGTGCAAAGGAATATTGTGTTTTTATTAATGAACGTATACGTTTTGCAAGAAACATAATATAGTTATAAACATGCAATATATAAAGAATTAACGTATACACAATTTATAATTTTTCATCGCTTTACTACTCTGTATTTTTTATGATTTAATCCTGATACACTTTAAAAAACACAAGAATAAGAGTATTGATTTTTAAAGTTTACAGTTTTATACTTGTGCACCGAATTGATGTTGAATTGATCACGGCGACGCGATATAAAAAAAAAACTCCAACTCTGTTGTCTTACGGCTGTCTCATTATACTCCCTCGAAAAACTTTATCTGATGTGCACCTAGGGCCGAGCGTTAATTTACGCCGCTCGCTTTCCTTTATTTCCTAAAACATTCATCCAGTGGTATTATCGAAACTGAATCTACATTGTCAGAATGTTTACGACCGCGTTGACCGTATTTTCGGAACTCATTGTTTTGAATTTCCCCCGAAAATTCTAATGCCTTATTTTCACCATCGTGTAACTCTTTGCCGCTCTTAGATGCAGAATTATTCATTTTTATTCCTTATTTGGATAAAGTATGCGCATAAAAACATCCACCAAAAGTCTTAAAAAATTAATTATAAAAAATCAAATAGAACCAAATGGTATTTTAGATGTTAAAATAACAATTTGGACTGCTTTATACAATGTATTTATTTGAACTTTAATACAATTAATTATTTCGTTTCGATAACGTAACGAGCAAGATATTGTAATTATAAATATATATCCTTAATCTTATATATCTATTTAAATGCATTACTTAATGCTCAATCTTCAATCAGCTTAATCCACCAATATTTATTTTTTTAAAATACGTTTAATTTTGAAATTTATAAATTAACTTGTCATTCAACTTTGTACGCTTATGTTAGAATCAAAAGCACATTTTTTGTAGAATTATTGCTTCTTCTTTTAGATGATTATTAAAACACGATTTGTGTGCTCTACCAACAAAAACAATATGTAAAAAAATACTGCTCCCAGAAAATGTATGAGTGAAAATAGCAGATAAATATGTTAACGGTTAGCCAAAGTCGTTCCTCAAAATACACGCACTTCAATTTGGAATTCAAATTATACATGTAGAGTAATTTCGTAATAATATTCGCGGCTTATCCTTATAAAAAAGCACAATGCATTGAACTATAGTTCTTACATTCTTTTTATTTTCAATATCCATACATGAATTATTATTAATATTAACTCCATAATTATTGGATGTAGTTATAGCTATTTTTAAATATCTTGAGATGCTATTTATCATGTTTTTTTTTAAATTAAATATTGTTTGTATATTCAACATAAATTTTAAGCTGTTAACATTTGTATATTCATACAATATCAGGTAACATATTATTTAGATCAGGCACGTGTAGGCGATGTTACCAAAACTCAAATATAAAGTTTTCGAATGTGACATCGTGTGTTAACTTTCATGCTATGTCAAGCATAAAAGCTCACTTGCATTACATTCAAAATCTTATAAAACTAATGAAATGGATTTCATATAAATCATAAATATCTTTATAATTTTTTATAGCAGTATTCTCCAAATAATTTTCCGCGGAATTTAAAGGTTTCACGCTATAAATAGTGGTTTTAGAAGTTAATTGTATGATACGCCAATCGTATTTTTGAATTTCCTTTATGTTTATGCAGAACAGTTACAATCTGGTACGTTTGTCAAACTGCCGATATTAAACTATTCAATCAGATTTAACAGTAAAGTATAGATTTTTTTTTGACTATGTGCGTATTCGCCTGATATATTGTCATTTCGAAATCATTTTTGATAAACTTAACAAGGATTTATAGAACGGATATAAACGTTGATAAAAGACGTGATAGGCGATCATGATCATTATAGTACATTGAAATAATCAACATTTTGCCAAATTTGTAACACTAGACTTTCCGAGTGTTTGTACTAAGGCATCCAATCCCGGACCCTTTTTGTAATCCCGTGATTTTGGGATTTTAAAAAAATTATCGACAATTTTGCACTCCTTATCCTGAATCCCGAAACCCTGAGATTACCACTGGGATTTCGGTATCACGGGATTGGACGCTTTAGTTCCTATATGTGTTTTTACTATGCATCATAATGTCGGGCTAAGTTTACAAAAATTACTCGAAAATAAGAAATGTTTTTTTCGGATTGTGCTAATTAATAGTGCGACTAGAATTTTTGCCGATTGCATGGGTTATTTGTGTGTTTTCAAGCAATAGTATTTGCAATGAAACCGATGAAAGATATTGAATTATTTACGTACAACTTTGCTGCTCATTTAAATTTAGTATAAAAAAATGAAATTCGTTGCGTTTAAGGTGTGGTTTTTGTTTTTTCCCGGCGAGATGTTTCAGTATCCATTTTTAATTAGTTTTGAAATTTCGTGGAATATTGAAATATTGCCTTTGCGTCATGCGCTTCAAGGATAGCTACAATAAAGCTTGACCCGTTTCCCATTCTGGTGCTTAATCCTGGATAAAGCTCCCGCAAAGGCAGAGTGCCGTCTGTAATATTCATAGCCGCGTGCGTGCGTTTACTCTCACACATCCACCGAGTAATGGGACGTAAGCTTTCCAGAGGAATTAGGATATTCATTCTCCGGGATTATACTACGTACTGGGGGCTCACGAAAAAAAAAATGCCGCGCTGAATTACCACGTGAATTATTTTTTTTACGCCCGCCGTAAAAGTGTACCAACGCATAGGCTTTTTATTGAGTCGTTTGTTTTATTAGAATATTACAATGCGGCGGTTGTATTTAAATCGTGTGCTTTTTGGATCGCATTATTAGTGTTACGATAAATTCCTTCGATATTGCCGCAGTGTAATGGGAGTTTAATGTATTGTTCGTTGCGTAGTTACCCATTCTTTTATTGTGGCCCGCATACGGCTCGTTATTTTAATTTAGTGGCATTCTGTTTCCGTAATTGATAAATTAATGCAATATTTCTGTTGGTCATGCCACTGATACGGGAAAAATACCGCGGGGTTAAAGGGGCCTCGATTTTATCCACTGGATACGGCACCGACGTAGGTATTAACGTAAGCTTTTCTTTCCAAAGCTAACAGTTTTGTTTGAATGTCGCTATATTATTCTACTCTTTTAAATTTTAATATTATACATGATATTGAATGTCCAAATGAAAAACTATTTTTAAGATTATATAGGAGTCCTTTATAGCATTGGTATTTTTTTCATGTTGAAATTTGTAATTAAATTAGATGCTATACATTTCAACATATAATACACTACATTTTAGTGTTTTTGCTATTTCTGCAGCAAATCACAAACACAAAACACTGTTCCAATTTTCTACGTCGTACTACAGAATATTCAACATGTTATTTTTACTTAACTAATATTTTTAAATCATGAAGGATTTATTATGTCTGCTCAAGAGTTTTGCAAAGCTCATTAACACTTCTCCTACGGTGCTTAAAAAATACTTCCAATATGTTGCTGGCCCCTAAGGAACCAAGTGAAAAAACGTTTTTTAACACACCACCCTTTGGTGGATGGTAAAAACCTAAGACGTATATTTAAAAAAATATATGTTTTTCACTTGATTCCTAAAGGGCCAGCAATATATCCAGAAGTATTTTTTAAAACCGTAGGAGAACTTAATAGTAGTAAACTGCTATGAGTATATTATAAAAAAAGCTTCTATTTTACATTTCCATTTCTATGTATAATATGAACCATAACTGTCTTTTATGGTTTCCAGACTTTTCCCGAATTTTCCTTAGCTAAAATGTAAAATGCAAAAGAATTTTTTCAATTACGGGTTAGCTAATCAAAGTCCAGTTTAGAAATTATTGAAATATAATGATGTTTTAAATGTGACCGTGTGTCATAAGGTAATTGCGCAATGCTTCTTGCTAATCTATTTAAAATAGTGCCTCTAAACATTATATGACTGTATATTTACAGAAATATAAGATTGATTAATTTCAGTCGATATCCGCACGGCACAGCTTAAAAAGGAGTAGAATTATCTTTGTGTCTGAGGGTAAAAATCATTCCCACAGCATAGCTCGAAAGCCGAGTAAGTAATTGAGAAATAGGAATTTCATTTGAATAAGTCGCGAGGAACCCAAATCAAGGTAATCAGGAGAAACGTGAGCAGAATTCCAAATCATCTTTAAATCATTCTGTCCATAAGTAATGCCGTTCAAATTTTGCACTAATTACTTAGTCTATTAAAAATGTGTCAGCTGAAAGAACTTACTTTAGTGATTTCGTTGGAGTGAAAATTCGGCAAAATTATACCATTCATTTGTGAAAAAATCTCTTGTCTTAATTGAATTAATTTCCAATTACTTTGTCTCTTGCGGAATAAATGTTTGAAATGTTACCTCTTTCATAATGAATCGTAGTGTATGAGAAACTTATGATATTTTAGTTTTATTTTTTATTATATACGATCTTTTGTTGCACCTCTGAGATATTTTGAATATTGTATTATAGAGTTTTAGACAGTCTTGTGTTTTAATCGTGCACCATTGTCAATGATACCTATATAAGTTCTGCCAAATATAATCAAAAACTATTATTTATTAATCATGAATTTGGTCCCGTCCAATGTGTTAAATTATATCGAATTAAATAGTTTGCACACCGTTTGTTTCGTAGTTTTTTCTATACAATCAAATTGTATTTAAGTTTCTTCCGTATTTTCTCTTAAAATAATTATTATGGCTTCACTGTTTGTGCCCAAACTTATTATAAACCACCATTGACACTTTTATAGCTGATTTAATTACTGCCAATTGTATTTTTCTCCATAAATTGTCTACAAGATATATATTATGGTTTATACAACATTTAATTGTTTACGTTTTAATGTCTTTACACTGCATGTGTATAAAATAATAATCTTAACGCAATTTTCGGCATTACCACCAATTGTATAATAGCGATAAGTCAATCAAGTAAAGTTTTTAAAATATCACAGAAAAATTGAATCCTAGATAAATTTCTATCGTCATTTTTATATTTCATAGAAATAAACTTTAAAAAAAATATCTTCTCTGTGAAATCATTTTTTTACCATTTATTGACCTATCACATAAAACTCAATGAGACATTGATTGTACCAAGACACTTTTTTTCATTCTTTAGGTTTTGATTTTAATAAAATTATTTAAATATTCAGCTTTAAATTTGTTGATTTACTTCTGAGTTAAGAAGTTTCATACATGTACGTTAACTATTAATTACACTCAACGAATCGCTGTATAGTAATTTCAGATTAAAGTTGACGCTTCACACAGTGCATCAATATGTTAATACAGTTTCATGATGAATAATAATTTGACGTAACATGTTTATACGCTTTCAGCCGAATTGAGTCTCTCTCGGCTTAATAAAATTCCAAAAGGCGTAGATATAAGTGTGATTGCACGCGTTGGTACGAATGGGGCTTTTTGAGAGCTTTTCCCCTGTAAAATTTCATCTTGCGCACGAGTTATGGAGCACTCAAGTCACGTGACATTAACCTTAGTTGAAGTGAAACGTTTACAGGTAGCTGTCATGTGTAATGTCTCCTATCTCTTCAGTAATAGCGTGTTTTTTTTACACGACGCAAAGTAAATGTGGCTTGTTTTTGAGTTTCAATTTTGGACGCTAATTTTTGAAATCTTGAAACAATCTCTATTTAACTTTTTTCCATCAAAATTATTCTCCGTTGTCAGATATTTTACAAATATAAACATTATTTTACGTTATGTTATTGTATATAATTCTTTGGTGTATATCAGTAAAAGAATATTGGTAACCGTTCGTTTAATATTTTCAATACTGCTTAACATATTGTGTTTACGTTTTATTCTGATGTATTTGGCGAAAAATCATTGTATATATTATTTACACATCGCGGCCGTTTTCTATAAAGCAAATCTTTTCGACTGTCATGACTCAAAAATATCTGTATCGGCTGGTAATTAACAATTGACGAGCATTCTAACATAATTTGTTTCAGCTGTCAAAATGAATTACGGCAAATAAAATCAAATATAAAGAAATGAAGGTGATTTAGAAAGCATCCTTTTAGTATATAGTACAATGATACTATCTTGACACAATATAATGTATTTCCACCAAGAATTGAATGAGAACTCATTAAAAGTGATATGTAGACATGCTTCGGCAGTTAAATGGTCAAAGCAATCACGATGGTTAGGAATCACCAAAATATAATTAAGGAAATAGCATTAAAAATCCAAACAAATGAGTTATGTATGGAAACATTCATAACAACTACAAACAAGGAGAATTCATTGAAATTATCATTTAGTAAGATATTGACATTCAAGGTCTCGAAAAATCTTATTTCGTTTGTCCTAATGCCACCGTGTTACAGGCTGAACTGTATCATTAATTTTTACTTTTAAATAAAAAAAAATCGCTCTATTTGTCGGATTTCTTTTTGAAAACAGTAAACATTTTAGTCGACATTGTTTCATTACTTCATGTCTTTGCTGTTCTATTATAGCCGTTAAATAATTTCCAGTTTTATTGAAATATCTCTAATAACGAGTAAATGTGACGTAACAATAGGTACTAATAAAAAAGAAGAAAAATTCTCGGCTATCAACTAAGATTGCCCATATTTGAGGTTTAGTTGTGTTCAACTTCTCATTGTATCCCTTATAGAAAAATATATAAATTCTGTATTCCTAAACAATCTCTTTTACGCTTATAATGCAATTTCTAATTTGATATTGAAATATGTATATTTATTCTGTATTTCACATTGATTTTATTGTACGCAAAAAATATGTTTATCTAAATACATGTTTATATTTTGTAAGCCTAACTTTATTACCACAGTGAACTGCTTACATTTGGCCTATTTTCCCTTTGTGTATAATTCCGGTGTACGACAATTTTTGATTTGTAATTTAGATTTCCGATTGTCTCCGGCGACTGAATGCCGGGTCAACAATGTCGAACTTCAAAAAATCTAGTTGCCTCATATATTATTCATGCAATCGGAACGGGGGATTTTTCGGGGCTTAGGGATGCGAAGGGGGTGGGCATGTAATGTGGCCCACTTTGGATTTCTGAGTGGCACAATTGCCAACCACTCTCTAATGGCATATTGGGGAACGGCGCGCCGATTCAGGGCGGCGCACTATTCGATGTCGGGTTGATTAAGCCAAAGCTCGAAAGGAACTTGAGGGGTATTGTGTGACTTGTAGTTAGCTACCTGGGAGTGCAAGTTGTATTTTATGTGGGCGATTTGAATTGGAAATACGTGTGTTTTTTATTGAAAACTTTTAATTGTCTTTCGGACAAAAAGTTGTTATTGTAATAGACATATTTTTTTCCGCTAGGAATACATTTTAAACTGAATTTATTGTAAAATACCTCGTGCATTTTCCGGTATAACAAAAGCTTATACTCCTTAGACAAGAAATATATCATAATTATATATTTTATATATTCATATAAATACGCTAATTTGAAAACCACGTGAATGTTATACCCTATTCGAAATAGGGGTTGTAAAAGTATTTTTAACTTTATTGATTGAATTGATATATTACAATAGGGTATGAATGTTGCAAAGTATTTATTTCAACTAGTGTCAATTTTATCATTCGAAAAAGTTTTGGAATTAGTTGAAAACAATGTGGTCCTTTTTATACAACAATATATTAATTACAAACCAGCTCTTACTTATTGAATTTTTTATCTTCAAAAAAAGTAAAATAAAGTTGACTTCTTGTGATTGATTTTATTTCGTCCATCATTTCATAAATGAACGATTTTTAATGTTGTAATTCCAATAGATATTTGAATATATTTATTTTTGTGAGCTTATTCTTGATCTTACTAATTTTAAAATATAAAAAAACACTCATTATAATTTCATTAATCTGACCAACAGTGCGTTTGATATTTTTGGAGCCGGTAAATTGCTCGAATGGAAATTGCTCGAATTACAAATTATTCGAATTGCTTGGTTATTTAAACGATTTTTCACGACTTTTTCTACGTATTTCATTTTTATCTTGTGCGACACTTGTTTAGAGAGTGAAATATAAAAATAATTCTCGTCAGTATTTATTTTAACCGTGTTCGCTCCAAATGCGGAACATATGATCTTTTAATGGAGTTTATCTCAACAGAAGTGTTTCTACGAGAACTGCTTATTAATTAGTTACTCAAACTGTTTCTATATATTTCCAGAACACATATAATACTAGGGCTAAGACAGAACAAACGGAAACAAATTGATTATCTTGTTATTCGAGCAATTTCCATTCGAGCAATTTACCGGGAACCGATATTTTAGGGGCTACATCTTACTAACATAAAACAAAATAATCAAGAAGCCGTTTTTTTAAATGTGAATTGAGAGTGCATTATTATGTATTCGGAAGAATTTTTACCCTTTTTGTCCCAATATATTTACGTTCGACCACTTCTACTTTTCACTCCTGTGGGACTAAGCTGCCTAAAATAAGCGTTTCCGTGAAGGAAACTTGCTTAGCAATGCATAAGATGCGATCATCATCTCGTGTATAATGCATAAACATATTCCCTTGTTCATATGCAAGATAGAGCTTAAAGAGCTTTTCTTCGTAACTACCGAGGTATAACCGCATAGGATGTCTTCTCGAACACCGAACTATGGAAATGGGAAGTGAAGGATATATTTACAAGGCAGCCGAACCAATGTTATTTTAAAAATTAAATTTGATAACTTTTATATTATCCCGCATGTTAACACTTTCCTTACTATGCAAAAAAAAAAACACGCGCTCCTGAGCTGTTTGTCCGTTACACATCAGGCAAACAGGATTGAATCATGACAATTATATAACACTACTACAATATTTATATTATTACATTACTCAATGCGTAAATGTATAAGGGAGGAATATCTGAATTTTAGGCCGAGTATTTATTATAAATACAGGGAAATGTAAATTATTAGAAGTTATGTGTACTATTTATGCATCTTAATTAAGAAAGGGTTAATGTAGCGTGGAAACTAATAAAGTCATTAATAGAACGGAAAAATAAGTCAATCACATTTTAAATAACACCATGTGGATCACCATTGGGATATACCACAGATAATGAAAATAATAAGTTTTTCATTAGTACTCTCAAAGTTTGTTTGTTTCGCCTCTTGTCAGAGGCATCCTCAGACAATCTTACTTTCACAAATGCTTGTTTAAGTGCGAAGTAAATTTGAATCGTTTAAATTATGTACATTCACACAAGTTTTGTCTCTAAAGACCCGGGTTTCGGCTTTCGGCATCTTCTTGTATTGATGTATCTGTAACGCATTCTTATTTTTCGAATAAAACCGTAAATTGTGAATAATACCTTATTTATCTTAATACTGTATTTTTAAAATTAGTTTACTTGTACAGTTTAACATTTCAGATTGTAAAATCTCAAGACGATTAATATATTAGAAAAAACACAATAATCCTTTGTACTTCATTCCACTTTATTTTATATGTCAGGACCGGTTTCGCTCATTAGTTTCAGTTGACGATGCTCGTAATGAGCGAAACCGGTCCTGACATATTAAATAAAGTGGAATGAAGTACAAAGGATTATTGTGTTTTTTCTAATATAATGCCTTTCCACCAAGTATTGACAGTGAACACCCTAAAAGTGAACGATTAATATACGCATTATAAGTAAAACTCGGAAAAATAATGTTTTTTTTTTTACAAAAACCGTTAAATATCATTTTTTGTTTGTTTTCTTATACGGTTTTACATTTGTATATATTTGTAAATTGTAACAAGATAAGAGTGTCAGATATTTTCAAATTTATTGATCATTATGTTACCTATTGTGAAATCAAATTTAAATATTGATTGATACGTGCTAAATGTGGTTTAAATCAACATAATTTATGTCGCAGAACTTAGCCACATTAAATAATGTTGACAAGTGACACTGCTACCTGATTACTTATAGTCAATGCTAACAATGGAAACTTTCATTTTTTTCCTTATTTAGAATATTCTTAAATAAAGTGTAATATAGTTATGTTATCTTTTAGTATTTATACTGTAAAGCTATCGGTGTTCAGTCTTATCTATGTACTCCCCATCATATTTATTATGTTGTTTGAAAACAAGGTGCCGTGCTCCGTGTTTATACACATAACAATCTAGCAACGTATTATGAACTAACGATAGTTCAGCCCAAATATGGAAATTTACAGAGCGGTTACCGTTGTCAAGTGGTTAATAGGTAACCGCCGACGCGTCGCTAGTCGGAGAACGCCGCGGCGTCGCCCTTGCCGCCCACCACCGACGTCGCCGCGTGCGTCGTCCCTTCCCCACTTGCGGGTCGTTAAATTAATGACGTGCATCTCGATTTCCTCGTACATCCCACCTGAGTAATCCCAACATCTGCTATGTTCCGGTTGTAAACAGGGGGACTATCATATATTCATCACTCAGCGACGCGAAACTTGGACAAGTGCTGTTCATGTAAAATAAAGTTACACGCGAGTTCTCTTCGGTACCTAGTACATATATCAATGTTAACAAATGTAATAAGTATTTTTAAACTAAATTAAATAATATATATATCATATATTATTATTACAAAAAACCGTCTTACTTTGAAAAGTTATATATAATATTTTTTTAAGTGTAAATTTCCGCTTGAAGATGGTCTGGACTCATTTTTTTTATCCATGTTCGCTCTCAATGTAAAAACATGTGGCCTCTGAATGGAGGTATATCATCAGAAGTTTAGTCTACGAGAACTGTTTGTTAGTCAGTCGCCCAACCTCTCGTTTTCAAAGAGTATAAGGATAGAATGACATGACTTGTGGTTAGCTAATCGCCCTCTTTTTGCTTGTTTTTAGGATAGGATGGGTGGGAGAAAGTACATCAAATACATCCACGCCTTCGGGCAGAAATCTATAAATCGATAGAAAAATCAATCTATAAAAACTGTCCGTACTGGGGTTCGTACCCATGGCTTACGTGTTCTAAGTCAACGACGTTGACACTCGACCAAGCAGCCAGCTTACATGCAATATTGATTTTTGATTTAAATGATATTTAATAAATTATTTGTATATTAGTGTGTTGTTATCCCGAGAAACATCTTGCAAACCTTAAAGCGCATTTGCCAGATATGTATTTTAGTTTTAATACAAACACGTTTTTACACGTCCCAGAACCGTGTTTTCTCGTGACAAGCTAGTCTTTCAAATAGAGCCATAATTTTGGTACTTAAGATATTTTTTTTAATAATCATTTTGGCCACTATATCAGATACTCAAATAATTTCAAAACAACCATTCATATTTACATAGCTTTTTTTATCAAAAATATTTACTGATTTTTATCAATCAGAATTTTATTTTATTATAACGCATTTGCTGCGTCTATTTTCCCTTTTGGAAGACTACATGATGTGCCAGTCACTTATTCTATTTCGAAATATAAATTTGAATAATTCACAAAGTACGATGCCAGCGAACATCATCAAAAATATTTTAATACCAATAGCAACAACAACAAAAAATCTAAGTCACACTAATATTTTAGTACAATCCACTTATTTAGTTCTTGTTTTGCGACACGCCTTAGGCGCCTCCTTACATTGAGCCGGCCTGTAATATTGTATTTTCTTGTATTTTGATAATCCTCGTCATGAACGAAACCGGTCCTGATCATATTAAATAAAAGTGGAATTGGTACAAATGAGAATTTTATTTTTTGAACACACCTGTTTCACCATTAGTTTGTGAATTCGCAATAAACGTTGGATCACATAGATAATAATACGCTTTTGTTTCAATTTTACAGCCAGAATTTTGCGAAATAGTACTCGCTGATTTACGACTATGTGCGGAACACATTGTAATTAGAGCTGATTTAATTACAACAGCATAAACTACTATTTTACTGCCGACTCTCGCAGACACGTACAGTGTTATTCTACTTTTAACTTCAAAACGTTGTACTTAATTACTAAGCTATTCTATCAGTCGATGTTGGTTATTAAATGTCACTATTTTTACTGTAATATTTGCACTTACACCTTAATATTAAATATAAATTCAAATCCCGCATCAAACGTATGATTTCGTCGTAGTTATCATTTTATCTTTGAAGTAATTTTTATATTTGTTTGAAAAAATAAAACATTTTTTTATATTACTTCCACATTTATATAATATGATCGGGATCGTTTTCGTACATCGCGAACATTATTAAATACATCTGGAATTTGTAGAAAAGAGTGTTTAATTCCTTTAATATAACACCTTTCAATCAAGTTTTGACAGTGAAAAGTCAATTATACTTGGAACAGCAGCCGATTAATTGCCAATGCGACAGTTGCGTATTTTTCTTCAAGTTATTACGTGAGAAAATCTATTTGATACGAAAAGACATCACAAACAGCCTCGACGAACGTTTTAAATGTTTTATTTTAAAGATCATTGTTTGATTTATAACTTTGCCTGGACTTGAACCCATTACATTCTTGTATATTATCAGACCACTTACCGCCTGGTTACAGAGTTAAAACCAATCGATTTTTTCCGATGTTTCATTTATAACAAAGTCAAATTACAGGTTTTGTTCGTCATAAAATCTTCAAAATAAAGCATTTAAAAAAACCGTTTACTACGCACTTAAATATGCGTATTCTTCTTCCTAAAAATTAAATGATAAGTTTGCATTTTGTTACTTTATTTATATGTCATATTTTTTAATAAATTTATTTCATGTCTTTTTGAAAATAAATATTCAATTTACAATATGTCTTACTTTTTAAATAATTGTTCCTCTTATACTGTGTAAAAATAATCAGACAATAAAAATAATAGGTGTACTTACTAACTTTCTGGTTGATGTTGATGTTAATACGTTAAAAATGAACTGGTAGAGATGATATTTCAAACACGTTTTTTGAAATTCCGTTATGTAAAAGACACAAGAGTTGAAAAAGCTTTGTTATTTTTACCACGTTCATCTATGATGGACTGCTGCTTCGCGAGCGAGAGCATCAATATTCTGATATAGTAAATTGCATTTCCATAATCAAAAACTGTAATCCCCTTTTACTTTGAAAGCAGGGTTTATTTAGTTATGCTGTCGTCTGCTTGGCACGTCTTCCTTTCGCGATTACGTGACTCGCATAAATAATCCTTTTATTCATTCATTTTAGTTATGTAAATTATTCGCGCCTTGAGGGCGCAAGTATTTAGTCTCAAACTAAACGACTGACGAAGTTGTGTCAACCGTATTCTAGTTCAAGTTTAGAGCCCTTTGGTAACTGTCACGTTTTCTTAGCACGCGCCAGACATACAGGCATGTCGATTATTACACGACGGAAGTATAAATCTGCTTTCTCTTACCGTTGTTAAAATTTATGTTCATTTCCCGTGTGATCGCTGTAACAATGAATATTTTCCTAATTGATATATGCATATACATATCGACTTTGGAAAAGAAAAAAGACGTAGCCCACACATAACAAATTTTACAAGAGATTTAAAAAAAATATTTTTTGATAATTATGAGCCAAAATGAAAATTATGAAATATACCTAATTTCAATTGACTTAATTTAATAAATTCTTTTTTAAATCCTTTTTCATGGTCGCAATTTTCACATTCCCTTCTTTTTTAAAACTTTACCCTCCAGAGACAAGAGCATTTTTCGGTAAAAAAAATATTTTTTAAGCCATATTGAAGTCACGGATAACTTTTATTCCTAACAAAATTAAACAAAAAAAAACGCCAAGTCGTTGTATAGAAACCTCGCATAACTATATGGTCATGGTCATCCTTTTATTAATATTGTGTACGGACAGTAGTATGGACAAAAGTGACCGTATGGGCATTAGAGGTCTGCACGGGCCGATATTTTACAAAACTACCCGGTCCGAGCCCGTAAGACTAAGGCCCGACCCGGCCCGGGCCCGAGTCCAATACCACACTTGTTACCCGAAGCCCAGATTTATAGTCCTCAGCCCGAAAAAACCCCATTTTTTACAAATTTACAACAATTTACGATTCACTATAGAACTGGTAATAATTAAAATCATCATGGCTGATTTATGACACGAACATAGTCTGAAATATTTTTCTGAAGAAATAAATTCCTTACCCGGGCCCATGCAGACCTCTAATGGCCACGCAAACATTCGGGGTTGAAATATAGCTAAATGTGAATTTTTTAAAAATATTTTCAATTTGACCTCTTTAGATCAACATAATTTCAATAAAATATATTAGCAGAAGTACTATAAATAATTTGATGTTTTGGTTAAAAAATAACTAAAAGTTTCAAAAAGTCTATTAAAAAAACGGAAATTAAGTCTGTACCTTTCTTAACCAAATATGAGTGAATGCAACGATATTCAGGTAGAAAAAGGATAAACAGTGGGATTAATAGACAACGGTTTTATTGTGACCATATGGTCACGCTCGTCCTTGGAGGGTTAAAAGCTAACGATTTCGGCATTTTTAGCTTACATTATTTTGCTCGAACGTGTATCTAGTTGTATACATTGTGATTATCAAAAAAGCTGTTTTAAAAAACTGTGGTTACGTCCTTTTGGTTTTCGATAGACGTTTTAAATGTAGCTTTACCGTGGCGGCAAAGTGTATATAACAATTGAACATATTATGGTTAGTTCCTTTTTTACCTGCCACAACAATAATTGTTTTTATCTTAACTCTGGAACAAATATCGAGGACATAATAGCGTGTATGTATATATCGTGGAACTTTTTTGAGTAAGGTCTGCACACTTTTGACTGTTCTAAGAACTGATAAATGATCATGTTATTTACAAAATCAACATGACATCTTAATAGATTTTCTTTCTAATCATCATACAATACAACTGTGTTATAGATAGTATTTTTTTCTTTTTAGAAGAGTCATGATTTTTGCATTTAACATGTACCGAGATTTATCTGATCTATTCCTTTTATTTGAGTAATTACGATATATTTTGCATCCAAAAATTTCATTAATACGTGCCAATTCCAGGATTTTTGATCTATGAAATGTTAGAATAAGAGTTATGAAAATTTATTTGAAACGCGCGCTCGCTAATAACACAAAGCTTAAATGAAAACTCTAAACCTGCCAAAATAAACTGAGTTATTATTATTTTATTTGCTCTACGAATGGATTAAATCCAACGTGTCTAGACTGCTTTTCTACCGCCTGTTCCCTGTGAGATCTCAACACTAGCGACGCCTCACGAGATGTGCGAGTTATTTAATCCAAACATCAATAACTATCGGAAAAGTAGATACCTTCAACGCGTTGAACTCGACGAAAGGTTTGGAAAATTAGATCATGAGCTTCGGGAAAGTTTTAATACGACGCTGATGTTGTATCTTTATAGCGATATACATTTGTACGTGGCAGGGAAACTTTTTTCCCAACACGTCGCTTCGTAATGAATATTATAATTCTAAGTAATTAGGTAGATACTTGCTTTACAAAGTTGTACGTGCTCGTCAATTAATTAAGTAAACAATATTCCATTCGAGTAAAATTATTTACATTGTTTTGTAACGTTGTATTAAATAAAGTATATTTATATTTTTGCTAATATTAATAATTAATTACTCATAGTACATATACATATCACTGATATTTACTCCCATTAATTAAGTTTTGCTACCTTGACAGCTCATGATTGTGGGATGGTTTGTGTGTATTTCATCTAGTAACGTAATACGTATATATATACATATGTGATTTTGTATGATCAGTAAAATAACACTTTTCGTGAACAATAGTATTGTAAAATGTCTTCTGCATAGTTGCATATATCTTGAAATACAGTCCTAAGCGTATAAAATTGAGGTTTTCTTTTACGATTTCTCATATTATGAACTTTTTATTACACTTTTTTTCCTGCCAGTTATGTATGATGCTCTACGATTTGTTTATTATATACTCATATTTAATTTATTTTAAACATGTGTTGAAAATACTCATTACCTGAGCGAATTTATTATGTGTTTGTTAATAAAAGTTGTATTAAATGTATAGATTAATTATATTAGAATATACGGGGTGAAAGAAAATTGCAGGAGAAGATCTGTTTGTCTATCGTGATGTGGTATCGAGATACACCACCGAGGGTATTTCTGAAATCTAATAACGCAGCCGTAGTAGTGACCGAGGCGTGGTTTGAAATCGTATTAAACATCTGTAGCATGAAAACGAACGAGAAAGCAGTAAATCATTGAATTACGCTAAGCAAAGTTATATGACATTTTAACATAGTGTTTTTTTTATATATTGTACGAATCAATCTCTCAGCCTCTCTTTTCAAATTATGTTTAAATACAGATTTTAGTCTACCGATCTCTCTAAACTTTGTTTTCGAGATAGTTTAAGCTCGATACAAACCGATTATGTATGAAAGTGTCCATTCAGGAATGCAAATGTCCCTTTACCGCACATACGAGTAAGTTGGAAGACATAGGTCGATTCCACTCGACTGCGAAACCGGGTTTTGTTGTTGGGATGTTTATTTTATCAATTCAATGTACGTATTAGAATAAATGCAAAGCTTTACAGTGAAGTTCAACATCATTGTGAGTTTCAAAGTATGTTCTTAAATGTTCACAAATATTTACGATTATGCAATAAACGCAGACATTAAACCAACTCCAATGGATTATTTCTCCTGATTAATGACTCAGATTTATCTAACGAGGAGAGCAAAAGTCATAAAATATATTACAGGGTGTCTGCCAACTCTCACTTATTATCTGATTTGCATACAAAATTTAGAACGAATTTTGGTGTATTAAAAAAGAATCATATTTTAAAAAGTACTTCAAAACAATTTGTCTTAAGAAATCTATCCATGATAACGATGGTACTTTTTTGTCGAGAAGTTTGTGTAGTGTAGAAGGTATTTTTTTGTACCACTTTAAATTGATTAATCCTCATATATTAAAAAATGTCTAAGTATTCATTTGCTACAGATGTGTAAACTATATTGAAAACATCTAAAATTCTCAATTAGGATTATCTTTATGTGCGCCATTCTGCCCTTATTACGTTTATATTATGAGAAGAATGCCGCGGAAGAAATAATGCTTATTTCGGGACGTTTTCTGGTACCGACTTCAATATTAATAATTGAGATATTTTCCCCATGTGATTTTGAGAACTTCCTAATCTTTTTTCGATTTCTGTTCGAAGGCATGGGTGTTTGTGATGTCTACAAATTCCGTCCCACCCTTCCGATCCTTCAATAACTAGGTGAAGCGAGAGCAATTATTTAACCACTAGTCTTAGTTATAATACTTTGTTTTTTACTTAATGTGATGTATCCATTTTTTATCCATATCCGCTCCCAATGTGGAGCATATGGCTTCCTAATGAAGGTATCTCAACAGAACTTTTTTCTTACGAGAACTGTTTGTTACTCAGTCGCTCAACTTCTTTTTTTTACTAAAGAGTAATAAGGGTAGACATATAAGGCTAGGACAGGACTAGTGGTTAACTATTAGCTCTCGCTACGCTTAGTTATTGAAGGATAGCAAGAGTGGAAGAGAAACAAGACATCACAAACACCCGATAATCTATAAACCGATCGAAAAAAATCTGTTCGTACTGGGACTCGAATCCGTGAGATCCGGCACGGAAGCCAACATCGTTAACTGCTGCGTCATAGTATCCGACCAGTTTTATGAAATATTGATCGCTGACTTTACCGATCGTCTCGGGGCACCGTGTATGAAATTTTCACCCATGATTTATTCCCTTCCACTTGACTCGCCGCAGTTTATATCCTTTTTCCAGTCGAATGTCTGGCACGCAAGAGGCTCTATTGTGCGTGCAATATGACGGGCAGGAATACTGAAACATCAGTCGCCGTGATGCCACGCCAGTCGCCGCCGGATATTCGTTTTCGATCTTATTGTTGTTTCACGCACAATAGACGCCCTTTGTGCCCACGAATAATGCTCTTATCGCGGGAGATTCTCTCTACATTCGCCTGTTGATAATAGTCGCATTCGCGATACGTGAGACATGTCTGAATGCTCATTCAAAGATAATGATAGCAGCCGTATACATTAGCACGTACTCGTTAAATACATGTGGATATATCCCTGTCACAGTTATTACTTCATCTGCTGAATTTCATAGGTTTTCTCTGGGATCATTCACTATTTTAAGTCGTGACCTGCCATTCCTCGTACTTCTCAATGTATCCGACAGCCAGTACAGTAAAACCCCCATTTACACTGAAGTCGGGACAGTGTAATTCGGGGTAGTGTAATTGTGGGAGTGAATCTCATACAAAATTTGGTTTTTTCCGCAAAAAATGCAAAACTAAGATTTCCCTTAGTTTTACATGGACGAAATATTTAGTTACTAAGTGATAAAATCCAACACATAGACAGTCGCCCAGCTATACGTGTATAGATAGCCTGGCACGTGTTGAATACACAGACGCTAGCAAACATTTGACTGTATGCGCCGCTGACGACAGTCTCGTAGCAACGACAATGGAATGTGACAGTGCAATTGGGGGATTTGCGGCAAATATTTTAAGCCAGCGCGTAATTCAGGGTAGTGTAATTGGGGGTTCCACAGTACATAGTATTTCCACTCCAACCAGTTTCTTGCATTCGTTCAGCTGTAATATGTATAAAATTTTAATATTTTTTTTTTAAATAATTGGTTAAGGGTTGTTTTTTTATAATCTATTCGTGTTATTCAACAAAAAGCGCAACAATATTGGAAAGCCGAAAGATGTACAATTTTCTATTTTGCAAAATGAAAATATAATTCTTCGGTAGTTTTTAATCAATAGAGAATTTTTGTTGCCTTTTTTTTACATAACGCAGATTAAACATGTCGTAAGATTGTATTGCGTATGCTTCGTGCTTAGAAACTCTTTTCATTTGAAAGTATTTTTATCACTCAAAAAATTTACATCGAAATAGAACATCTCGAATATATTATATCATATACAAAACATTTTTAGACGTATTCGTACATATTGGATACAATTATGATATATTTGAAAGTGTACATTTATTACAGCAATATAACAATTTTTCGCAAATTATTTTTTTCTTCTTTTTCCCAATTTTCATCGTACACCGTTCGATGTTTTAATAAAATGCTGCATAAATGTACTAGCTTTAGCTTTAAATTGCGCCTCGCTTCACTACGGTTCCAAATTTTAATAAAGTAACATCTCATACTGTTCGAATACGGCTATAATGTTTTATTTTGTGTAACGTGCGCAATGTTTGATTTTCCAGGATACGACCAAGTGTGGAAAGAGAAAGAGAGAGGAGAGCTCTCGCATAGTTTTGGTTTTCTTTGTGTGGCAACTCTGCTACGTGGGTGATTGATTCCACAAAGGAAACATTTGAGTACACCGCATTTAACATGTGCCTCCAAACGCACATACCTATACGTGGGTAGGCATTTACCGAAATTCTGTAAAAAAAAAACAGACAAAAGCGGCCTCCATAAGGCAATGGGGTCTTTTTACGGTGGACCAAAGTACTCAGCTAATTTTCTACTAGATGTAGCAATACTGCTGACTGACCTCAAACTTTTTCACGTATTTCTAGTGATTCAATATGGTCTGTCTTTAATTACAATTACCCCAGGAAAAAAGTTCTTAGTAAGAAGTAGATTTCATATCATCATTTTTTTAATTTTTTCAAAAATATTTGACATTACAGTTTACGCCAATGCGTCAAATATTTTGAAGTTGATCATTCGAGATATACTCGATGAGAATTTTGAGAGTCACATGAAATTAACTCAAGGAGAAATTGACTTCACAAACACCCATTTCTTAGATCTCAAATTAAAATTGAAAAAAATCCAATTTTACATTGACCTTGCCGGGAATCGAACCCAGACCCACCTAATCGGTAGAGATCGGTAGATTATTGTATCATATTAATTGAATAAAATCTAATATCAATTTGGAGCATATGGCCTCCTAATTACCTCTACGAGAACTGTTTTGTTACTCAGTTGCTCAACCTCTCTTTTCCAAAAAGAATAGTAGGGATAAAAGGACAAGGCTAGAACATCACTCTCGCTACGCCCAGTTATTGAAGGATCGGAAGGGTGGGAGGTGATTCGTAGACATCACAAACACCCATGCCTACGAACAGAAATGTTGTTCGTACTGAGACTCGAGCCTGTGAGGTCCGGCACGGAAGCCAACAACTCTAACCGCTGCGCCATATGACTATTAAAAAATGCCAAAGTCACTTCCTTGATTTCATCGCAACACTAATAAAGCTAGTTTGTATCTATAATACTTTTTTTTTACCAATTGTGTCCCGAATGTGGAGTATATGGACTTCTAATGAGGTTTATCTCAACAGAAGAGTTTCTACGAAAACTGCATGTTACTCAGTTGTTCAAACTCTCTTATAGAGTTGGGATAGAATAATAGGGTTGGGACAGGACTAGTAGTTAGCTAATCGATCTCGGTACGCCCCATTTTTTTAAGATATGATAGGCGTGAGGGAAAACTTAAGAGATTAAATACATTAAATAAATCAATTGACAAATCAACATATAAAAATTGCCCTTAGAGAGATTCCAACCCGCGACCTCCGTGTTCTAAGACGATGCCATTGGCATTCGACCACGCAGTCGACAATTAAGACAAATTTTGTGATCAAATTTAATGACGCAATAGGAAATAAATACGACGAAATTATCCTCAAGCCAATGAGATATTTTCAAGCGGCTTTGTTCTATTCACGGATTGTTCGATTGTTAAGCGAAGAAATACTTGTTTATACAACTATTTGATTGTGAAATAAACACATCCCTTGATCATAGTTAACCCCTACATTGTTTCATATTGTTTGTATGTACGTTCCTAAATACATACGGCGGATGTCTGATTCACTTTATTGCCGATTCGCCGTTTCAAATCTACTGTTTGATTCAGCGATATCTATAATACAGAATCGGGGACAGATTGCATTCAGGGATCTCAAAACCAGTATTAAAACCAGGGCTGTGTAGTCGAAATCGGAGTCGTGAAGTCGCTATATTTTGGTTGGAGTCAGAGTCGTGAACGGCTCGATTTTTTTTTGAAAAATATATTTAATGATGTGCATTCAAACAAAATAGTCCTAAGTGTTGACATTGCACGCTTGGCTGACTAAAGATGATCTGATGGAATACATATGTATATATAAGTTAAAATGAAATTATTGAAAAATTTCCTCGGAGTTAGAGTAGCCATGATTAAAACACTGAAATATCGATTTTAAAAATGTAAAACTACAAATATTTCGGTATTGAAAATTAACCTAATCCGATAACATCACTAATTTAAAATAAATGTTCGCGGTGAATTGAATTATTTGTTGAGAGTTGTATCAACATTGAAAGAATTGATAACCCTTTTTTTATTTATCTCCTCTCCCAATGTGAAGCATATGTCCTTCTTATAGAGGTATTTCATTCAAATTTTTCTACGATAACTGCTTGTTACTCAGTTGCTCAACCTCTCATTTTTTCGGAGGGAGTAGACATAGAAAGGATAGGGTTACGACAGGGCTAGTGATAAATTAATCGTTCACCTTACACTCCGATATTTCACGGTTGGAAGGGCAGGAGGGAATTTTAGATATCACAAAAAAACATGCTGTTCGTACTGGGGTTAGAACCCGAGAAGTCCAGCATTGAAGCCAACGATGTTGACCACTGTGCCGCTCATGAAACCGACAAATTATTATTTTAAGAAACCGCAAGTTGTCTATGAAAATCTCCCGTTTATGATTATGTATATTTTATAATGACGATATTTTATATGAACTGTTGATATGGATATATTCATCCTGTTTTTCAATCGCTTTGTCTTCTGATACCGAGATGACGCCTGGATAGATTAGTCTTGTTTTAGCGATATTTTTCTATCCTCAATCTGCCTAAAAACTTAGTTTGAGTGACTTCCTTACGAACAGTTCTCGTTACATATACCTTCTGTAAAAATACAAGATTCAAAGAGAAAAAAAAACATAAAAATGTTTGTGACGCGTTATATATTTGTATAAATTAAAATTAATTTTAATTAAGATAACTTTAAACAATTTCAGAAACCCGCGTAGTTACTTACATATTGTATGTTGCTAAGTAACTTCATATATTCATAACAACTTTAGGTCTTGTCAAGTGAAACAAACATTAATGTGGCCTACAAATTCCATCGTAGACTCTCATTCCCGTTTCGACATAATAATTTTCATTCCGCAACACATTCGTGTTTCTAGTACATCCTTTATTTCAGAGTTTCCCAAACCATGTTTTGGGAAGCATTTGTGTTCCACAAAACCACCCCATAGCAAAGTCATGCAGTGCATGAGGGCCCAAAAAAAAGGCGATCATTAAGTTCTACATACTCACCATAAAAATTGAGTATTGGGGTATTGCATGACGTCTGTATGAGGGCCCCTAACTTCTAGCTACGCCACTGCACGGAACCTGAATAAGTGTTACATGAACACCTACATAACTTGAAAATTATTATTATTAACTATTATTAACTATTTTACAATATTTTTCGAAAACCAATAATGATGATTCCTGGGTTCAGAATTCTTTACATGTGACAATTAAACCAGAAGGCTTAAGCGCAAGTGATTCTGATTTATAACAAAAATACAAAGATTATCTACTAAATTATTTCTGGGCAAATTTGTCAGAAGAGTCCCCTCCTCCATGTGTCAACACAAACTTTTATTGTTATTCTTTCGTTTTCTACAGCCTATTGATGTCTAGCAGACTTTTTTTATTGTGCTGCAACAAAGTCAATGTGCAGGAACAGGTTTGATGCCACACCAGATAATAATTCAACTCACTAATGTTGTACCTGATATCAAGAAGATTTGCGATTCAAGGATTCACAATCATCAAAGTCATTAAGAGTTTTATTTACTCATTTGTATGTGATGTGTTTAAATTTAAGTGATAAAAATAATTAATTACTTTATCAATAATAACTCGTTTACATATTTTCAGACATATTTTATTATAATGCCATTCCACCAAGTATTGACAGTGAACACCTTAAAAGTGATATTTTTTATTGTTACTATTATGAATTACTTAACCTAAAAAAATAAGCTCTGTTCCGATATATCTTTCGGATTTGCAAAGTATTCCATTGAAGGAAAGGTTTGGGAAACCCTGGTTTAAATTATGGTGTCTTGCTATTTGTAGTATTATAATGCGTATTTCTTAACGCTATACATTGTCATATTCCTCGAAAAGTTTAAGAGCATAATATTAAAGATTTTTTGTATCATTAGGTATATGAATATTTAACCCTCCGTCCTAGATCTCTGTCTGCATACAGCTTTCAGCCTCTAAGTTTTTGAAAGTACCGGTTTCCTCCGGAGTGTTATCGCTCTAGGGTTTTCGTAGTCCTGAACTACAAGAGTTCGATTCTATATAATTCTACATCGAACACAGTACATACTTCAATTGATTTATACATTTGTATTTTAGTCGATCCTGAAAACCGGGTGTTCAAGTAGTAATCAACCCTCCACTAGTATGTTATGTATCTCATGTTTATATCCTTATAATTTTGTACGTAATCATCTAAGAGCTTAAAAATTACCCTCGATAGACTCACTCACATCCGTATTATTAAAACTCATAGCGATCCACAAATCTTACATTTACAAAGTATACATTAATTTATACTAATTCATAATTTTGTAAGTACAATAAATAATTTGAATGCAGTGGTAATATAAAACTATTCAATCGGGTAATTGTGAAAAAAACAATACTACATCCAGGTGTGAAAAGAAAACATGCATTGAACCAACAAAAATAATCAGACAAATCAGCAGAATCTATGCATTTCGTGTTTTTCGCGTAATTTTAAAAACTTTATTGTTTTTTAATTAGATGTGATTTTAAAAACATTCTGAATTACCCGTTGATTTTTTTTTCTTCAGTTTATGAATTCAACTCTTTCAGTATCTTTAAATTGATAATTAATTCAGATATAATATATTAACCTTTAAACACCCGTGGACTTTTTGCGAAATATTTGCACGACCCGTACTTAGCTTTTATAAAAATAATTATATATCTAAAACTAGTCAGCCTATGTGAGTAAAAAAAAGCATTAGAAAAATAAAAGATTGTTTATAATTAACAAAAGCTTTATTTACAATTGTTCACATTTTATATTATTATAAATTAAAGTTGAAGAATTAAAACGATAAAAATTCGGACAAAACTTAAAAAATTAAAACCATAAAATTATAAAAAGAATAGAGAATTTTTTAATCAACATTTAAATATGTTGTATAGTGTGGATATAGCTAATTTATTACGGTCCGCCTAACATAACGCATATTCCAAGAGTCGACCTTGTAACGCAGATGTTTATATTACTCAATATGACAAAAATATTGAAAATATATATCGAAACTGAAAATAAAATTATGGATCAGTATCTCAAAGTCATTATTTATGTAAGCTAATATTCTTATTTTGAATACTATTATAATAAATCAGTGTAATCCGATAGCAAAATGTACCATAATCATTGGTCCCGTACGGGACCGCTGAGCGTTAAAAGGTTAAATATTTTATTCTACAATGTTATCTTTGTATTAATTTTATAACTATTGGCACACTATATAAGGTTTCGATATTGTGGTTGAAAGTATGCGTCAAAGGTAACTGGTGCAGCATTATCAGTAAGCCGACACCAATAACTTTGCTATTATTTACAGACAACGTAGAGGCAATTTCGCACATGCAGGAGTTTTCCAGGGATTTCCTAGTCGGCGCCGCATCTGCTCGACGCTCTAACTAGAGCTTTTCCCGTTCCAGTTTTCCCGCACGTCGACCACTTTGCCGCGGCTCGTCACCGCCACCCCGACGTGTATATTACAATTTCGGTCGGATGCGGCGTCGTTGATACGTAATAATTTAACCCCCGACGCCGCCGGGTAATTAGTTTCTCGAACGGGCGGGGGTGCCCTTTGCGCTCTTGCAACCATCGGCCGGCGCATCCGAAACTTGGACGTCGCAAATAGAGCTGGCCTTTGGTGACCTACTGCTGCAGGGTTAATTGAAATGGACAACCTCGTTTCTGCGACGGTGACGGCTTTCAATTACTGTAATAGTTCAGTCAAATTTATTCACATTTGAGAATTTGAATGATATACATTCGGAATGTATATAACCATTTTTTTTTTAATTGTAAAAATAACAGCAATTTACCTTGCATATTATACTATACATTCCTTAAATACCGTTTTTCATAATGTACATACAAACTATGCTAATCACAAACGAAAGACACTGTAATCTTCACATTTTTATTTCTTTTAAATCATAAAAGTTTCATTATAAAATCGGAAAAAGATTCAAGGCTTTCAGTACTTTACCTGAGGGTTCAACGCTTTAAATTTTCTCGTAGAAAATTTAATACATTTATGTTTTATTGTTTGGATGTCTGCGATGTTTTCATAATTCTTCACACACCCCCTCACCGATCCTTACAACGTAGCGTGAAGAGCTTTTCTAAAAGTCAAGTTAAATAAAATTCACCGGTTATCTTTATTTTATTTTTTTTATTTAATTAATTCACCATATTATATAAGATTTTGAGCATGTATAATGGTTATCACATTTTAAAACATCATTCTTTGGCTAATATCCGCGATCTTCTTAATATCAATCATTTTAAAGTAAATATCTTTTATTTATCTAAATATATTGATAGGTATAGCAAAAGAATAGATTAATACCACATTATTATGTTTAAAATATATTGTACCAAAACTTAAAATAAAGTAAAATGAATTGTTTACTACAGCTTTCGTGATTGAATAATCTAAACCTTGTTTGGACCATGTTTTGTGAATATATTGCATAGTGTTGGGGGCACTGTATTTCAACGCTCTGCCAAGATGGAGATCCCAGCGTTGTGTTGTGATTTTGCGAACATGTTCGCCCCGGAAGTCTACCTCCCCCCTCCCCGCTTGTTAAAATCTGATCCGTCAGATAATGTTACCTTCCACTCGTTCCCCGAGGGCTTCAGGTAAACACCGTAAAACTCAAATCAGACGGGAAAAATAATGCTCCCAAGATTGCGGCTGAAATTGCGTTCACGGAATTAATCCCCATTGCTTGCCTACACGCTGGCGAGATTAACCACACGAATGAAAGTAATTATGTTTAGTAATTTTCTTATGAAAATATTTCATATCTTAATACATCTTAATTTGAACAAAATTTCATTTTGGAGAAAAGACGTCACAAATATTCAACATATCATTTTTTAAAAATCTAAATTTAATAATGATCTTCCGGGAATTCAACCTGACAGCATCTTGAGATTTGGTTTTTAGTTCTTACTAGTTAATTACTGAGGCTGAGAAATTAAACTTAATAATATTTTCATTGTAACTAATTGCATTGGAATTAATTCTAAATACCTCATTTTCCATCGTATTATAAACGATTAAATGTTTTAAAAAATATCAAATTGCCAAAATATATCGATTTTTTATTCATGCCTAGTTTTCATTGAATATAAAAATATTTCACCCAATAGGCAATGTTTACTTTCTATTTATGTAATCCGCGTTTAAATATGCTCGCAAAGTGCCCGCCTCCACATTCATGAATTTTCCCGGCTATCTCAACAGGCTGGGGCATATTCGGAAATATGAATACTTTGAAGTCTGCATCGGCGACACTAACTCTGAATACATTTGACAAATATTTGCAAATAAAGCTCGCTTTTCAATGTGACGGGGCTTTGAAAGCTTAGTCGAATAAACGCTGAATAAAATGCACAGTAATGATGAACGGCATTCATATACATCTTTTCTTTCTGCTTTTTTCGAATGCTGTGTGTTGATAAAAAAACGAAAAGAGAAATATACACACTACAAAGTTAGGGAGAGACATTCTGTATGTATGCGTTAATCCATATTGTATTTGTGGACAGTGATATCATAAGTTGTAATTTTCTAGTGTAAATGGATTCTTTTTTTTATTATAATATCTGTAATTGTACAATCTACAGCAAGGATTAACCGCGTTGTGCCCGAGGGTAGCCATGCACCCGCAGAGCTGTTTTATGCACCCTTACAAGTTATGTTATAATAAAAAAATATGTTTTTTTACGATTCAAATGATAATATTTAGGAAATGAAGTGCCAAAGATCACACTGATTGTGCTTTTTTACTTTTTATAATATTTTCATACTCTTATTGCTTTTTTATCTCTTGTGTAATTTTTTTTAGGCATTTAAATTTAAATGTATGTGTAATTTACCTATAAATAATAATTAAGTAATAATATCGTTAATTAATATAACACATTACTGAAATCGTGTTTTTTTTAAAGTCTGGCGTGCACCCACCACTGTTATCTTGATGTCTGAAATGCGCCCGTAAACACAATAAGGTTAAGAACCCATCTACAGTATAGCTTACATGCAAATAACGTCATGATACGTATATATTTTAATGTCGCCATCAACTAATATGACAGGTAAACAGTACAGATGACAAAATTCAACTTCCTGGCATATCTTTGAGTATTTGTTTTGTGAATTAGAATTTGTTTCAGGCCAGGTGCAATTTGACTAGCTATTAACATAACATACGGAATATTAATGGCGACTTGCCAACTTCCATTTCTTAATTTATCAGTTTAGAATTTGAATCAACAATTTAAATTTAAATTTATTTATAAAGTAAAGATTTTATAAATAAATAAACTTACGGCAGTTATTCTGGAAATGCTTCTTAAATATTTACAAAATCAGTGCAATACTAATGTGATCAAATTCGATTTTATACCATTATCAACGTTTGTTTAAGTCTACAAGAATTGTTTATGATTTCTGCATTTCTCTGCTACATTTGATTACATATACCAAGACAGATAGTAAGAAAAAAATCATTTCATTCGAATGTTCGTATTCTATAATACGTATGTAGTTTTTTTTTTTAAATTTTCATATATTGTAGCAAAAGTGACGTTCTGTCAAAACAACAAAAATCATTTGTACTTATGTATGTATATTGTTTATTATTAAAATATTATCCATCAAAACTGAGAAAATATAAATTGTCTTGGAAACATTGCTTCATCAAATACATCAGTAAAGCCGCAATTAGGGCTTCCAATTAACCGGACTTAAACACTAGCCGGTTTTCGGTTTTTTTCGGACAAATAAACCGGGTAACCGGTTTAAACCGAAATATCATGTATTTTGATAAGGTCGGTATGCAAAAAAAAATCGTAGAAATTTTTCAATATTTAGCATAACAGCTAATACTCCAATTTCAAACAAAAAATACGACATTTATCTTAATGGGACTCTAGTTACCAACCCAACCTGTTTGCTATGGCAAAGTAACAATTACTATTATAACATGTGAAAAAATTACATCAAATAAAAAAATAGAGTTTGATTATAAAACTCACCAAAAGAATGCATTCAATGTTTAAATGCATTCAATTTTTTAAAAATACAAGAAATCTAAGAAATCCAATGTTTAGACAAAAATAGAGTAAAATACTAAAATATTCACTTGTCAAATTATTTGAAAGAGTCATTTCTATTCACAACATGGACAACTTTGAAACAGAAGTCGATTATTCTACAATATATACATATATATATATATGTACATGTTTGTTGTATTTTGTGAATTGTTTCCTATATAACGCAGTAAATTCATTATAAAACATTTTTCTTTTTGTAAAAAACAATGAAAAATAAGAAAAGAATATTTTTGATAGAACCCGGTTAACCGAGTGAAATAAACCGGTTTTCGGGTTTATTCAAAACACGCGATAAACCGGTTAACCGGTTTCGGTTAAAACCGGTTTGGAAGCCCTAGCCGCAATATTACAACTGAGTGCGGTGTTTATCATTAATTTACCTAACCAAATATACAATTTTTGTTGGAATGTAAATTTCAGTCAACTTTTTGAGCCGTCGACACGTTTATATAATATTAAAACGTCACGTATTTCTATATCGAATTTACTGTTGACTTAATTTAAATTTTCTAATATTGAAAAGTATTCAAAGTCGTAAATCAAATAATGAACCTTCAAGCGTTGGAAAGCGAACCGTTTTATTTCAGCAAAGTTTCCCTAACAAAACTCTCATACATGTTATCATATTATTCAAAATAGAAGAAAAAGTATAACGTGAACATAAAAAATACTCAAAAACGCAAATATCAGAGTTATAGCAATATTTTACTAGCTACGTGTTCTTTTCTGTATCTTAATTTTGTTTCACTTCGTTTCATAACAATATGGTTGTCTGTGTGTGTTTACCTATAGCTTATTTGTACTTTTTCATTTCAGCATTCCGTATTATATTATCTTCAAAGGTTTCCGGAAAAATTCGCAACATCTATGTAGTTGCGCAACCGGAGTTTGTATTAGTAATATGTTACTTTTGATGGATCGTGTTTGTTCAAAATAAACGGGATATATTTCAAGCCCGGAGTAAACTTAAAACAATATTGACTCTCAGTGGCTTCCAAGCATGTTTAATGTGTGTAACATATCTTGTCAGTAATGCTTTTGGTGACTGACTCAACTTAAGCCAAACTTAGCGGGTGGTTAAATAAATAAGTAAACTTAGCGTATAATCCAACAAAGCTTTCTATAAGCTCATTGTTAACGCGTGTATGATAATTAGTAACATTTTCAATATCGTCACATTTTGTCTCGGAATTTTGAATCGAAAACAAAAACATTATTAATGGTTTGAAAAGTAATTGAAAAGAAATATTTTTTTCAATTATATTATTAAAATTTAGAATATCAACTAAAGCTGCTTTGTGAATTTTCAATATTAAATCTGAATCGTTCAAATTTTATACGTTTTTTTACATTTTATCGTTAATGATCCGGGTTTCACTTTCATCATCTTTAGGCATTGAAATTATATGTAGTTTCTTATTATTTATATAAATGTAATAATAAAAATATAACTACTGATTTTAAAATTTATCAATGATGATTTGAATTAATTTTGCTATTGAGTGGATATTATCGAGTAGGCCATTACAATCTCTATAAGACTCTTTGAAATTACTCGTCATCATTTTCATTTAATTTAACTATCAATTAAAACCAATTTAAGGGTCATAACATATAAATGCTAACTGATTTTAAAATGGTGTGAATTATCAAACATGATTTGAAGATTTAAATTATTGTGATTGAAATGAAAATTTTAACGATTAAAACATATTAATTATAATGTAAACGCATACGTTTATGACGTTGAATTTTGCATTTTAGTCAGCTTTTATTAAAGGATAAATCTTCTTACATACATACATAATCTTCAATTATCCCGTACTCATGTGTAGTAATGAGAAGCTCTAGATTTTATCTCATCTTGTCGTTAGCTTGACTATTTCTATCTACCTTTTGTCGAATAAGTAAGTAAACATCGATTTGATTTGCTTACTTAAACCCATGTTATTCACATTTCTTTATCTCTTTAACATAACAACATTTGCATAGAATAAAACAAAGACTGGAAAACAATTTAAATATACGATTTGATCCGTTCCCATTAGTGAGAAAGCATTTTTAACGGATTTCGTATCATGAATGGAATATGCTCTTTCATTGAGTGAGGCCTGTCACAAAATGTAGAAAGTGATGCAATTTATGTATTATTATTATGGATAGAATATTTAGGCAGTGAATTGACAGTTTATTGTATTTGAACCAAACCACGATGCGTCCAAAACTACATACTATATTTTTCATATACGACTACTCGCCCAACATTGAAATATAATAAATTGGGTGAACATTCGAATTCATTGCTACAAATATTAGTGTATCAAATGTATGTTAATACAAGTTGATGAAAACTCGTCTATTTTGCATTAGTTTTGAGAATATGAAATGTTTGTATACTTACCGTTAAATCACACATCTTAAAATAAAAAATGCTTGGAATATTTTTATTGTAATTTTTCACAGTAATAAACTTAGAAGACATAACAGTACGTTAAGTATTATACATTTTGTATTCGGTTATCGGCTAAAGAATGGGTTTGGTTTGTACCAACAATGTGATTGTCAGCGAGACAACAACATTATTTGTAATTCAGGCTGCGATATCAGTCTCTCCCGTCGCGCGCCGCGCCTCCCCCGCCCGCGGCGGCCGCACATCTCTTTGATTAAAACTGCGGCTTGCTAGCCAGATTGGCATGCTCCGAGGGCACGTGGCTATTTTCTTTCTCTCCATTCTCAAAATTCGTACGAAAATAATACGACTGACTTCTGCGGTAGCGGGAATTATTCGGTGGTAGTTGACATCAAGTCCATTTCTTTGCAAAAGGAATAAATTAACTATTGTTATTATATTTTCCGAGTATTCGGTGTTCGGTTTTGCTACCGTAATCAATTTAAAATATAAAAAATCTTTTCCTTGGATATTGTTTGATATACGTTACTTCATAACGTTACCTCAGTAAAGTATTCTGTTAGATGTTTTTTTTCTGAGAATTATGTCATTTCTTGTCTTTCATGTAAAAGGAAATCTGAAACAAAAAACTTGTTTACTGCAACCATCTTACTTAAGAATATCGTAATAAAGATTTTTTCATTGAAAAGGCCAACAATAATACTTCATTTGCCACATACAAATTAAAACACATAAATAGCCATCGCTCGCATAGTTCGTAATTGTTTTTTGCGCCAATTGGTCATCAATTTCATAATAATAATTAAAAAAATGCCTTAATTATGTATAATTTTGCTAATGTATAATATTTTACGTATTTTTTCTGTATATAATTTTTAATAATCACATTTATGTTCACATATAAAATATTTTCCTAATTCTATTATTCATATCGATAACCTAGTTCCAGAGTACACTTTGTCTGAATTTGGCAGTATTGAGATAAGTATAAAAAGTATTTCAGAATATGTACATACAATCTATCACTTCCAAAGAGCAAACCAATACGTTATTATGCCACATCAGATTCTGCCAATTTCAAACATAGTCCACTCTAGAACTAAGGTATCGACATCTCCGAGAAGAAGATTATAGATTATCAAAAAGCTTCATTTATTTGTAATTATTTTAATAATCCGTTAATTTATATTATAATCGTATTTAAAAAAAATACTTTTAACATGTAGAATTAGTAATAAATCTGTGTGTTTTTCCTCCTTGTCATTTACCTTATATTTTGCGATCAGTATGTACTCAGTCGAATTTAAAATATATTTATTTGAAATTTTTTTTAAAGACGTTTAAATTTGAATCGTTCAAATTATGTACATTCACACAGATTTTGTCATTCGGTGATACATTTATTTATTACATAAACACGAAACATTCATTTACTGAGCGTCAGTTAAAGTTCATCCGTGCACTTGAACGCCTGATGCCGAAAGGCGAAACCCGGTTTCGTTAGTGACAAAATCTGTGTGAATGTACATAATTTTAACGATTTAAATTTAATATTGAAATTCCACCAAGCACCTTCAGTCGAAATCTTAAATTAAAGACGTTTGTTTTTTTACTATAGTGTATAAATACTACATGTATAATATGTATTTCATGCTGTAGATTTTTAACAGTGTATATTTTTTTAATTTATTTTGAATTACCAATTCAATCAATGACGTCATTGATTAAATTTCAAAGATTTTGGAAACTGTTTCTATGACCTTAATTTATCGTATAAAGAAACAGTTTTAACATCGCTCGTATTATTGAAAATACATATTTCCGTGCAACTTGGGAATGTTGTCTTGTCCACTTGGATTTAATGCACGTACCGATATTATTTTCTCATCACATGAGTCCGATGCTATATCCTATTCAAGTCTCGGCAAAGTGAGTGCGGTTTTCTTTTCAAATAATGTATCTACAATTTGCTGCTACGGTGAAGTTAACACCTACACTGCCCCAAGCGCCAATTTAAGAAACGCCGATTGTTTTAGCAATGGCTCCCGAGCACACAGGTCGAAAAAGTTTCTCGGAAAGATTAACACTATTTGCTATATAATATATCGTGATGTATTTTCCTGTCATTGCCTTATTCATGTAGCGTACTACGATAGCTTTTGTGGATAATACACCAATTGCAGTGTAGATACAATGTCTTTCACATGAGTGGACTGACTGTATGTGATAGATATTTTATGATTAGCTCAGTTCCTACTGTAATTCAATGTTTCATTGTTAAATATTATTACCGTCTCGTATTAGTGATAATGTGTGATTGGATATTGTTTGCTGTGATTATTTAATGATATCTATACGTATGTGTAAATTGTTTCTAGTTACAAATATCTATTGGTTCATCGTCATAAATAAAAATAAAGAGTTGTAGAGATAGTAGTTAACTAATCGATCTCGCTACGCTTAGTTAACCCCCAAGGACGAGCGTGACCATAAGGTCACAGTGAACACCGCTGTCTCTTGATCCCACTATTCATTATTTTTTTACCTAAATATCGTTGCTCTCACTCATATTTGGTTAAAAAATGTACAGACTTCAGTTAGTCATCAGCCTCGGGGACAGAAACGGCCACCAAAAGCACAAGCGATTTTTTGAATTCCCGTTTTTTGTAATGGACTTATTGAAACTGTTAGCTATTTTTTTTTATCAAAACATAAAATTATTTATAGTTATTTTGCTAATATATTTGTATTGAAATTATGTTGATCTAAAGAGGTCAAAAAGTAAATATTTTTAAAAATTTCACGCTTAGCTATATTTCAAACCTGAATGTTTGCGTGCCCATACGTTCACGCTCGTCCTTGCTACTGTCCGTACACAAAATTACACGGTAATAAAAGGATGAGCATGATCATATAGTCATGCGGCGTTTCTATACAATGACTTTGCGTTTTTTTTTTTTGTTAGGAATAAAAGTTATCCGTGACTTCAATATGGCTTAAGAAATATTTTTTTTATCGAAAAAAAAGCTCTCGTCTCTGGAGGGTGAAAAAGAATTTTTAATTTTTAAACATCAAAAACACACATGCCTTCGAACAAAAATCGATAAAAAGATTTAAAAAATGCTGTTCTTACTGGGACTCTAACCCGAGAGATCCGATACGGAAACCAACTCTAATACCTGCGCCATAGGACCCGACAAAATTTTATAATTGAATCTGTAATTTCAGTAAATATGTTGAACTAATTCCCATGATTTGACACCGAAATAACGATTCATAAGTTTTTTTTATGTATTTTTAATTACCATGAAACTTAATAAAATAAATTATAATTTTAATAAAACAGAAAAAAATACATTTTGGATTGATTACGTATCGAGTTTTCCAAGAGAAACTTAATTCAATCAATATGTATATATTGATTATGTTTTCCATTCTTTACATGATTATGGAATTTTATATTACTCGCTAATATTGTACTATAATGTCACTCGTACAGATTAGCATTCACAGTACAGTAAAGTGAATTTGATGTATAATTTATGGAATTATATGCTTTTACAATTGAACTTTTTTGCCGTCGGCGTTTTAACTGAAACTTCAGAAGTTTCTAAGTGTTCCTTTCAATTCGCAAATTGATTCAACTCGAAAAAACTTTTTGTTTTACGTATACTTAATAAACACTCAGGATTTCTTTTCCGTCTGCGGTAAACTGTTTTCCCTTTTTTCGTGATTCTTATCGGGCGCTTTTCTTATCGTCAGTATGCGAAACTAGATTTGCCAACTTTGATACACAGTACAAGTTAAGCTAAGTCGATTCGGTAAACAACATTCGAGTCATAAAGTTTTCCGAGCGTACTTTTTTACAGACTTTGTCAGAAGCTTTTTGTACTCTCACACATATATAAATGATGGAGTGATTATTCACGGAAATCAGAGAAAAGTAATGTGAATGTAGAGCTATTAATTTTAAAACAAATTGACAGTAAGTCAAAGGCTTACTTTCGACATGTGAACAGTTTCTTTTTTGTAAGAGAAAGCTGATTTTTATTTTATACCATCGTCAAAATTTTTCAATGGAAGTAATTGTGTTACAGTTGTAACAAAAACGTTATATGGAACGGGAGACGTTCAAAGTATCGTTTGTCGTTTTGTACATTTTAATATTCAATGAATATTTTTAATTAACCCATCGATATTTATGTAAATTTTAATTTTTAAACTTACGATCATTAAATTATTCTAGATGCTTTTTTATTTAAAAGTGTATCTTTTTGTTTGTATTTAATGAAATCAGATTAAATAATCTTTTCGAGCTGCAAAAAAAAAACATATTGTGAAAATGAATACGACTTAATAATAAATATTATGTATTGTATGATCCTTCAATGACTGATTGAGTGAGGACCACCCCACATCATCGTTTAGCAATAACCAGTTAACATAATTTTGAGGCGTATTATGCTTTTTTTGCCACTCTTTTGTAAAATGAAATGTATTTGACTTTTCATAAAAAACCAAAAAATCTTAATAAAATACGGCTAAGAAATTATTTAATATCTTTTAGAATATAAAAAATAAAAATAACTTAGATTATTTTTTATATTAAAATGAACTTCCACAAAGTTACCGCCGAATCCATCGAAAGAATCTTTTAGAATATTATTTAGAAACACTCTTTGATATACTGTACAGTTTATTCCACTGTTCGCTGCAAATTATTAGTGGAAATGCAGTGTATAATATTTTAAATATATTTATATATTTTAGATATTGAAATCATTGAACTGGTACGTCGATGCAAACGACTGATGAATTTATGGATTGTTTTAATATCTACTGAGGCTGCTTGACGAAACACCAATATCAAATTTTTACTTTGTTGTAATATTCAAGTTATACTGTCATGTCAGTAGACCAAATACAAATACAATCCATTCAAAACGTTTTATTCTTATTACAACGTGTAAAAAAAAACATAAAGTTTATAATATCTTTCACAATGTACGCGTACAGTACCTTCCCATATGGCTCATGTGTGTTTATTTTATTTTTTTGCTTGGACCACTCCAAAAATTATGCCATTATTACAATTTGGTTGTTTTAATATTTCACCCAGTGGAACGCTTAAATTTCCAGCAGCGCAACTTTTCATACGCTGCACGTTTCTTTATTCTATTCATCGGAACTGAAGTACATATTTTGAATTCAATTAAAAATTTTCACTTTGATTAGTAACTATGGAAAGAATTTCCATTGTTTTTTGCTCGCTTGTGTATTCGTTTCGTAATTACAAAGAACTGCAAAAAAATGGAAAAATATTTTTTAAAATGAACATCAATGCAACTAGTATTATATGCTATGATAATATTTTATTTTTCTGTCTTAACTCTTCGGTTCCGGCTCAAATCACGTGAAACTATCCAGTGTCGGGCTTATTTTTGAAGCATTGCATTTTTCTTAAGGATTTTCTACAAGTGAAATCAAACCAAATAAAATAAATCAAACCATATGAAACTTTTTTTGTTTTTCAAAAGATTAATATTTTTTGTATAAAACTACTGACAGTTCTTTCTGTTATGAAGTCATATTACAAAGCTTGTACATGTACCAAGTCTTCCTGCTTTTTTTGGCTTGACACACATCTTCCAGGTTCTTTAGAACTTATTTATTTTCTGGCGTTGCTTTTAGTATCAAAATATTATTGGTGTCGTTCCCCGATATCCTGTTTTGTGGATTATCCAAAAATACAATTCGAAGTGGACTCAGATACAGCACCATTGTGTGGTATTCAGAAAGGCAAGTAGACGAATCAAATTAAATTTTGGTTGTTCAAATCAGTTGTTTTGATAAAATTTTAATCAAATAATCTTTTTATAAATATTTGAGTATCTGGTATAATTTCTCCAGTAAGTTAAATATCAAAATTATTTCTTTATTTGAAAGGATAGCACATAACGCGAAAACACGGTTCCGGGACTCAACGCTTGGCTAGCTAATCACGTGGAAATACGACTCCGGGACTAATTGTTTTAATGTATATGTATTTAAAAAAATCGCTTTTAATAAAACAGTTGAGTTATCGTATATAACGTTTATCAATTTCGATAAAAAGTGTATTTTTCTCAAAATAAAAAACACAATCTTGTTTTTTGTTATCTTAATATCGTTTTCCATTATAGTATCTTATTGAATATAAAAAAATGTTTTATTACGTTTTTCGTCTTGTTTATATCGCATTCTTTAATATGACGAAATATATGGCTTCAGGGAAACGATTTTTTTTTCGAATAATACAATTGAAAAATAACCAAATATTTTAAATATATTTAGAATTAGCTCCATATTTATCTGGAAATTTTACTACCTTTAATATATCCCAACTTCGTTCGTTTTTTAACTAATCTATATTCAAGAATAGAACTTCAAAACATTTTTTACCAAAGTGTTTCATGTATTCATTTTATCCACTAAACCACCTTTTCATAGATTTCTAAAGCTCCAGAAGAATTCATAAAATTATTTTTTGGGATAAATCTTATCTCTCGATACATAAAATATTCTAAATAATTCTGTAACAATAAATTCTTTATATCAAAAAAATCATTGGTTGTACTTTTCTACATTTTTCGTAAAAATATATAAATTAAAAAAAAACATTTTTAAGCTCGCAAAGTTCATTGTATTTAAAACACAAACGTTTTTTATTTATAAATATAAATTAGTCAAAATTATTACTCAAACACTAATTTAATATATTGAGACAATGATATGATTGTATGGAAGTGGACTTTATTCGTTTTTTTAGTGTGTTCACTCTTAATTCTTAGTAAAAATACAATATTTTAATGAAAACACTGTTAATACTAGGGATTCTGAAGTCTCGGGGTTTTCAAAGTCCCGGGACTCGAGGCATGGTAAAGTCAAAGTCCCGGGACTTTGACTTTTATTTCCCCTTCAATAAAATTATAATTTTATTCAAATTAAATATTTGCATGTATGTATGTATGTATTACATACATACATACACGCCTTACATGCAGTGGTGTAGTGGGGCCAGGTCGGCGACTTGGTACCTGAAAATGAGCCAGGGCACCGCCCTGCCACCCTTTTGTCTTATAACTTAATTTTAAAGTACATACACATATTCAAAATCGTTTTCTTTATCGGTTTAATTGTTAAATCTCGTAGTTTTTTCTAACTTCGGACGGATACAAAAAAAATAGGAGAGAAATCAATGACTGACCTGGAACCCATTTATTTACCACTACACCACTGCTTACACGCCTTTTGAAAGAACACACTAGTAAAAATCGCGTTTTTTAATACAATACAATAATAATTATTATTTTTCTTATGTAAAGGATATGTGCAATGCTTAGAGATAATTTTTACTAAGAAGGGATGATAACGGTACATGCAATGAAAAAATATCAAAGAATTCAGACGCCGTCAGGAGTAAATTTATGACCGTAACTTCACAATACAGCTTTTAGACCTTTTTGTCCGATTATGACATTGGTACTTTTGTATAATAGTGAAAAAACATTTGTACATAAAACAACATGAGGTATGAACATTTAATTGTATTATTTTGGAATTTGCTTTTGCTACAGTTATATTACAATATATAAATACATGGTGTTTAAAACTTCTACGAAATTATAAATCCCAATCATCTGTTTTTTCTTCAGACCCCTTTTTATATATGCATAAACATTTTCGTTTAAAACCCCGGGTTTTAATCCTATAGACTGAATATAATGCATTTTTTTAACTGATCCCGAGAATAGACAATGTCCCGGGACATTTTCCAAAAAAGTCCCGGGACTTAAGACAGCAAAAAATCTGACAAGTCCAGGGACGTCTCGACACAGAATCCCTAGTTAATACTAATTGCACATTTAAAAAAAATAGTTCGATAAATAAATAATGCTTGTCATAGGCGAAACCGTTATTGATATTTATTGTTAAGTACAAACAGTGTTTTATTATTTAATTCATTAATTATAATTTAAGATTTCGACAGAAGGTGCTTGGTGGAATTTCAATTTTAAATTTGAATCGTTCAAATTATGTACATTCACACAATTATTATTCACATAATTTGAACGATTGAAATTTAATTCATTAATTTTAATAAATATGTTACGGTCTCCTGACGTGTGGTTAATAGATTTTCTTTTTTTTAACTTTAGGTAGAATATTTTTTAAAACACAAATATTTTTTACTACATTAGTCACACACCATATGAAATATTTTTTCGAATTTTAAATATAAAAATGTTTACATTACATATTTTACATCAAATTGAACCAATCGAATACACAAACCTAATAATGTCATAAACCATATGAATACCGTTTAATTAAAAATTCCACTCTTTCGCCGTTTTTTTGCAATATATTTCGTGGAAGCTGGTGCTTAGGAATTTTTAATATGTCTTGTTGTACGGGTTGTATTTCACTTTGCACTGCATTAAAATCAATTTAGAATGAATTGGTGCCGGCGACGACGACTTGAAATCAGGGACCCCTTGTATTCTTGATCCATTGTGAGTTCGCTTTGAAATGCGAAATGATAATTGGAAAAGGATAAAGGTGGCTTGACTCTGGGCGTTTTCAAAGACTCTTTTGAGCACCAAAACCATTCCTGCGTTCCAAGATAATTCACGTATTCTATCTACGAACGATTCCCAAAATTATTTCAAGTCGTTTTTGAAGGGAAGACAATACAGGTTTGACAGCCGTTTTCGCATGACCTCATCCAATTTAGGATAAAACGCAGCTGACTGTCTTTGTTGAAATCACATTCGCGCTTTCTTTGTTGTTCTATTTTAAATCATAAGAAAAATCATTATTTGGTTTTCGAGACACAAAATAATAGCTCGGCCGTAATTGTTGTGCTTTTTACAGCATATCAACGCATGTCAGATACAATTTCGTGTTCATTTTCTATTATAAGCATTTACAAAATAAATATCGATTTTTTTATCATTTTCAAATGAAAGCATTTATTGCCAGTAATCAGAAAAAGTGTAAGACTCTGAGCTTAAGGTCTCATAAAGGTTGTGTTTGGAAGTGCGATGGAAAATATACAATGCTTGTTATTTTTACTGTATGTTGTCTTAATATGTTATTGATTATATCTTTTGAGTTTAGTATCCATTTAAGTCACGTTCTATTATGTAAGAAATTTTGTTTAAAGAATCTTATTAAGAACAGTAGATATAAGGGGTATCCCCGGATTGACTTAATATACTGGAATTAGATTTAAATTATAAAATAACTTTCGGTTTTCCACTATTTTTTAAAATGTAAAAAGTATGTCCCAGTGTACTTCAGTTTGCATAATCACACATTTATGTATTGTACGAACATGCAATGCAATAAATATAATATAATATTTAAATTGTGGTCTCGTTCTCTCGTATTTTAATCAAAATTCATTGGAAATAAATTTCATTTTAAAACATGATCAGCGACATCCTGCCAGTGAAGTGTTTGTCATTAAATTGATGATTGTTTTTTTGTTTACATAAAATTGTTAAAACTCTTTAAAAAGCTTCAATTAATAAAAAAAAATGTTTATTAAAAAAAAACATTTCAATGTTCAAATTCATTCCAATTGCAGCCAATAATAGGTACAACTTGAATTTAAAATGTATGAATTTATTCGTGGATTACTATGATCAGTTGTCGATTTCTATGGTATATTAGTATGATCTTGCCTAGCGACCAGGAGAGGCTGTGTTCAAGTCCCGGGACGCTCAACATCTAAATCATATACATACTTAGAATCAAAATTGAGATTACATATGATATATATATAAAAAATGCTTTGGCTGTTTGGTCTAATGCCTGTATTTTTTATATTTAAGTTATTTGATATACAAAAATTAAAGACATTTAATTACGACAAATAATCGATCTCGGGATACCATGATCAAAAAGAAACTCGAGGATTGAATTCCCCAATAGTTATAGTCCACCCCCAGTAGAGCGCACGTATTAAAAAACTATTTTTACACCGAAATAGAAATAAAAAATCATTTGTCAATATGGAATAGTATAATAAAAAAGAAAAGAGGTGATTTTTTTAAAAGAACGTCCAATCAATTCGACAGTGATTTAACGTGTGTACTAAAACGGGTATGTCGCCTTTCGTCGTTAAAGTTGCGTACACAATTAGTTGCACTAAGCCACGCGTCTCTAGATTTCATGACTGTATGCAGTTGTATGCATCGGCAGGTCGTGCGGTATACATAATAAATATGAAACACTTCCGCCTACAAATACACTTTGAATATATCGATTCATGTTCTAAATGTTTCGGGTGTGCGGCGCACATCTAGCACACCCTAAATATACACCCCTGCTCCGTAGTTAGAACGAATTTGATTTCTATATCTAGACTTATATAAATCATATAACATTCAATTAATTACAAAAGAAGTAGAATTTTTACAAAATCTGACAGTTAAGTCGACATTTTTAAATACACAGTGTTGTTGTAACGTCCCTTAACCGTATTTTCTTATATAATAAAATCGTGCGGTGTTACAAAGCTCTCGTTTTCTCGATAGTGAGTGAGCTTTTTTTCGGTGTGATATTTTAAAAGCCAATCTTATCCGATGGATAATGTCAATGGAACATTATATATCAGTCCAGTCGTTTCTAAGTGCACTCGAAGTTTTCTTTACGCTTATTCGACCTTCGCCATTTACCCAACCATATAAATCTAACGCTATTCTCACTTCATTTTATATTCAAGTGATCTTTTGTTGACCATCACATATCACAATAAAATCATATTTATAGTTCATCACTGTATGAAATCTTTTATTATATTTATAGAAGACGTATTCGAAAATTCTTGGAAGAGCTAAAAAAGTTCCTACGCTCTTCATTTTGGGAAATCCGCAAATCCCAGGGTTTAAAAATCGCCAAGCTAAAATTTTCTCAATCCTGAATCTCAATTTATACACGATTTTATGTTGAATGTTTAACCCCAGAATTGAAAAAAATGTCAATCCCGGGATCACAAAATGGGTCCGGGATAAGATGCCCTAGTGCAAGGATGGCGAATCAGGTACTCGCTTGAACTTTTAGAAATCAACTTTTAGAAATTATGAAAAACGAGTTTCTGTTATAATCTAGGGAAAAGTATACCAAATCGAGGATTTCAAATTCTTCGGTGAGCTAAAAAAAAAACGAGGTTTGGAGATAATCCGGGCAAAAAGTATAGCGAATTGAGGATTTCAAATTCCCAATCCCGGGATCCTATATGTGACCCGTGACATGATTTTTTAATTTTTTTTTTTAATCAAATTTGACCCACTTGCGAAAAAGGTTCGCCATCCCTGCCCTAGTGCGTACAACCTGTTTTCATGAACATACGAAAACTGAAAATGTACGTTCGCGTGTCTGAATTATTTTTTCTACGCGTATTCATTAAACATATAAAATAGCTGTTTATTATTGTACGAGTCCGCTAATTAATACGTAATGTTATTGTTTATCTGTAGCAAATATCATATTTTGTTTCCGTGTTCGGCGCGTTATTTATTTTGAGAATAGGCCGTAATAAACCGCCCGTTAATATGTGTTATTTTCCAAATGCCCTAGGGCAGGAAATCTGATTGCAAATTGTTTATTCTGAAGCGGACGAAAGCCAGGCCGGTTCCCGATGATAAATTACGTACGATCGCACGCGATAGTAATGAACAACCGAAAAAACTTAACGCTACACATTTACATATCTTTTTTGCATTGCTATAATGGCTTTGGCGAATCCGATGTACGGCCGTAGCTGTCGATAACGATTCTGAATTCGCTTGATTTACCGTAAAACGTTGATTTTTACGACCGTAGTTAATCCTCGTAATGGATATTTTATTTCCATTGCGATGGCAGCCTCCCATTGTTTCGGACAATATTTTCAGGAAGTTATCAAAGATCGAACGGCGGCGTATCGTTTCAACAGAATATAATGTATCGCTCCGAGGGAAATTGATATTATTTCATGCTGAAAAATTCCCGCGCCCGGAATACTAACACACTGTTCAATGTCTGCTCAAGACTTTCCTGATATATTTATTGCCATATTTACGTCGATGAACGGTTCACACGAACTACGCAACGTGCGCTCTCGTATTATAGGTACATGACTTTTCATTTATTATATAAACCATATATGGACAACCACCGGCCCACCGAGCTATTTTGTACGGCCCTGATTCGTCTTGGCGAAGTAATAGAAAAAGAAATTAATAGTTCCAGGGACGGATAAAATAATGGAGATGACACGTTCATTATATATATAAAAAAATATATAACAAGTAGCAACATGTTTTATTTAACTTAATATTTATTATGTTTAATAGTTTGGTCCTACCCTTGACTCGAAGTCTGAATGATAATTTGGCCCCAGACCTAGGAAAGGTTTCCCATGCCTGATATATTCCATCGGAATATAAAAAATGTTTTGATTGATCTATCGCACTTTGTTTATGTTACAAAATAAATACTAATATTTTTTATTCATTTCCGCTTTTAATGTGGAGCATATGGCTTTTTAATGAATGTACCTCAACAGAACAGTCGCTCAATCTCTCTTAGTAGTAGAGATATAGAGGCCTAGTGTTAACTAACCGCTCTCGCTACGCCCAGTTATTAAGGATCGGTAAGGTGGATGCAATTTTCGGACATCACAAACCGACAATATTAAATAGTATATTTAAATTGAACCGTTATATATTATGGATTTTAAATGTCGATTTTTTACATAATATTTTAATTGATGGTTCCTTCTGTTTCTGAATTGTATTACTTATATTCATATTTGAAAGTATTACTTGCAAACCCGACTCATTCCAAAGTTGTTGAAACATGAACCATGAATGTAATTTATTAGATAAAAATAAATTTTGAAAGTATTTTTAAAAATCAGTCTCAAGCATCGCTTGGCAACATCCAAAATATCATTCCAAAGAAATGTAAGCCTAATAATTTACATCGTTTTTCAAAATGAAATTCAAGTTTCATTTTTTAACCATTTTGGAATAAGCCGTGTTTGTAAGTTATACCCTCAATAAGGTGTTCCTCTTTTTATATAAGACATTATTTCTATCGGGTAAATTAAATTCATAAAATCGAAGATAAGGAAGTCGCATAAGATGGGTTAATTAATTAACCATTTTTTTTTTATTATTTCATCTTGTTAAATGTTATATTAAAGATACCATTCTATAGTTTGAAAGAATTAGATAATTAAAATCCATCACTTCAATTCGGTTATCTTACAACGCTATCTGTACCCAATTGGGAAATAATTCTCATTTAATACGCACTCTAAGAGTAACCATATATGTTGCGTCTTGGCGTAGAGGCCCGCAGACGTCGACGTCGTGGCGCCTGGGGAGGGAAGACGGGCGCCGCGACGCCGGCGACGGAGAACATAAAATGGCAGGGATAGTTGCCGCGATCTCGTTCCGTGGCATTATATCGACCAAGCTGGAGCGGTCGTTCGTAAATCAACATTTATGAGGCGCTGGGAAGCTGGCCGCAAAATTCTTACCGCAACACGGCAACCTTATCGCCCCATCGGGCTGCCATAAAGTGCCATCACATAGTACGCTCTCAAATATTTACCTGGACACCAAATCTACGCTCCTCTTTCTTTATAGCTAGATTTATTCTTATTATTATACCCGCATAAAGTAAAGATCTTTTATTTCCTAATTTATTTTGCGGCTTACGTGCATCACGTAATTAAAGAATTTTATATTTGTAGTTTTTCCATACCTCTGAATTATTCTTTACTTTTCTATTCATCTTCGGTATATGCAACTAATTTAAACAGACTTTTCTGAATGCTGTATAAACTGCTGAATAAATTGCGTGAGTTATTCATCCAACAAACAATACACTTACCACGGAATATATGGCCCGCTTAACTTACTGTGTTAATCGAGACTTAGAAATATATTACGGAAAACGGTGGAGTAGATTCTTTTTTATAAAAATCAAAGGAATACATTATTATCATCACTACTACTTACAATATTATTTTCGTTTTGTTCCTTCGGCCACATCAAGTTATCAATAATCTACGATTGAGGTTCTTGTAAATCTTTTCGCACTAGCCTTGCTTAATTTCTCGTTGACATTGTAAAACAGAATCTATACCTGGATAATTTAAGAAATGAATTCTCATATTTTTTTAATTTCCAATCTATCTTTTATTGTTTTTTTACTAATCGTTTTGTAATTTGAGTTTCAGTATCGCTTTCCATGTCGATTGGAACTAAGGGGGCCATATTAACCAACCCTTTTTCATTTAACTCTTGTTTTCTTGGCAATTCATCAACTCTATTGATTGATAAATCATCAAATCCTTCCTACTAAACATGCGATATAATTAGTTTAAAAATTCTCTTGATCGACTGTTATTATTACTCGAAAATTGTACAGGGCATTGCTTTCCAGCATGTATTTTCTGTGGATTTCAGTCGTTGCCAATGTTACTATTATCCCAAAGTCGCTAATTGCGTTATATAGTGAGTCGCCTATTGTGGTATAGTTGGTTAGAGTTTGCTTGGATATGGCGGGTCTAGGTTCGATTCCCGATAAGGTAAATGTCAAATTTAGATTTTGTTCAATTTAAATTTGAGACCTATGACATGGTTTTCTGATTTAAATTCTTCTCGAGTTAATCTCGAGTGAAATTCCCATCAAGTTTTCTCGTATAATCTTTCAACTTTAAATTATTTGGCGCATTGGTATAAGCTGTAGTACCAAATATTTATTTATATAATACATTTCAAAATAATAATAATTAGTGTTTTATTTTCCGCCATATCATCGAATATTTATTCATGTTTACTATAATTTTCCTTAAATGATTCCCTGATCTAGTAGTTGAATCAATGATGTGGTTGAATTCGCACAGCTGACCTCAAAGTTTGGGATAGGTGTGCAAATATGATCTTTTTCATATATTTTTTTTCTATTCATTATTTAAATAATCTTTACGGCTACCATTGAGTCCCGTGATTTTATAAACGTCAGAATAATTTAACAAAAAAACTATTTTTCTCGGTCAATAATTTTAACTTTAGTTGTGATGGAATTTCGCATATAATTGTCATATAATGCCATTTTTTACGGATAGTTTATTTTCTTTGTAGTCAAATTTGAATCGTTCAAATTATGTACACTCCCACAGATTTTGTCACTAACGACCCGGGTTTCGCCTTTTGGCATCTTCAGGCGTTCAAGTGCACGGATGAACTTGAACTGACCTTATTCGTAGTCCTTTATATTTTTGATTCCTTTATTGCATTTTTTTTTCATTCAATAGCTATTCTTGAAGGAAATTTTTATGCCATTCGTATTTTATTTTCGATTGCGTATTGTTTTGGAAAAAATACTCGGTTTTTAGTTTAATTCGTCGTACTTAAGTATTAATTGACGCCAAGCGTTGCAGCCCATCGGGAGAGCGACCCACGACTTCCAAGTTGATGAAACTTTCTAAACTAAGTTGTCGCGCCGCTAAACAACTGCTCAGGGATTAAAAGTATTTGCTCTCAAATTATCTTGAATAATTCACTTATCTTCTGCTGAAAAGTTTCATTTACTACGAAGTCTTTCGCTAAAAAGCGCATTCTTTTATACACTGAACTTAACTTAATTTATAAGTTCGAAAAAGGTGATCGAAACTTCTTTTTACAAATTACATACTATCAAAATAACAAATAATAAAAGTAAAAATACTATTTTTTAGTGAGCTTTTGTTGCTTTTAGTTATCCATAAAAAACTGCTACTTCCAAAATGATTGAATGCAAACTAAATGAGGATACAAAAAATCTTTCGGTAAAAATAATATCAACTCTTCTCTAGCCTAATTTTACATTACAAGAAAAAATAATATAGTTGATGGTAACCGTTTCGGCGTATGCCCTCATCAGAACTATTCTGTTATCTTCATCAGAATCATGTCCTAATTAGGATGTTAGAGTAAATGATATGATATTTTATGTATCCCTTTTAAGCCATATAATATATATAGCTGAATCAATATAAATTTTGACATGGTTCTGTTGAAAGCATACGCTAAAATAGATATCAACTTTATTAATTTTTCTTATAATGTAAGATTATATCAGAGAAGATCTTGTATTATTTTTTTGCGAATGCTACACAATAAAAACTAAGTAATTTCAATGTTTCTTTTCGAGAAACGGCTTTGTACTGGTACTGGCAAGCCGTCGTTTGATCGTGATTTCTCTTTGTTTATTCTATTCCGAAAAAGTATATAAAAAAAACGTATCGTAATGTATTTCTACTTATATTAAATTTTAAATTAGTCCGTCTAAAAGCATCCGCTCTTCGGGCAGCGTATCGCAATAGGGAAGACCATTATGTCAAAATGTAATTTACCATAAATAAGCGACAATGCGAAAGGGAAAGCCCAAGGCTTTACCTTCATGAATGTTTCTACAGCTGTAACGTGATTAGTTTTGCGGGTAAATAATAAACATACCGCCCCTTCCTTTGGCCGCAGACTTTATACAAATTTGATGGCGTCTAGCCCAGAATTTGTTGCACAATCCGCAGGAATAATGTATTAATTAACTTAAAGCTTTTCATCATTTTTATGTTTTCTGTTTTACAAATAGTCAGTTAGATAAAAAATATGTGCATTTTTTATACGCGAAGAATAATCCCTCGTTTAAATGAAACCGCTTACAAACATGTTATTTGATTTCATTTAAAATTCATAAAAAATGACGGATAACAAAATAAACACACAAAAATTGCACGGAACCTCTACATTGAAACAATAACATTTTTTTATAATTATTCAAAAAAACACGACTGATTTTTAAATTTAGAGGTTTCCTCGTTATTTATTAGTATCTCAAAAATGGATAAGATGAATTTTGAAAATGGGCTATTTATTTGTATGATGTTCTGGCTTGGTCATGGTCACTGTTAGCTAGAATATATCTTATCATCTTTGTATTATCATCTTATCTGTTTTGTTTTATATAAAGATTTCGAATGTTGAATATTAATTCGTGTATTTTTTTCTAATGTGTTTGGAATGTCGCTAAAAAACAATAGCAACGACACCCATCCGTAAACTAAAAAAAAAACTAATTTGAACAGCTTCACGCTCAAGCTGTATATCGAAAAGCGATATTATTAGTAAAACAACTTAAGTCGCTACAATTATTATCAGCATATACATGCATTTATGCGGTGACATATACGTTAAATAAGCTATAATACAGGGCGATTGATTTAGTTGATTTTAACGAAAATCATCAAGTATTAAACTTTTGCTTCTATGGCACTCTTACCCAGCGGGCCACGAAACTTCTCCCTCTTAGCAAACGTGCTAAGCGTTGCGAACTTTCATACTTTCTTAGTATGAAGGTTTACAGCGATTAACATATTTTCCAAAAGTGTGAAGTTTCGTTTGCCATGGGTTTAGGGTACGGCTTAATTTGATGCGTTTTTCGCAACGTCGCGTACAGGTACATATCAAACACTTGCTCTGCGAATACTGTACGAAGTGTTCCGAGTCGCTGGACATGACACCTTATATACGCTTTCCACTGAGGTCTTACGTTTACACGAAAAAAAACTGCAGTCGTACTTTTGTAACGCCACTGGCTGCGTTGCTGGAAGAATAAATTTGTAGTATACGAGGGTACATATGTACACAATTGATCACCAACTTCAACCATATTTAATGTAATATAAAATCGTGCCCATACAATCAGTGAAATTGACTTTAATTACCGAAGATTGATTGATTTCATTGTCGTGTGGGCAGAGTGAGATTGATATCATAACCAATGATTTATTTGTTTATATTTTCCTTTTCGTCAACGCTGTTAAATCTAATTTGAGTAATAAATTTTACACAATTTTGAATCATTGAATATTTATCATGCGGTAGATACTCCTTGCGAAATGAGCACAATGATTGGACAATTTTTTCAATAGTCAAAGCGCCTGAATATTTAATGAAAATATTTTCCATTGAATTCGAAACATTCAGAGTTAATAATGAACTCTGACAAAAATACTCTGCCGAAGCACTTTTGCAATTCGCTGCCTACAAATTAATTGTGTCGCCAGGGCTAAGACGACCCATTTTCTCTGAAACAGAGAAAGTCGTCTGAACAAAAAGTTTATGGCATTTACATTTCTATAAATCGATGGCATTTAAGCTCATTAAAACTTTTTCGTTAACGTAATGAGTGAAGAAATACGTCAAAATAAAAAAACAATTTTCTTGAAATGTCAATTAAAAGCAGTCAAATAATTATTTTTTCTTTGTTAATTAATTAATGTTCTAAACTTTTAAAAATATGTATTTTTATTTCAATCATCATCAAATAACAATAACAAATAACAAACATTAAAAGTATTGTCAATTGATGTACTTATAATTGGTAACTTAAATTGAAAAGATTCCAAATTTATATAATTGAATTGATGAAAAATCTCTTAACCATGCAACCAACACACTTTATATTCAAATTACTCAGCTGATCTGAAATCTAAACTAGTCATCATAGAATCGCATTCCACGTACCACACGACAGTTTATAAATTTCGTTTCTATCAATTTTTGTGGTTCAGTTTTTGCCGTTTTTATGTTTAATTTCCTTCGTGATTCTGTATTTATTAATATCATGTTTACTGTCAATTTGTAATATATACATATATAATACTCATATTCGCATGAGATTAACTATGACTAAATATTTGTAATTTCATCTCACCATCTCTGTTTTTTACAAAGAAGATACTTCTCTATAGCTGATTTGATTTTTTTAGTTACCTGTTTGAATTACTGTCTAAAGTACTTGTATAAACTGTACGTCTAATACCAATAATAAATGTTGATAAAAGCGCTCATACGAGCAAAAATAGTATCATTAAGTAGACTAGTGGATTTTTTGCCTCTCGGCCGTATTTCGCTGGCTGAGCACATATTGTAGCATTTTATTTCCGAATCGACTCTTCAAGCCGCCACAGCACTTTTTACAGCTTTTTTCGGGATAATGGCGGGACATTAAAAGCCACACGCTCTGCGATTTGCTAAGCCACCCCCGGCTCTGCGTCCCGCCCGGCCTGCTCTCCCCTCGGCCGATCGCCAATTTATTGCCCTTTTTGCTGGCGTGCAATCAATGTTAGCACTTTGCCATATATATTTATGTACTACTTCTATAAAGCGGAAGAACATTAATGCAATTGAACTAGCGTTTCAGCAAATAACAGAAGATTAATGGATTCTCTTTATTCAAAATATAGCTTCACAAACTCAGTTTAAATGCTCTTTCGTCGGCATTAAGTAAATAAACAAGGAACTTAAATTAGATTGCATGTTATTTAACAGCAGACATTCTTGTAATTTAAAAAAAACTAACGTTTTCAAAGAATTCAAAGTGTTCCTCCTAATTATTTTAAAAGCTGATCATTATTTATATCAAGTTTGTATGAATATGGTTGTTACTCAAAAAATGCTTCACTTAACCATATATTTTTTTAAATTCATGTCTGCTCCCAATGTGTAGCATATAGCAGTGCTTCCCAAACTTTTTCGTGCCACGGACCCCTAAATCTGAAAACAGTAATCTGCGGACACCCGATTTTTTTTTTCATACTTCATCACAAAGAATTTTGAAAAAATGAAAATTTGCGGATCCCAGGTTAGGAAGCACTGGCATATAGCTTTCGAACAGAGGGTATGTATCTCAACAGAAGATTTTCTACGAGAATTGTTTTGTTACCCAACCTCAAGGAGAGTAGTAGGGATAGAATAATAAGGCTAGGACAGGATTAGTGATTAAGTAATTGCTCTCGCTACGCCGAGCTATCGAAGGATTGGAAGGGTGGGAGGGAATTGTTTGACATCACAATCACCTATGCCTTAGAACAGAATCGATTGAAAAAATGCTGTTCGAACCCGTGAGATCCGACATGAAATTCAACAACGTTAACCGCTGCGCTATAGACCCAATACTTAATCATACTTATATACTAACTTGAAAACTAACCATACTGCTTCTAGAACAATAAAAACTGCAATAATAAAATGCCAAATGTTTGCCCGAAAAGGATATTGATCATAGAACGGGTTTATAAATCGGGATAAATAATATCGAGTGATTTTGCCCTTGAAGACTTCTAAGCTATTCTCTAAAAACTGAAACCTTTAAAGATCCTTAACCGCTTCAGTACCGTAAAGCCACTACATAGGCGCACCACTAATACCGTAAGGACACTTTGTATTAAAAAATATTCCAGTTGGAATTTTAACAATGTTTATTTTTGTGTGGCTAGCTACATCTATACACTATCTCTGCAAGAAAAATGAACCTTCTGCCGTTGGTTGATCTTATTGAAAAAGGTATCATTTTAGAAGTCGAGCGGTAGGTGTCACTAGGGCTACCACTTATGGTGAAATCGACATAAAGGATCCATTCTTTTGTTTTAAATTTATACCTGAATTTCAAGAATTTGTACCTTTTACTTTTCGTATTTTTTTTTAAATGTAAAAATCATATTTATTTATGCTTGTGACAACCCTGAAAGAAAAATCAAATATACGAAATTTCGACAATGCAACTTGAAAAATTACAACTTGATATATCATTTTATAGGTAAACTATTAACATAATGCATAAAATCCATGAGCCCTATTTAAAAAAAAAAGTTAAAAACATGTGGTATGTGAGTGTTCCTAAGCTTAAAACATCGCGACACTGAAACGGTTAAATGGGTCCACAATGAATAGTTAGTTTTTTTTTTGGCTAATCTCATCGTCATTTATTTTTCCACATGTTATTAGTGATGTTCCTCTCTCGCGTCTGAACTGGGTGTCTCGAAGGAAGGCGGTGATTTTACATAGATTATATTGATGACCAGCGTTCCTGCTCTAAAATGTTTTTCTAATAAACAATTAGAGAATTTATTCGTATCATTGGTGAAAATCATACATCATGAGAGTTCAAAAAAATCAGGATATTCTTATGAACCAAAGTAATCTAACGTTTGTCGTTAGACTTCTAGAAACTTTCAGAATAAAATCACGCAGGTTTTCCGTGGGTGTTAAATGAAAAATCATAAAAAAATTCATCCCTCATGCGTGGCCGTACAAAAGCTCTGGGTGGAGTTTCCGATTTCGGCCGTCAAAGGATGTTTTATGACGTCACCCTCCGTCCCACAGCGTAGCGCACGTGCGACCTCACCGGAAATCGACTTTTCAATTTTGCCCGCTCCGAATATTCGGTTTTGTTTTCAATATTCGATACGCATCGGATCTGCTTTCCAGCCCGGTGTGCTTTCAATGCTAATTCAACAAAATACTTAATCATACATATTTGTTCTGGTGTCGCAATAGACGACAGCTACGTGAGAATTTTTGAGGATTGTTTTTCCAATATACATTATTATACAGTGGTATTTTTTTCACAAAAAATAAATTTGTTTCATATTGTTATCTCGTAATTTATTTTATTAAGTTTTAAGATACTTTTTTTTAGAATTTCGTTGGAGTATTTAAACATGTTTTTAATGAAACTTACGTTTCTAAAACGAATTCTGATTAAAGACGAACGACAGATAAATTATTTATACCAGGCCATTCAAAAACATTCATATAAATCAAACTACATACATAATTATATGAAGATCTTATCCGACTATGTGTTTCGCTAGAGCAGGGATACCCAACCCTGTGTAAGGACCGTTTTTTTTACGCCCTCAACATTCGCCCGCAACAGCCGTTCGACGTATCTTTGCGAATCATTATTTAAAAAAATGAAATTTATATAATCAAAGTATAGATCTCAACTTACAGATGAGCATCTTTATGATTGTTTGATGACAGGAACATCATCATACATTCCTAATTATGAGGCGCTGGCTGATGAAATGCAGTGCCAGAGATCACACTGACTGGAATTATATTTTTTTTATCAATTGTTTACGTTGCATTTGTTTTTTGTTTGTGAAAATAAAAAAAATATTTTAACCACTTGAATACCAAACGGACACAGGTGACAGGAACATATGCAAGCGAACACGAATGTCCAAGACATTTAAAAAATCAAATACTTTGTACTCTAATAGAATATAAGCAATATTTTAATGAATATGTGTAGTGTGAAACTGAGTCAATATAAGTTTTTAAAATATCTAATTCGAGTGTATATTAGGCAAAATTATTTTTCTCAAAAACACGCAGTATCTCTGGGACATATTAATGATTTATTTGCGCGGTACTCAAACGCTTAAATATATATATATAGTATTTATTATCCTTGTCCAATTCTATATATCCTTAGAAAAAATACGTGGCGCCTCCCGCCCGGGGACCCCGATTTAGTGAACTAAGGTTTGCTAGCTCGCCAATCATCACCTATTAAGATCTCTAAATATCTATGTATTTATTTACAATTGAATTATATCGTAAAGGGTTTTTTATCGAAATTTTATCTTGGATAACGAAATGATTTTAATTAATAAATTTCGGTAGAAATTTATGTTGTATGTATATATTTTTATATTATACGGCACGTAACTGAAATCCCCCTTTTGAATGGTTCATATATTTTGTAAAGTAAGTCAATATTCTTCACTTTATATTGCCGATCCATCGTCACAACGCTAATAAATATCGGCTGTACTACGCACGCACTTTGAAGAAAATCCCTCCGAGAAACGAACGCATCCCGCATAATCGTCACTTAAAAATCCATTCAGCTCCAAGGGGCGCGGAAAAGCCGGCGAACTACCCGGCACGGTCCCGTCGTATCTCTTCAAATCGGATTACTCGCGGATACGATAATACGGCACAGACACCTTTCGCATCCGGCGCCGCTGAGCCGAAAGGGCACGTTCCAATTTTATCGCGTCTCTATTGCCCCGGCCGGCCTCCGGAAATATCTTTTATCACGTTTTCGCAGAGACAAACGAAAAACTCCGAGCGCGGGTCGTCGCAAACTAGAATACTACCCGGACCACACGTCATGCTAAGTTTACCTGAATGTTAAATCTTGTTGGTAACTTATATATGTCCCAAAGGTAATAACTGCTTCAACGAATTTACTTCAAAACTTATCAAATTTATTTTTTCGCGTGACCATCGCAACCCATTGTCAAATAATTCAACGGCTTCCGTACCAATACAATTAAGCAACGTTTTGTTGCATTAGCTAATATTTTTTAAATATTGATAGCTTAGAATTCAGCAGGGCTGTGGAGTCGTGTAAAAAAAGACGACTCCAACTCCAGCTTTAAAATAATTAACGACTCCGACTCCGAGGAAATTTTTTGATAATTTCATTTTAACTTATATATATATATGTATACCATCAGATCATCTTTAGTAAGCCATGCATGAAATGTCAACACTTTGGACTATTTTGTTTGAATACACATCATTAAATATCTGAGCCGCTCATTTTTGACGACTCCGACTCCGACTCCACAGCTCTAGAATTCAGAATAGAAAAAGTCTTTATGATACAGTATCTATTTATGAAAGTTTTATTTGACATAATAAAAAAACTTTATAATTACTAAAAATCATCGAATGAATATATTATTTTATAACTAATGACAGTTAGAAGAATTTATTTAACGCGAAATTAAATTGTTGTTTTCCCTTCAAGTATTTGTTGAGTACAAAAATATATTAATTTTAATATTCACTTTCTTCTACTGAAATTGTGCTTCTAGTGACAGTGCGTGACCGAGAACTCCCAGTCTCGAAAATTCTCGAGAAATCATGTTAAATTTTAATATTGTCCGTATATTACATATAATAAATGCTCATTTTGTTTCTTTGTTGTGTTTTTAATAGTACTAAGATTTTTTTGGAATATAATGTATCGTCATATGTATGAACTTGAAGTTAATCCATATCGAATTAATTATTAACGCATTTTTGACGTTGTGTCCATATTTAGTAAGTGAAGAAGCTTTTAAGAAATTTGAATCATTTGTTTCACCCGCATCAAAAAAATAATTTATATTCGTTGAAAAATTAATAGAAGAATGATAAAGCCAATTCACTGTCTTGGTGTTTCTGGCAAGTCGTCGAACAGTATTAATTTTGACCAACTATTAATAAAAGAAATGTAAGATTCATTCGTCTTATAATAGATTAATCCTGTTTTCAGTAACATCGTATTCTATCAATATCGCTTGAAGATATAGGTAATCTTAATAAAATTTCTTTACTCGTAAAATGCAAATATTACAAAAGTTATCGTTAAGAAAAACAACCTCTACCGATATCGTATCTACTTACATCAAATTGTAAGACAAATACTGCCTGTCTTAAGATTTTCTGCGGATGCACTTACATATATTTTGAAAACAAGGCATACGTCATCTCTTTCTGGACGTCTTCTTTGAACTGTAATTAACACCTGCAGCGTTTCATGTAAATTATTTCTGACAGTGCGCCCTAAATGTCAAAAAAGTTTTCGCTGTGTTGTAAAATTTCCTTTCGGACACTCTTGTTATTTCCATGTTATGAATTCTGTCTGTGGAAAAATTCTTGTCATTTTCAGAATTCAAACATTATCTTATTGAACGATATGAAATTTGTTGCGGCCCTAGCGGAAACTACGACAGTTAGAATTATAAAAAGTATTCATCAGCGCTTTTCTTAAAAGTAAGTGAATAAAAAATATCTCCATCTGTCCCGCTAAGTGGTGGATATTTTCTTCTGAATTATTATTATATGATACCAAAGTTAACTATCTTGATATTTCACACGCGTATATCCACAGTGAATATACCGGAACATAGTTGTAGTGTTTGTTGAGTTACGCGAGAAACGTTATTTCCCCGTTCACTCGTGAATCGTACCGAAGCTCCTTTGTGCTATTACGACGCTCCATTCGTATTCCTTATTATCATAATAATTTGTCGTCTCGCCGAATACGAAAGGCGAATGCGTTTTTATAAATATATTTTAACAATAGCTCTTATGGCACTTGTGCAGCCCACTTTTACTCGATAGCCTATTTTCGGAACGGAAAATATCAAAACGAATCAAATAAATGTCAGTAAAATTTCTGTTTATTTACTAGTGACATATTATATATACTACACAAAAATATGATTTATAAAAAAAGTAATATGAGGATTGGTTCATCGTTGAAAAAATATAAACATTCATTTATACAAATACAACATATTTGTTTTTTGGTTTGATATATTTATAATAATTAAAAAATATATTTTTTTTCATTCAAAATATTAAATGAAAATAAAAAATAAAAAAATCTGTTGAAATTGATAATGGTATTATACTAAGATGGTGCATTCACTGCTATATATGTTTTTCTTTTAAAGAATACATACGTATTGTTTTTAATGATTTATATTACTTTCAGAAATTTACAAATACTTTTTGATAAAATTAATAATTCTTACGATTTTTAGGCATTCCATTTTTCCTAATGTACTTATCTCCTTATATAATATATATTTATGAATATAAAAAAAACAATGAATCCATCCAGTTGGTATTATGCTGCCAATTAAACATCGAAAGTTTAATTTTGTTTGTTTTTTTTTGTCCCCAGGTGTTTCCATGGCGTCGCTGCAGGAGGCTGTCAAACCGTTTCCGGCGGAAGCGGCGCCGCCTTGCGCAGGCACCCGCGGCGCGCGCTCGCCTTGCCGCTGCCATTTCGAGGCCTGCGTTGGCTGGTACCCTTGCGGTCTCAAGTACTGCAAGGGGCGAGGGCCGCCGGCCGCCGCGCCACTGTCATACCGCTGCGGAATCAACACTTGCAGAAAATGCAGGCTGTTTGAGTATCACGTTCACAGGAAACATCACTGCCTCTGGGACGAATGACCCGCCGGGCTCGGCGCCCCTCGACATCGAGCTAACCAACTTTATTACTTATTGATTATTCACTTCAGCTTATGCTGTCTACTTTTGTACGTATTTTGTAAATTTGACGGCGACGTTTTACGGACCATTTTTTCAATGCATTTTTCTGATTACAGTGATGCTGTAAGTATAATTTCTGCATATTTATAAACCTTTATTTTATACTTTAATGGTTACATACCCTTGCTGGTGTATTCTGGCATTCGTAAAAAAAATAAACTACACTACGAAACAGCTTATGCGCGAGCGCAGTAGTAAAACATAATCTCATCCGTTCGTTCCGCAAAAAGAGTCAGCGTTCTCAACGTAAATATTTCATTTCACAATATAACCAATAAACACACTGCTACTTCTGTGAATCTCGAATATTGTCTTTTTCCACGAGCCATAACAAATCATTTCAAAGATTCACTTTATACTATTATATAGTATTAAAAATAATTATTTTTAATTTTCTATAATATACATACATGATATTATAAAAAAATGAGTCTAGAAAATACACGATACATTAGATGCAATATTGCAGCATCCAACCACTATTTAAAATATCACTTTCTTGCCATAGTGTTTAAAAATCATCTTAGTTAAAACTGAGTCTATTTAGTGTGCTTCTCTTGCCCCACATGTAAAATATTATGATATTAATATTTATTATTTACATTAACTAAGTTTTTTTAAGACGTTTATGTTCTTCTTGCCACTCTGTATCACATCGATGTAACCAACTTTAAAATGTCATATCTAGTTAATAAATATTATCACCGCTTTTAAAGTATTGTCATATCATACCTAATTAATGTAAATAAAGAAAACTATTTTTTTTTATCAATTTCCGTTGTCTGCGAAATTACGTTGTTTATTATAATGTGTGTATGTAAAGTAGCAATAATTTGTTTTCAAATATGCATCGAAGTCACTTTTAATGTGTTAATTTTTGGTTGAAAGGCATTATGTTGAAAAAATAAAACACGTAATTTTGTACTAAATATTATTCGTAAAAATATTTAATTAGTACGAAAACGTGTTTTGCTTTTGAATTGTTACTCTTGTACTTGGTACAGTAATCGCCGTAACAAAATCGTGTCTTTATAATTTTAATCTGACCAAACTACATTTTAAATTGATGACCAAAATTATAAATATTGTTTTAAGAGCCAATAATTATTGATTATAATCAATATGTTCAGTTTGTGCTTGCATTTTAATCAACTTCTTCAAAGTTTAGTTTGCCACCAGTAAACTATGTAGCTGCATAGATAATAGCGTAATAAATACATTTGATTTGAAAATAAACTGAAATAAAATTGAGTAGGAATGAAATACAATATATTATTATGTAATACAGAAAAAGTATTTTTAGTCTGTGTCAATCTTTATTTTTATTCATGTTTAACGCAATATCCGTTTGTTTTGTATTTGCCTTTTCCCGTGACATTCTCTGCTTCTTTGTATGAATCTGCTGTCTTTTTGAGTTTGATATACGAGTATCACATGTCTTTTTGAATCCTGTCGCTCGAAAGAACACTGCACCTGACACACGGTATGAATATAAAAGAATTCTTTGATATCGTAGACTTCTCTGAAAAAACTTTACTCTCAGGCTTGCTTAAACAAATATGTTAAATTTATTAAGACTTGAGTGTTTACTCTATAACAACTGACTTTTAAAAAAGCTACTGGATATGAATCTCGCCTATTATTTATTATGACGTAGTAAATTCATGTCGAAAATATGCTAGTTTATATTCTGTAAAAATATACATTCTTCAAATACGAAACAATATTTTCCAATTATTCGTCGTAAAAAAGACTCGTCATTGCTTATATATTATATTAAATATTTCTTGTCAAAAATTCTGAATAAATTAATTACGCTTCTTCGCTCTCGTGTCAAAGTTTGAGGAGCTTCACATTCTTGCTGACGATTATAAACGGCAATCAAAAACAATATGCTACAATACCATTCTACCTTTGTCTTTGAAAGTTATCATTTTGTTCCTATTCTGATCAATTACTTGAAAGCCAGTACTGAATTAAAATTTGCATATTTTGTAATGAATGCTGTAAGCAGAATGACCGTAATTTTACTTTTTCTACACGAAACAGTTTCTGATTTTATGTTATTTTTAAAACAGTATACTGAAATAGTTTCGATGCATTTATTTTTACGTGAATAAACATATTCAAATCATTGTTCAGCAGTCATTTGTCTTACGGAAACATTCTTTTAAATATAATTATGCATCTTATTCGCTTCTTAAAATACAGTATTTCTCTCGTGTATATAACGTTTTTATCGATCCTTGAATATTATCAACAATTCATTTTAAAAACATATACATATTACCTATATCGATGTATGAAAAATATTATATTCTGTACTTTGTCTAGATTTATCATCGCTGGAAATTGTTAACCTTTATATTTTGCTCTCTTCGATATCACGGAGATATGATGAAAGTATATTCGGCACTTTCGCAATCAATGTCGCAAACGTTAAGTATGAATTGCTCGGAAGAGGCAGATGAGATTTTGCGTTAGTACACTTTGAGAAAATTCGATATGCAGTTAGCGTTCATATAATCCTCTCGCGTGACATAAATAATATCATACATTTCGAATCACTCTCATAAAAACGCTGGAATAACGGTCGATGAGCGATTTTAGAGAACGTTCTTATCTTCAAACATTTTTTCATCTCCACTTATGGGTACACTTAAATTAAAATGTTTTAAAAAAAAATCATTGTTAATCTCTATATTCATATAATACATACTATTTTTATTTTGTTACTTTAATTTTGAGATGTTATTTATAAATATTATAAGCATATATGTGAAAAAAAATCAGTAGTAAACTTAAGATTTTTTACCAATTTCCTACAAAATAAGACCAATAATGTCTATCTAAATCATATTGTAAATTTTCCCTTTCTGTATAGAATATTATGTATAGTTAACTTAGATCAAACCTCTGTCTTATGAACTTTTTCATTTTATTTTACATTAATAAAAATTTACCGCTGTATTGTTTTTTCTTCTAGACATATTGTTATGTATAAAAGGGATTGTGTTTGCTTAGCTTGTATAAAAATAGCGAAAATATATTCATATAATTATTCTACGTATATGAAATACGATTCCAGTAATATTCTGTTCAGAAAAAATAATCACTACCGAGTATTAACGAAACCTTTACAGAGAAATATTCAATTAAACAGTTATTTTTTTTACTGATTCTATCAGCAATTAATTACTTGCTAGATTTATATAACAATAAGCCATACATCAATGAATCTTAGTTCCACAACAATTACAAAATATAGTTGATAGCTTAACGATGCTATGCCTTGATGCTGGACATCACGAAATCGTCATAACAAGTCATAATAGTTATTATTGTGGAACTCTAAATACTTTGTGATTATTGCAACCATACTTTAACGATGTGTTAACAGTTCAATCCTATGTGGTCAAAACACAAAATATATTCAACCACTAGAAACATATCGCACCCCTAGTTGTAGTAATAAATGGATATCTGACCAAAAATTTACATTCCTGCTTAGACATTCCGTTTTCAAGTAACGGTATATACTTTAAGATTTCTACTGAAGGTGCTTGGTGGAATTTCAATATTAAATTTGAATCGTTAATTATTTTACATTCACACAAGTTTTGTCACTTAAGATCCGAGTTTCGCCTTTCGCCGTCTTGCCAAAAGGCGAAACTTGGATCGTTAGTGACAAAACTTGTATGAATGCACAAAATTTGAACGATTTAAATTAAATGGTATAATATGTACAACTAAAAATTTCATTAAAATATATATTAGCAGCCACCAATTCATTTAGACTTGTGACAGTCTTCGATAAGGTTAATAATAATATTGTAAACCTTTCTAAATTATGATCTTAAAACATTATTTTTTTTTACTAGTAACCATTTGACACTGGTGATGCGATATATTTCTGAATTAACTTTTTTGTTGAAGCAATGAAAAAAAATAGTTATATGGTTTGTGTAAAATTGCATCGTTTGTCCTATCAGTTCGTTTTGTGTATTGTAATGCAATACATTTGTTACGACTCTATAAAGTTTCGTATAAGCTGTAAGTTAGTGTCTCTCCTTCAGTAGCTATCGTTCAGTAGAAATGGAGCACTTTTATTGAACCATCCTATAAAAGTTTCACTAACTAAGTACATGTCAAAGTCTTGTAGCGTTATTTCTGTTTACTGCTCTCGTACTAAGATGCACTTCAACAACGCTATGTCGAATTCAATATTTCCATTTAACCGTGTTTTGAACCGAGTATTTATTTATGAAAGCTTCCAATTAACGAACAGAAAGTTTGTTTAATCTTTTTACATTCTGCTACTAATTGACACTACTTTCCTGGTAATTAGTAGTAATTAAAAATATCTATTTGTTCACAAACTTGTGTGACACATTTTTTAATGGATTTTATAAGTAAAAAAAAACATGTAATATATATATTTTATTCATTTAAATTTTACCAAATTATATTCATTATTACGCGCAAACTATGGGAATGGATAATATTTCATCGACTTTATGCGAATGTGATTACTGTATTATATAACTCATAGACTTAAAATTGCTACCCATTATCGTTCAATTTAATTGTACCTTACATTTATTCTGCAATTACAATGAAAAAGGCAGATACTAACACAATGACAATTTTTTATTACTACATCCATACACTTGATAAAATATATTTACTTTGATAAAATATATTAGTGACCATTCTGCTTATAAATTAAACAGCATACATATTGGCTATAAGGCAAAAAGACGTAACTCACAGTTTTTTCAAAAACTCTTTTTTTTCGATAATCACAATGTATACAACTTAGTACACGCTTTATTAAAAGTGTGCATGCAAGCTGTAAATACCGAATTAGCATCTAAATTTATGTATTTAGTTTGAAATAATAGAGGCCTGTAAAAATTACAATCAGGAAAAAATATGTAAAAAAAGGTTTTTCTTTAACTAATTATTAAATTAATATTATATTGAGTCAATAAAACACTGGTTTATTAGTTTTCGCGGACTTAAGTTGTGTACATTTCATCATTTTCTTTGGACTCAAAATCATCGAAAACGTTTTTTTGTCTTCTAAAATTTTTGTCAGGTGTGGGGATGTTCTTTTGCGATATGTGTATAGCTTTCAAAATTATTTGTCAGATTGAATTCATAACTCAATATTATGTATTCTGTAAGTGACTGACTTTTTCCTTGTTAGGACAGTATTAAACAAACATAACTTTCAATTAAAAAAACCTTTAAAAATCCCACTCAATTGTTACATTCCAAAAACTGGTCCAAGATAACCAGCTTAACAAATTTACCCAACACAATTTACTGTGATTTATAAACTTTGAAAATGTAAGGTTTTTCCATTTCCATTTGGTCGCAATTAAGAAACCATAGCTTGCCAATGGTAAAATCTGGATTGGTTTATTCGAACACTATTGGATTAAGATACTATTCAATATTGTTATCAATTAATGGCACGTTGTATTCAATTTTTAACAAGTTAGTTAAATTATCGAAACGCAATTTGATTAATAGCAAAAATAACTTTTATAAATTATTTCAAAAGATTACATTTAATTATTTTATTACAATACCAAATTTTCGATGACTTTTTTGATAGTCTTGACTACTCAATCATCAGTTTATTTCAAAATATTACAATATCTTTGTATGAAAAAAATCATTACTATTTTCTATTATGTCATACAATAATATGCATATACATTATTTATTAACTCTTACCTAAAGTGGCCTTAGATCACGATATAATTTAAAACGTGCTTTGATCTTAAATCTTAAGTTTTTTTTTCTACATAAATCATTATGTTTCATGATTTTTCTGTGTGTTTTTATGATATTCTTTTATAGTTTTAACATATTAAATATAACTATAAATATTATATAATATCCTAAATGTTAAAATGGTAAATATAACTATTTGTACAAAATAATCTTAGTTTTTTTTATACCTGTCAAACATCTAACTTCCCGATTGTCCCGGGGGCTTTGTAAGTATTGTTGTACGAGTTCAAAGTATTTGTGATAAAAAAACAGTTGTATTTTGTTTTTTTACATCAATGTTTAAAACAAAACGTTCACTAGGCATGAGATTGACAGAGCACTAAGTCACTCCTGAATAAACAAAAAAACAGAAAGGTTTTAAATATTCCATCAAAACACGGTTTTACCGTCTAAATGTTTTATGGCGGTATACAACTACCCAGAGAAAGAATTTGATGAAAAAAAAAAACTTGATTAATCATGGAAAAGACACGATTTTTTTAAAATATATATTTATTTAATATATTTACACTTCCAATGGAGGGGAGGTATCTCAACAAGATTTTTCTACAAGAACTGTTTGTTACTCAGTTGTTCAACTTCTCTTTGAAGTGACTTGAGATTGAAGGATAAGAGCTAGGACAGGACTAGTGGTAAACAAATCGCTCTCGGTACACCTCTTTATTTTAGGGTTGAAGGGTGGACAGAACTTTTTTAGACATCAAAAACACCCATCAAACAAATCGGTTAATCAATTGAAAAAAAAACTATGCATCTTACAGGAACTCGAATTTGTGAGAACTCACGTTTGCCAACGACGTTGACTACTGCACCACAATCCCGATATTTTTTTACGTTGATTTACTTTTCATCAGGAATGACAACTTAAAAAAAAATAGTTATGTACATATTTTAAATTAAAACAAATTGATTAAATACTTTTCAACAAAGTTCGGTCTTGTTACGTTGGTCATTTTCAATTCTGGCACAAAGCATTTTTTCCCGTCTTTATATGAATAATGCAAAACAGTTTTCTGTATGGGATAGGAAAAAGCTTCACAAAGGAATCTCGTTTTAATCACAGAAAGTAAGGTCTCTCGTTGCGAGCTCTCCACTGTTTTTGACACTTTATTAATGAAGCGAATAGGTTATTTATCAACATGTGTATATATGCAGGAAGATCGTTGGTCAACAGCTCTGTATAATACACGTAGCACGGAATAATATACAATATTTTTATAAAACAAAGCAACATTTTTGATACACAATAATATCACTTATCTAAATAAGTAAATCATTAAATTTATATTATATTTATCTTCCGTTTTATTGCCAAATATATTCTCCATTTTGTATATTACGAATTGTCGTACTCTAAAATAGAATCGATGTTCTTGTAAATATATATGTACTGTTGATTATAATTGGATCCACATTTTTTTTAACCCTCCAGACACGAGAGCTTTTTTTCGATAAAAAAAATATTTTTTAAGCCAAATTGACGTCACGGATAACTTTTATTCCAAACATTTTTTTTTAAAAGAAATAACGCAAAGTCGTTGTATAGATACCCCGCATGACTATATGGTCATGCTCACCCTTTTATTACCGTGTAATATTGTGTACGGACAGTAGTAAGGACAAAAGTGACCGTATGGGGACGCAAACATTCGGGGTTGAAATATAGCTAAACGTGAAATCTTTTTTTTTGAAAAAAAAAACAGTTTCAAAAAGTCCATTAAAAAAAACGGAAATTCAAAAAATCGCATGTGCTTTTGGTGGCCGTTTCTGTCCCCGAGGCTGATGATTAACTAAAGTCTGTACCCTTCTTAACCAAACATGAGTGAAAGCAACGATATATAGCTAGAGAAAGGATGAATAGTGGGATCAATAGACAACGATGTTTACTGTGACCATGTTGTTACGCTCGTCCTTGGAGGGTTAATTTGTGTCATCTATTACAAATTTTCATTAAAATAGATTTACTCGACGTTTGCTTGTAAAATGTATATTGAATTGGTCGTAGAAACGAATAGTGATAATTTAACTCAAGTGGACATCTCAATTATGAATTAATGTATGTGCATACATAACACACAAATGTTATTATAAATAAGAAAATTAAGTAAAAAAGAAACGATAAAAAAAACATCAAAATACAAAAGAAGAACGAAAAATATAGCAAGAGGTCTTCTTTCTGTAAAATATGAAATACACTAGTCTGTCAGTCAAATTATGAGATGATTGTTATATTTACAAGAAGTTAACTCACCAACATATGTTGTACATATATGTAGTGGTTGTTTCACAACTGTCTTATATAACGCGATAACAATTAAGAAAACAGACAAATTTACTCTTCATGCATTTGGTTTGATCCAGAATTGCACAGGACTGATCTAATACTTTATACTTAAATAACAGTTATGTAAAAAAATATTGTAAGACTTTCTCAGCTTTGATGTGTGCCCTGTGTATTCGTATGCTGAAAATCGGAGTAAACAAAAGAATTTGCTGCAAACAGATCTACTCGTCCCGAATCATTCTCTGAGCAGTCCAACAGTGTGTGCTTGAGTGCTTGACTTCCTGTTTTATTAGATTTAAGTACATGTTAAGAAATTGGGTATAAAAATCAATATTTCACGCTGTACTATAGTAAGCTAGTTGATAAGATTTTTCTAGATCAGGCGGCTCTGGGTTATATTCTCGATTTTTTTCAATTTAAATTTGATATTGAAGATATGGGTGTCTGTGATGTAAAATTTCATCGAGTTTATCTTGTTTAATCTTTCAACTCCAAAATATTTAATTTATTTCCATATGCAGTAATGCCGAATTTATTTTTAAATTATATAAATGAAATATGTTTAAAAATATTTTTTTCTTAAAAATATCAGTATGAACATTCAATTAACCCCTTCAGTAATCATTGAAAAAATGGAAAAAAACACATTTTATATTATTTACTAAACATATATATCCTTCATAAAAACCATTTCGGGCTCAAAATTGAATTGAAATGTGATATTATAGTGTATAGTGTAGGCTTACAAATAAAAAAAATGATTATTTTTATTCATTACAATTAGTAATTATGCCTTATAACTCATTAAAAAATACAATTTAAAAAAATTCTCGCTTCCACATGCTATGAAACATATTTATTTTTGCCCAAGTATATTCGGGAGTGATCTTTTCTGCTGGTAAAGCTTGCCCGAGTTATCTCGGGTGTGGGATTTTTCTCACATAATAGCCGCCCGAGTATACTCGGGCTTAGTCCTTAGGCGGTTAATATAATTCAGTCACTGCGTTAGTCGCGTTCCAACGATATCTGTCATTGTAACATGCCTGTTATTGATTTAAACAACAAATCTTTTTATTTGAAGTTTTCATGTAATAAAAGAAAAACACCGAACCTTAATAATATTTATGAGATTTTTCTTGTCAAATTGTGAATTTCTGTGAAATCCTAACCAAATTACATCGTCACACTGCTACAATTTATTTCCATCTCCTCTTAATCTCCACCAACTTTTGAATCGCATCACATTAAAAGTATAAAGTCAAAAATTATATTCAACTTCTATGATGGCGGAGAGGCGTTGATCGTTGACAGGTGAAGCGGCGGACGCTCCCGCCGCTCGCTTCGCGCCTGTCTGCCTGACTGACACGGTGACAAAGCTCGGCCGCTTTGTATCAGCCGGGTGTAATTTGATTTAGTATGAGCGTCATGGATAAATCGTTCCCTGGTAAAGGGAATGATTCCTCCCTTGACAGCTGATTCGTGCATCAAAGTGGATGTCGGTCATTGAAACGCTGCACGGACGCTTTGAATCTGACACATTACTTTAGATAGCAATGCATTTTAATTGATACAAAATTATTTAATCAAATTGTTCCGATGGGAACTTTTAAATTAAAGCATATAGGTTTCATCAAAAAACCGGTTCTATAGCCGTTAGATCGAATCACCGAAATGACACTTTCATAAACTGATTTCATAAATTCTAATTGTGACATTTACATTCCATTTCAATCATACGATCTTAAATTGCAGCGTCAGGTGTAAACACTGCTAAATACTAGTCTTTCTCTGCTCACACTTATACCTTTACCCCTTGCGAAAACGAGAGATTGGGATAATTTAAGATTTGATTGGGAGTAAACTAAACTGTTGAAATGCTCCGTTATTATTCAATCGCGTCACATTAAGATCCCGTTCCATTGCACAGTATATCCCATCAATTATAAATATACTTCCAATTTGTTAAAAAAAGCGAAATTAATTAACTTCAAATATTTTTTTTTAATACAACTAGTAAAAATACTTCAAAATGACACTACTTCGTGATGACATGCCTTATGATTAAACATGGAATGTGGGTCAATGCTTTTTTTATTTATTAATTAAGTGTTTTTTTCATTAAATCATAATTAATTCAATCGTATTGATTTTTTAAAAAGTTGTTCAGTAGTTTACATATTGTTTATTTAAAGTTACTTAATTTATCACTGAGATCGTAAAAAAAATAATTGATAGGATTGTTGACTTCTTCTGTACAAACCTTTTTATCAGTTTTAATATATGTATCAGTAATGCATCTATTTATTACGTTCATTTTTTGTTTGCCCAATATTTTTTAATCTTTTTCATATATGAACAGCTCCCACTAATTAACGATCAAAATAAGAATAAACAAAAACTTTTCATCATGACTGTTAAATTTTACCGAGGTACGCAAAATGAAAAAAAATCTGTTATAAAAGTTAAGCCCCATGCTAAGAAAATGAAATGCTAATTTTCTTTCAAAATTAATCATAATACAACATTGGCGGGTTTTTTTTTCGTAATTACTTTCTTAATCGCAAATTCGTTAGAATATAATAACGAAAATTACTTTCTAAACGGAAGTTTCTTTTGTTTGTGTTACATGCTTTCACTTAGACTGTATGAAGACTTAATTGATAAAAGCTTGTTTTTTCTTCGAAAACAAAGAACAATCTTTTGTGTGTAAGCTTCTAGAAAAATGAACGGCCGAGAGAAATTATAAGAAAAAAAGTAATTATGGTAATCTCTTGTGCCTCGAGGAAACAGTTCATAACAAACGTTTCCGTGTTTACTTTTTTTCGTTATTTATATTTTTAATTTTAAAGATAGGAAATAATCCACAGTCAGCTTAAAATTTTGGTACCATAACTTAATTAACATCATTCCATTATTCTAGATTAAGTCTATGCTTTTTTATTTAATCGTTAGTAAGACACTCTTATTACAAATTTACTCGCTTAGCAGGTACTGTAATACGTGTACTTTAAGAAAAATCTTGACGTTTAGATTAAAGTTTAAAGCAAAGTTTAATGAATATATTATATAATATCTATTCATGGATTAAAAATTGTGTTTGGTAGTTGCTGCCGAAGAGAATTTTATTTAAGAGAGCACTTAACCGCTAAGAGCCAGAAAACTGTGTGCATTTTGCCTTAGCTGGAGCTTAAAAAGCTAGCACTAAGTACGTAATTGATTTTCAATTTAAAATTTTCTCTCTTGCTTTTAGCAAAGCAAACACGATGAAGTGTATTCGTTATTTATTTTAATGATTTCTACAAACTTTAAATTGGTCAAAAGTTGAGTGCTTTCGCCGAGTATTATCGGTAAGACAGATGTTTTTCCAAACGTTTCCATCGTTGAATAAAATATAAAAAATACGAGGTTTTTTTTTTAAATCGGTTCATATAAAGAACATTTCCTTTTAAAAAATTGCTTTTTTACCGTTATAATTCAAGGCTTGTACCGAAGTACTTATAAGATAAGAAGGTTGCTCTCTCTTATCCCAAGACTCTAATCTATTTTTAAAGTATTCACATATTAAGTCGGGTGTTGTTTATAACATAGATACTTGATGTGTATTAGTGATTTAAAATCAATCTGGTAATACCATTTTTTTCTTCAATTGAAACTGAATCAATTTGTTTTTATACATTCAGGGAAAAATAAGCAGTGAAGACTATGGTTAACTTTTCCGGTAATATCCCTCTATCTATAGTTGTGGTCTAGTAAAGAAGAGCTTTGCTCTACCGATATGGTCGCTCCAGGTTCAATTCACGATTAGGTTAATCTTAAAGTAAAATTAAAGAGCTAAAACATGACTCATGAGTGCTTGTGATAAACTGCAATGCCGAATAATTTTTAAAAAATATATACAATAAAGTGATCATTGTATGTATTATTTTTGTTCGTAGTTTTATCTGACATGTAGTCAGCCGAAACAAAACTTCTGTTAATGTATAACATTATGATTTACTTACTCTTTTTTACACGGCAGATACGATTCACAAAAAACCGTGTAAAAAAATATATTGTTCATGAAGAATTGAAGATTGATACCTTAATTTTTAAAAATCGTGTTGGTTGGAAAAATAACAGCATTGTGGTAAAGAAAATCGTGTCACAAATAATAATGAAGACCCCAATAACCAAATAACATAAGATATTATTTATAATATTGTTTTATTTAAGAAAAAATAATACTATTCACCGCTGCTCATTATGTACAGGGACTTTTATGAGAAACTGGTAAAGATCGCTTGCATCGCTAGAAATTTCTGACACGTCTAATGTGTAAGTATGTAATAAAGCTTTTTGTTTCGTGTTGAATTTATTATTTTTAAGAAATCCGTTATCCGCTTTTGTGTTTTTTGTCTGGTACAAATCTTTGTGTGAAAACAAATAATCTGTGTAAAAGTTCGTTTTTTAGTGAAGCGTATTATTTCAAAAGAGTATATAAAAACCCGTGTACGTAACCATACTCTAGGCACGGGCAAACCGTGGCCCACGGGCCGCATTTGGCTTGCCGTGTATTTTTCTGCGACCCGCGAGCAATATTTTATTTTTGAAAAAGATTCACATTTTCATCTTTTAACGCCTTTTTAAAAAAAGATTGAAAAGAAATATAATAATTGTTATTTTTAGATCAACCTATATATGTGAACAAGTATTTTCAATCATGAACCTCTTTATGATCAAATATCACCGATGAACATTTACAAGCAGCTTTAAGAATCTCAACTTCAAAATTAGCACCTGAATTTTAAAAAATGTTAAAAGACGTAAAACAGTTCCATTCCTGTCCTAAGATTGTTTTTTCTAATGACAATAAATGGTGTACATATAAAATGGTATTTTACTTGCGGCCCGACACGCATTTTGAATTCCCGAATTTGGCCCTCCATCCGAAAAATTTACCCTCCCCTGCTCTAGATTTACATTTAAAAACTAACAAAGAAAAAATATATTTATAGCAAGAATGATGTTTTTATGGAAAACTCAATAAATGTATAAAATTATACTGAAATAAACTACTGTACGGTACAAAAAATATTATGTTCTGTGCTCTGGAGTAAAAGTTAGACTTCCTTTATTAATCATTTACCTAATGTCAAAACGTTTGTGACAAGTTGCCGCAACAAACGTGACGTTGATTTAAATAAACACTGAACGTCGTAAACATCCGTCCTCCAACATCTCGCTGTTAAAATTTCATGATCTCTACTCTATCCCCCTGTCATCGCATCGCATCCATGGCGGGAGTATTACCGTTTCCATGTAGAGTCATTATACTATAATATATATCTATCATAAGACCAGATATACTCAACCTGGCTAAGTTACGTAGATCATCAAATTGCCATCACATACAGTCAATTTACATACAAAATTGAAGGATTACATTCATGAAGTAATTCCACTCAAATATTTTATATTCGTATGTATATGTTATTCCATATAAGGGTTTCGTATTACAGGGGCCTAACTACAAAAATTTGTGACTCGATTTAACCATTGAATGCATGATTTTCTACTTTTAAATAAAAAAATATTTTCGTATACAATATGATTGCAGGACGTTTTTTTACAAATCCAAAAACACTTAAAAGGCACGCATTAAAGGCATTTATATCCAGTTTATAAAAAGGCACTTAGAATAGACTATCATCTATAAATACACAATTAATGCAATTAGGATGAACCATGGTTTTTTTATTGTGAAAATTGCGTTAAAAAACGGTCGAAAATCAATGGCCATCAAAACTTCAGCTTGCTCTCTTTTAATGAAGATTATAATGGCTTATAGACAAGATATCTATTGAAACAATATGAATATTAAATATGTATTTTACCATTGGGTATAAGAATAAACGATAAAATCGATTTTTGTTTTGCAAAAAGCCAAAATAAAAGTTTGTACTTTTCGTAGTCATCTATACATTTAAGTCACTTTTAGGGTGTTCACTGTCAATACTTGGTGGAAAGGCATTATATTGATAAAAACACAATATTCCTTTGTACTTTATTCCACTTTATTTAATAGGTCAGGACCGGTTTCGCTCATTGCGAGCATTGTCAACTGATAAGAAATATAATTTGACAATGCTATTTATACAAAAATGAAAAGGTGTAAACAACAATTGGCATTGAAAATAAATTACCAATTACATTATAAGTGATTCTAAAATAACACAAAATTAAAAATTTTAACACATCTAACATATAATTAAAAATTCATCCAAGATTAATAAATTTCAATTAGTGACTGAAAGTAATTACTTAATAATCACTAAATTAACTGGTCCTGACCTATTAAATAAAGTGGAATAAAGTACAAAGGAATATTGTGTTTTTTTTAATCTACATTTAAGGGTTAAGCTCAGTTTTGGCAATGACATAATCATATTTATCAGTGACACAAAGCTTATATCTCGTATATATAACTGTTATTGGGTATATCTACAAATGAAATTATAATTTTAAAGGCACTAAGCTAAATTACCTGTTATGCTTTAGTAACTTAAAACTATGTTTTTGTAGATATGCTCATTTGTTTTGTATTTCCTATCTGTATCATCTCTTTGTCCAAATATTTTTTTAACGGCTTTCATAAAAGTTACTTTACCCCCGTAGCACGTAGTCTGCCGTAAAAAACATTACTCAAACAAAAGCGTATTAAACAAATAAAAATAAATTATGATGATTTTGAATAATTTATCCGAGTCTCGTGATAAAAACTGTTTTATTCACCTGTGCACATAAATTAGTTGAGTCGCGTGAAAGACCAACCCTCAACCCTGAAAACCTGGTGGATCAACCCAACAACATCACCCGTTTGCAGATGACAGCTTGGATTTGTGGCCGGTATGACATTATACGGGGATTAGCTTTGTACAGTCGGACTATGCGATACAAACCACAATAGATTTTCTTCTTCCTTTTCGTTGCCGAGGACATCTGCTCGATTAAACATTTAAGCTTGCTTGGCAAGATTTTCAAGCATATAATGCTACCAATATTGGTATTTATGTTTTAAGCACACAGTTAACATTATATATTAAACCCTGTTACTGATTTATACGCCAGCAAACATGATCTCGTGATCATACGTTATATTCGATTAAATAATTAATGAATGTTAAAAAAATAATAATACGGTACACAATTTCACAACAATTTCACGATTTTTCTGATACCAAAACACAGATAAACGTACTTAACATATTGATAGAGTGGTTATAAATTAGATCTTTACATAACTTATCCTTTATAAATTGCTTAGCATTTCAAAAATTAGATTTTACTAAATCGCGTGCTAAATAACATACGGGCGTATCTGAATTTAGTTTTTAAGATATCGCAATTTAACTGAAATTTACATCTTCGAGGGAAAAGGATTCTTGAAAAAAAGTTCAATTGTTATTACATATTTTTACTAAATTCTCAACAATTCTTTTTCTCAAAATTGTACATTAAAGTAAAACTGTGATATATTACAACTACAAAAATCTGGATACGCCCTTATGTTATTAAACATGTGAAATGGTAAATTTGTGTAGTAAAGGTAATCAATAATTAATAATTAATTACCTTGAGGAGGGTGCAGAATATATAGTATTTTTTTTATGTTTAATTTTCAAATTAGCAACACGCTTTTCCAACGATAGTTTATTTGACAGGTTATTTGCGCTCAGTTTGATTTGCCATTTCATCATGATAAGACTTTCGCCTGAACAACGCTTGCAAAGTGTGCAAATGTATTTATTCAATAATAATTCCGAACAGAACGTTACAGTCAATGTAGAGTGGTATTGATCCATAATTATTGACATTTTTATTTTCCAATAGAATGACACTAATGTGAAAGGCTGTGGTTTCAACAAGACGCCGTAACGTGCTACAAATTGGCTGGAAAAAAAAACTATTGCTTATTCGAAACAAAATTTTTAAAAAAACACCCATGTATAAACTGTGGCCGCCCTACTGTTATAAATTATTGTAATTAACTTTATTTCTTTAACACTATCATTAATTTTTAAAACACATTTTCATAAAAAAACGAACTTTTAGAAACTTATTGAAATAACGATAATCATTATTGTATCACGTTCATCATCCAATAAATAATTTATTACCATTGTCATAGTCCACAATACAACCGCTATAATGCTTCAGGTGTACATTAAAATAAATGGATTGTCCATAATCCAACTGGCTCAATAGAACACATTATTATGACATGTCAGCATTATTAGATGATGGATTACTATAACCGACACTTTAATATGTTACCATCGGATTCTGTAGGCACGTATGGACATCTTAATTATTTCACAGGGTGCCATTAACGGAAGATTTTCATTAAGATTAATGTCAGCAATAAAATTTTAATTGAACTGTCAAGATTGTTCCAGCTCAATTTTATTAAATTCTATTCAATTTTGTTTAATTAAGCGCAAGTGACATTTTGTCCATCAAAGTTATAAGCGTCTTCGTCATAAAATTTTGCGAACGAAGATATTATTAAACATCTTAATTTTGTCTTTAGTTACATGGACATATAATATTGATATTTAAAAGTGAATGTCTAAATTTAGTTGAAACATCCATTAAGTATGACGCTCAGAATCGTAATATTGATCTGGGATTATGTTATGTATTATAAAATGTCTTAACCTCTCAAATAAATAACACCATTTATTTTTCAGATCAAATCATGTATATTCCAAACAATTCAAGATACCCTTGATTGTTTGATAGAAGTTAAAATCGATGTGTTATAGAAATATAACTGTGATACAAAATATAAAATAAACATAGTATTTATCTGATCACTGATGCCATTTAGCACACCGCAAACACAATTGTGTACGGCTGGGATTCCCTACCCCGTGCCCGCATACGCAGGTGCGCTCAAATTATTATTTCACATTTTATAGAATTTTATGAAAATATTATTATTATATCTTATTAACAATATTTGGAGAACGAATCTCACTGAATAGAATACATCCAAAAATCACACTTTTAATGCGTTCATTGTCAATGATTATTATTGTTAAAAATAAATTAGTTGATAATGCTTGTGATTAGTAAAACCGGTCTTAATGTATTGTAAATAATCTGGAATCAGTACGAAAATTGACATATTTTGTAATTTTAAAATAACATTTAAAACTTCTTAAATGCATGGTAAGTAGGGCTTAAACAAAAACAAGAAATTATTTGGTGCTACTCTTCAGAAAATTTGATTTAAGAAAACACAAAGTGTCTACTGATCGTTTCGTAACAAAATTTCTTGATATTTAAAATACTCTTTTGCTGGATAATGATGTAAGGCAATATGGTCTTTAATCCATCAAATAAAAGATCAAAATTTTCTGTCCTTTTGTTTATTGACTCGTTTATGGAAAATTTGGCACAACCGGTAACGAAGTTGAAAACCGGATTTTGAATGTCACAAATTTAGAAAAAAAACCGGTTTTTGGAAACCGACAAGCCCAAATGGTAGGGTTATAAAGAAAGAATATAAATACAAAATAATAATTAATATCATGGTATTTTATCTTAAATTTATAGTAGGTTATAAGTGTAGCCCTGATCAAAAACAATATGGAACCCCCTGTTGAAAGGTTTCATATAACCGTGCTATCCATTGAAATTTTAATCCTTGTTGGGTTTGCTACGGTATTAAACCTTGCCTCAGTACTAAGCCTCGGGCATCCAAAATTTGTCATTTGAAACATACTAGTCCACAATAAAATTATAAATTGAATATATATTGCTTTAAAACTTTTATTATTAATCGTTTTTCAAATACGTGGTATTGTTTGTAGTAAATGCTGTGAGTTTATTTAACGCAATAAAACTGCTAATTTTATCTATTATACATTCCTACTTTATTGCAATATATTTTTTTTCATTACTGTTCGATCTCGATCACTGTTACCAATATTCTTTACGGGTATATGAACTAATGAGCAAAATTGGTCCTTTTCCTAATAAATAATGCGGAAGTAATACAACTACTTTTTTAAATATGATGTCTCATCACCAAGAATTAACAGTAAATGTGATATAATTATATTCTATTTTATTTTTCATGAGTTGAAAATGCGCACAATAAGCAAAACTGGTCTTGATCATTTCGTAACATTTTTGGAATCAGGTCAAAAAAATGTGTTTAATGAAGGTTTATAAGTATTCTTGACACAATATGTTCACTCTTGCTTTTAGATTTTACGAAGCCAAGTCGATAGAATGATCATTTTTTATCGGTTGAAAATATATCAAAGATTATAATCACATCAAATAACATCATTTATTTCGGTTTCGCGAGCTTACCCCTCCAGAGACGAGAGCTTTTTTTCCATAAAAAAAATATTTTTTAAGCCATATTAAAGTCACGGATAACTTTTATTCATAACAAAAATTTTTAAAAAAAAAGTCGTTGTATAGAAACCCCGCATGACTATATGGTCATGCTCATTTTTTTATTACCGTGTAATATTGCATACGGACAGTAGTAAAGACGAGCGTGACCGTATGGGCACCCAAACATTCGGAGTTTTTAAATATTTACAATTCGACCTTTTTAGATCAACATAATTTCAGTACAAATATATTAGCAAAAGAAACTGTAAATAATTTGATGTTTTGATAAAAAAATAACTAACAGTTTCAAAAAATCCATTAAAGAAAACGGAAATTCAAAATATCGCATGTGCTTTTGGTGGTCGATTCTGTCCCCGCGGCTGATGACTCACTGAAGTCTGTACCTTTCTTAATCAATTATGAATGAAAGCAACCATATTCATGTAGAAAAGGGATGAATAGTGGGATCAGTAGACAACGGTCCTTGGAGGGTTTTAAGAATGAAAAATTAAATATTCGAAGTAATAAAAAAATATACTGTAATTTCTGCATTTGAATACAGAAACCTAAAAGCACTGCAATTTGGGGTGTCGAAATACATAACAGCCTGATTTTGCCCCTGGTGATAGTAAATCACAGAATGGACTGACTGTAAACAGTTGATATTGCACAATTATTTTGCAAATCATCATCTGTGATGAATAGAATCCGCAATACAGAAATTAAGAGGGAGTGTAACGGTCTACAGCGACACCTATAATTTATTAAGACATATTATTTAATGACTTATGTACAAACATTCGTGTAATTGATAGAATCTAGTTTATTATGATTTTTAAAACATCTCAGTTAAGGTAAGCATTCTTTATTATATTTCAATAAAATGTATCGGTTAAAAATTAACAGGGAGCCAGTGGCGTGTTTAAGCAGTGTCAATCTCAACCAAAACGCACCATTTATATTTTAAATTATTAACGTTAACAAAATAAAAATACAAATATACGAACATTAAATATTTCAGTTTTTATTAGACATTTATAGGTAATTAAATGATGAAATAGTAACTGTGAAATGTAGAAATGTTAAAAAAATAAAAATAATATGTTATTACTTAATGATTTGATTTTGTTAACGTTTCATATAAGTTTTAAAAATATATGAAATTTTAGTATAGTTTTGCTAGAGATGCATTTCACATTAATAAAATAAACAATAAATTAGTAATTTGAAAAATATAGATATGCCTAACTAGTCTTAAAATCATTTCCGGTGCAGTTCACTGCATAAGTACTCTACTGGCTCCCTATTCATTTTTTACAGGTTAATTTTATTGGAAAATAATAATAAAGAATGCCTAACTCAATTGTGATGTTATGGAAATTCAATTAAGCTGTATTCTATCAATTACACGAATGTGTCTTAACCACTTGAATACCAAGCGGATACGGGTGTCCGGAACATATGCAAGCGAACACGGATGTCCAAGACATTTAAAAAATCAAATACTTGGTATTCTAACAGAATATAAGCAATATTTTGATGAATATGTGTAGTTCCATCTATACTGAGTCAATATAGGTTTTCAAAATATCGAATTCGAGTGTATATTAGGAAAAATTATTGTTATCAAAAACACACAGCATCTCTGGGACATATTTGCGCGGTATTCAAACGGTTAATAATAGGTGTCGCTGTAGACCATCATGCTCACACGTAAGATACTGAGCAAATTATGTATTATTATGTTTTGTTTCTTTTCTTTGAAGCTCAAAATTTTTATGTAAGGCTTTATGATATACGGTTATTGAGAAAGGTTTTTCTAATGATGAACTCCTCGAGGACTTTTTAGTAAGCGAATCCTGTTTCGTATAACCTAAATATTAAAGTGTGTCGATATATTCTTATACTGTTTGCATTATAAACGTACAGAATTTAAATAAAAATAAATCATGCAAAATAAATAAGCATGCAAAAAACAACAAAAAAACTAACATTACGTTAATTTTATTTGAATCGTAATTTATGATATGTGATGTCTTTAATTCCCTCCTCCCACCCACCTTATCCCATAAACTGGGCGTATCTAGAGCATTAGCTAACCACTAGTCCTTTCCTAGCCCTATCCTTATATTCCTACTCTCTTTGGAAAAAGAGAGGTTGAGCGACTGCCTAACATGTTCTCGTAGAAAAAATTCTGTTGAGATAAAGTCCATTAAGAGTCCATATGCTCCACATTGAGAGCGGACATGGTATATAAAAAAATTATAACCATGCTTTTTTTTCAAAGAAAATTTACATCGATATGTATGTCATTTTAAAACAAAAATATCATCGCAATATAATGTTAATGTTATAAAAAAATACTCTAAAATACTTATCGTGATAAAAAAAAGTATTTTATCGCAGAACCGCAACGTTGTCGTGTGGGCTAGTGGCTTGGACACTTAACTTTAAGCACTCTCTGTTGTAAGTGCGTGAGCGAATGTTCCTGTACACGACTTTCAGTCCAATCCCTAAGATGATATTTGGCAACGTCGACACAATATTGTGGTTTGCTTAATAACTTATATGTTGAGCCAGACTTATACCATTCATATATGATTACAATCCTCAAAAGCGCTTCACATTTTCTACTACTGATGGACTACTACTCTTAAATCGTGTCGTTTTAAGATTTCTACTTCACTTGATGCCATACTACTTACAAGGCCATAGTTGGCGTAATATCGGTAGTATCGAAACCGGGATTCCGGTATTCGTGTTGGTTTTTCAATACTGAAATACATACTGGTTTTAAAAATGAAAAAATAGCGTAATTCTGTATTGAAAATAAACCAAAAAAATTTTTTGAGTGCAATGAAATCATCAAGTATTTTAATCAAATTAATAGTTATGAATTGAATATTTTATGTCAGCCAAAAGTTGTATCAGGTTTCAGAATTGATATTCCTTATAAGTAATGTATTATTGTTTATAAAAAATGTTTTTCAAAAAATCACCGTTTACGAAAATGATACACTCTTCAATGACGGTATTTTATATGATATATAGAAATACCGATTTTGATGTACTTGCCCAGTATTGATATCTGATTGGAATGAAAATATCAATAATTAATACCGGTATAGATATATCCATCCGGTATTTCAGTCGCTACTCCAGGTCTAGCATGTAGTGCCAAAACAGAAAAAGAGTCACAGCTTAGGGTCCTAAAAAATATATTTACTTTCTTCAAGTAACGACTTCATTTTCATAATCTTTTATCTAGGCTTATTAAGCAGTCCCTAATTCAAACTTTTAATATAGATCAAAAATTTCTCTCTTTTTTGGCCATGTACATATTCTATGACTAATGATAAAGTTTATATGGTAAAACTTGTATTTAATACCTTACTTCCAATATGAAAATATGTATTCAATATGCGAGTAAAAATCATACAATATTATTTTTTTAATTATTTATTTATTAGTTGTTATCAGCAAAACCTCTCACAGTGAATGTTTCTTTTAATATCATAATTATATTTTATTTTATAATAATACATATATACAAATAAAATCCATTAGTAAACGTTAAACTTTGGCGTTAGATAAACCATGCGAAAATAATCGATTAAACAACACCATATTCGTATGTACTATATATTGATTATCTTACCAAAAAAAAATTAAAACTAAAAATAATTGTCGATAAAAACTTATAGAACGCTAGATTTTAGGGGCTGCTGTGCTAGCGTAAGCCTTCTAATTTGCATACGCTGCCAAACAATTAGTGGAATCTACTTTCCTATATGAAACGTGTTCAGAGAGAATTGCGCACTGTTCGACAAATTGCCAGATTAACCCATTTTCTGTTGTCGTTAATGGAAAATATAACAATCAAAAATAGGATTGTTATTTTGTAACGTGTTGCCAGTAATTTGTAACTGACAAATTAACGATTATTTTTTTACAAAACATAAATTGTAGCGATAAACGTGAGTAATGGCTTCTGATTAATTTTAAACTGCTAACAGAAGAGTCAAGCACATTTTTATTAATTTTGTACATATCAATTCAAACATTTTATCAGCGGAACAAAAATAAGATAGCGAGGAATAAATTTTCTTTTATGTCGACATTCTAAATATTTATCTCAAAAGATCAATTTTGCTTAATAAGTTGGTATACATAACTGACCGAAAGAATACGTAAACAACACATCGACGACAGATTATTCTAAGAAATATATCTTCACCTATAAGACGTTATTTTTTATTTTCCTTGATAATTTTAGAAAGCAGAAATAACAAAATTCTTCTTATCAAATTCAACTCTCAATTAATCGTGTATATATTTCATTCAGTCGTATAAGACACATTTTTAAATATTATATAAATACACCATTTTCGATGAATTCGGAGGCAACTTTGTGGAATATAGAATTAAATAGCACGTGAGATGTCTAAAAAGCAATAATTTTTCAGAGGGTGCGAATCATTTGACTGAAAATTATCATAATTTTGATAATAGTAAAAATGTTAAAATAATCCATCTGAAAAATAATAAAGGACTTAGAATGACTAGCTTGGAGTTTTGAAAATAAGTAATTTATTATAAGAAAAAAAAACTTAAGTAAATGTTTTTAACTAGACCTCAAATATGATAATCTTGATAAAAAAAAAACATTTAAATAAATATAACGTCACGTGGGCTCGTACGATATTTTTTTTTATATTTAATTAATCAGTTTATGTTCTAACTATTATATATTATCACTACATTTCCAGTATATCATATCCTCTTTACACGGCACACATATATGCTTTAATTATCGTTAATCGCTTAGAAAATGTATTTATATTCAGCAGTGTCTCAAGAGCTGATGACCCAAGAGATGATGGTTCCTTTGACGAGCAGAATAACTCCAAAATTTAAACAACTGAACTCAGCTAGCTTGAAACTCAATAAGTAAGTATCAGGGAAGTAAAGACGTGAAAAAAACTACAGGCTCAACTCCGATCAAAATAAAATTTTACACACAGTATTTTCATATTATGTCTACTTAAGTGTTGTCGGGTTTGTGGTGCAGTGGTAAATGTCGTTGGCTTTGGTAACAGTTTCAAAGGGTTCAAAGTACGAACAACATTTTTTCATTGATTTATATTCGAAGACATGGGTGTTTGTGATGTCTAAAAAAATCCTCCAACCTTCATATCGTAAAATAATTAGGCGTAGCGAGATCAATCAATTAATCACTAGTCCTGTCCGAGATCCGATTTATCTCTATCTACTCTCTTTAAAAAAGAGATTAAGCAACTGAGTGATTAGCAGTTCTCGTAGAAAAATTCTGCTAAGATGCTTTCATTACGAGACCATATGCCATAAATTAGAAAACGTAAAAAGATTTTTGTATTTTTTTTTTAACCATGTCCGCTCCCAATGTGGAACATATGGACTCCTAATGAAGTTTATCTCAAAAAAAGTGTTTCTACGAGAACTGCTTGTTACTCAGTTGCTCAACCTCTCTTTTTCTAAAGAGAGTAGGAATAGAAGGATCGGGCTAGGACAGGACTAGTTGTTAGCTAATCGCTCTCGGTACACCCTTTTCATAGAATAGGAGGGGTGAGAGGGGGGAATTCAATACATCACGTGCATCTATGCCTTCGAGCAGGAATTCATAAATCGATTGAAAAATCAATTTACAAAACTATCCGTGCTGGGATTCAAACCCGTGACCTCCCTAACCGAAACCAACGACGTTGACCACTCGACCACACAGGCGGTAAATGTATTCTAATTGAATAATAAAAGGTTTTGTAGTCACCCATTGTTTTACGACTCCGGCTCCGACTAGACAGCCTTGCTTTTAGTAAAGTTTTATCAGTGATGAAAAAATATTAAAAAGTAGCCAGTCATTATGTTTTTATTCGTCATATTATTGATAAACCAAAAGGTATAAACGAATAAAAACCAATAAAAAGAGTTTGGTGTATAAGAAACTATTATCAAGAGATAATACGAGCTTTAAACGATTATCTGAAACATATTTTTTAAATAATGTGACTCGTATATCCCAAACTATGCAATTTTGCAAACTTCCAACACGGCTGTTGGTAATAATAGCGCGTAATTAATTTTATTTAAGCGAGCAATTTCATTTTACCAAACATTCCTACGAGTCTGTAATGCATTCTAAAACTGGAAGTGCAGCCAATGCCCGTGCACATACCGAGTACGTGTGAAATATACATGAATGAAAATACACTATATTGTGTTACGTTGTTTGGTAAAATTTCAGGTATAGTTTGTCATCAGGGCTGTGGAGTCGCGTGAAAAAAAAACGACTCCGACTCTGACTCCAGCTTTAAAATAATTAACGACTCCGACTCCGAGGAAATTTCTCAATAATTTCATTTTAACTTATATATATGTATACCATCAGATGATCATCTTTAGTCAGCCAAGCATAAAATGTTAACACTTTTGACTATTTTGTTTAAATACACATCATTAAATATTTTTTTCAAAAAAAATCGAGCCGCTCATTTTTCACGACTCCGACTCCGGCCAAAATACCGCGACTCCGCGACTGCAGCTCCGACTCCACAGCCCTGGTTGTCATCTATCTCCGAAAGGTTTAACTAAAATAGAAGTAATTATGTTAAAACATCAGTTGTTGTTTGGTGAGGTGATATATTGAATATCAAAATGTTTTATAAACAATATCATTTATGTTTGTATTTTTTTCTATTTTTACGATACGTATTTTGAATTAAGTTGGCTTCTATTTTGTATCGTTAAATGATTATCAGTTGCTATTCATTAAATACAAGATAGAGAAGAAGATAGAAGGTAAAAATTGTACTCACTAAAATTTAAAGTGGAGTATAAGTCGTCTGCTGTGGCCCCGTTGTTTAGAGCTTGCTCTACTGTCACGCAGGTCTGGGTTCGATTCCCAGTCAGATCACAGTGAATTTGAGAATTATTCAATTCAAAGTTGTGATCCAAGACTTGGTGTTTGTGATATCAATTCACATAATTTCTTCTCCTCCCATCCTTCTGATCCTTTAAAAACTGAGTGTAGCAATAGCGATTAGCCAACCACTAGTCCTGTTCTAGCCTTATCCTTCTTTCCCTACTACTCACTTTGAATAAAAGTGAGGTTGAGTGACTGAGTAACAAACAGTTCTAGTAGAAAAAAAAAATCTGTTGAGATACCTCCATTGGGAGGCTATATGCTCCACATTGGGAACGGACATGGATTTTAAAAAATCATTAAATACAAGATGGCGAAGAAGATAGAAGGTAAAAATGTTACTCTAAAATTTAAAGGGTAGCTATAAGATTCAGATTTAATTGCATTTTTTTTTCATTGTTATGAATGATTATTCTACTAGTCACTTATCACTACTTTCTTAAAAATCAACAAAATTCAGTACTTTTATCACAATATTTAATGACTTACAGAAAAATTCAAATCGTTTAAATAGCGTTATAACTAGTGGTGGATTAAGCACTTTGGAGGCCCCAGGCGCAATAAATTTTGGAGGCCTTGCTTTTTGAATAACATGAAAGTGCTGCAAACCTCTTCATAGAATAACAATGAATGTTGAAAACTGAAATTTAAATATGTATAAAGGTTTATGTAATATATGCTATCTTTGAGGCCTCCAAGCTCGTGCCTCTTGCGCTTATGGGGTAATCCGCCACTGGTTATAAAATACATTCGGGAAGATATTAGAATTTTCCATTACCCTTATATTAGTTTTTGCAATAAAGAAAACCCGTATGGCATAAGTTTGTTTTTTTTTAGCGCTCCCTTCGTCGATTTAGTCAATTCTTACTACACTGAATCAAGAATTTTCGTCTTTTATTATTTAAGTTATTAGATATAATTGTGATTTTATATATATATATTCGATCCTATATGTTTAAATGCTTTATTTGGAGCGCATTAGAAGTAAAAACAACCAAAAATATAAATTGTAATTTAAATGACTTTATTTCCTCGGCGACTATAAAAACCTCCTAAAACTCTTTGAGACGAGTATTTTGAACGTTGAAAAGTTTTTATTTAAAAATAACAAGTCAACTTGCACGAGTGCAGATGGCGAGCGCACAAAGCTCAAGCTAAAAGTTTTTTTTGCCATGTAAAAGTTTTTGAACATTTTTAATGGAGATCATCTCATAAGAAAAGTACAACTTTATCGCAACTTAATTTGAAAAAGGGTAAGTTATTAAAGTCTTGACGGATGAACCTTTCGAATATAAACTTTGATAATATGTACGAGTATGTTAGGGGGGTGATATTTCATGACTTTGCAAGCCTTAAACGATTTATACGTTGTCAAACAGCACAACAATATATCTAGCTTAGATATCCAAAAGGTTATAATCCTCATTTATGCGAAAAAACTTGCTATTGATGCCATATTGTATTCTTATTGTCTCGGGTCGAGTAATCTATGTCGTTGGCTTCGTTTGCGCAGCTTATGAGTTCGAATCTTGTTATGGACAATTTTTATAATAGATTTATGCATTTCCGTTAGAAGGCATGGATATCTGTGATGTCTAAAATTCGCTCATATTACCACCCTAAATTCTTGACATCCGCTATAGCAAAAGCAATTAAGTAACCACTAGTCCTTTTTTAGTCCAATCCTATTACCTCTAATCTCTTTGACATGGTAAGATTGAGCAACTGAGTAACAAGCAGATCTTGTAGAAAAACATACATTGAGATAAATTCCGCCATAAGTATATATGTTCCATATTAAGTGCTGCTGACAATATTTTTATGGCAATTTTTTTTTTACTTAACTGTGCCTTTATTTATTTACGTAAAGTTTTTTTAGTTTTTTCGAAATATTTTCCCCTCGTTTTCATACATTCTTTTAGTCAATGTTTTCAGTAGTTTAAAATGAAACATTTTATTTAATATTTTAAAACATTGAAGAGAAATTGGGGGTGTGAATCTCATACAAAATTATGGATTTGGGTTTTTTCTGCGGAAAATGCAAAATTAAGATTTCCCTTCGTTTTGCAAAAAAAAAATATGGACGAAATATTTAGTTTTTGTAGTAGTAAATATCCCGCACACAGACAGACGCCCAGCTATGCGTGTATAGCCTGGCACGTGTTGAATACACAGACGCTAGCCAACATTTGACTGTATGCGCCGTACGACCGTCTCGTAGCAACGACAATGGAATGCGACCGTGCAATTGGGGGATTTGCAGCGAATTTTTCAAGCCAGCGCGTAATTCGGGGTAGTGTAATTGGGGGTTCCACTGTATACAGTTTTTTGCCAACAACATTCACCCCCTGTTGTCAGTTCATTCATTGATATAATGCTGGCCAAGGGATATATAAATGTAAGATAATTTCCCACTTCTACATAGAAAGTTGTTTCTTGTTTAATGGCAACAAGAATAACAACGGCTGGAAAGTTGGTCTCGATGGTGCAGTTATTAGTTTAAATTTGCGGTACATAATAAATAATTAAATACAACCCGACAATAACACTCGCCTTTCGTATAAAAAAAGAGTACTTTTATTTTATTAAATGAATGCATTTAGTGTTTCACTTGTTTTTTCAGTACTTAAAGTTGATTAAAAATTATGAAATAACACATTAACAGATTTATCAAAAGTACTGTAAAAATAAAACAAGCGTATAATTCAAATATACTATTTACAGTGGGATACAATGCGTTCGATTCCAATTTAATTTAAATTATCTTTTATCGTTTTGTTAAACAAAATTTGCAAATTATAATTTTAAGATAAATGCTGTTAATAAAAAAGAGAATAATAATTTCAATAAAATTTCGCTGATTTGAACAAAAAGTTATCACTTAGAGTTTAGACCTAGACCGATAAACCTTTCGATTGTATATAAATAAGGTTTTTATTTCGTTTTTTTGTAACGTTTACCGATGAATATTTTAATTGATATCGTTATTTTTTATTTTAAAATTATTTGTCCTGATAATTTTAAATTAAAGTGTAATGTGTATAAATGAGTTCAGTAAAATTTGTTACTGTATCATATTTAAGCACCAGTGGGAGTTTATATGTGAATTGTTTACAATCAGTTATTTTGTTTTAAATTAATTAGTTAAGGGATAATCCAACGATTTTGTAATCGTCATACTAAATGTCGCTGAAAATGACAGGCAAACACGTCACGATAAGCATTTCAGCGAAGCGTTAATTACACAATAATTGGTATCTATGACGAGATTAGTATCGATCAAATAGTATCACTTAATTAGGAAATAATGTTTGTAACGCGTTTGTTGAACATCAATCATGTGGAAACACCGGAACAGGACTATCTTAACTCTAGATAGAGAGAAGTTGCTTCATCTTAATCGATTTATAATTAAAATAGTCGTTTTGTCAGTAAAAAAATCTATACAAAAATTATAATTAATTGGACCCATTAGAAGTGAAGTTAGATTAGAAGTGAAAGTTAGATGCGTTGTAATATTTTACACGTCTTAAAGTATCGTAAAAGTGAAGTAACCTCTGTTAATAGACATTGTGATAGTGTTATATCCTAAAATAGAAATATGCAATCTACCATAACACCAAATAAAGACGTGATTGTACTAAAAAGCAATGTTCCTTCCAAAATGGGGCCGCACACATTTTTCCATCCCCGCACAGGCCGCACACATAAATATTGTAAAAATAAGTCTGTTAAAAAAATAATGTTTCATCAAATGTTATTTTTATTTTAGTAATTTTTCTAGGTGCATTTAATCTTCCGCTTTAATCTAAGCTAGCGTCAGCGAGTAGGTAAGTGAATACATTCCTACATACATATTTGTGCACATTTATTATTTTTATGAAAATTTACTGCTCACAGAATTTGATGGTCATTTGATGGACAATAAAAAAATTCGAGGAAACATTGCTTACAAGTCCAAGAACAAGTTTTACTATGTTACTAGTTGGCTCACTTCACCTCTCGAGGGCCTATTTATAAAGAATGCAATAAATAATTTAATATAAGTTTTTAAATTGAGTAAAAATATTAGTTGATTATATTTTTCATGATTTAAAAAATATTCGAATACATGTAGATACTAAAACCTTCGATTGAAGTAAATTAAAATATTCCATATACAAATAATTCATTACACGAATATTTGAAATCCCTTGTCAGTATGTTATAATATTTGACTATGTAAAAAGTTTTGGTCGGAAAGCTTACTTCAAATTGAAACAATCTATTATTCAAGAATTAATACCATTAAGTTTCAAACTTCTCGTTCAGTTTTTTTTTCTAAATTCTTTTCACAGTGAATAGTGTAGCTTTTTCCTTGTTACTTAATTAATACAAAATATCTGGTTTCGTGTCAGCTTCGGATAGTAAATTATTCAATATGAAATTCAATTTACCATACATTGACAAGTGTCAATATTACATTAGCTCTTTTTTAATTTCCAAACACAAATAATTCGTTTGTTGTTTTTTACTTCCATTTAAAATACAGCATCGCTTGAAAAAAAAACTGAATGGAGAGCATTGTTGTGAATGTTTTCGAGGCACTGGATCTGATAATGTTTGTTTTATATGAGAATAATACATAATAGATTGCCAAGGCTTATACGAACAGAAAAATAAATTTATGAAGAATACCAGCAATTCAAAAAAACATGAAAAATGCTAAGATTTTTTTATCAATGAAATAAAAAGATTGATAAGACTGCTTAGCATTCAAAAATGATACTGCAGAAGTATTTTTATAAATCAAGTAAGCATTTTAATATAAATTCTTATACTTGGAATAATTCCAAATATTTTTCCATCTTGGCATATCTTATTAAAGGTGTATTATGAAGTATCGGTGTTGCCGCAAAAACGTTGCTTCTGAAACAGTTTCTCTGAATTTGCGACTATTAATAAAGTAAAAGTAAATTATGTTTTAATTTTATGTCATCCGCCAATCGCATTTCTTCCTCACATGACATGCCAAGAGATAATCTGAGGCTAGCTTTCAACCCTGCTTTCCTCTTCTTCCGTCCGGTAGAATTCTAACATCCTGGACGACCGTCGGATACAATGGATATATACTCAGCGTAACTTAAAGACGATGGCACTGTAGTAGAGGTCTGCACGGGCCAAAATTTTACAAAACTACCCGGTCCGAGCCCGAAAAACTCACGCCCGACCCGGCCCGGGCCCGAGTCTAATACCGCAATTGTTACCCGAACCCGACCCGAAGCCCGAAACTCCTTATTTTAGCTCGCCGAGTAATTTGAAATCCTCGATTTGCTATATTTTTCCCCAGATTATCTCCGAAATTCCTTTTCTTTTAGCTCACCGAGGAATTTAAAATCCTCGATTTGCTATACTTTTCCCCAGATTATCTCCGAAAGTCCTTTTTTTTTTAGCTCACCGAGGAATTTGAAATCCTCGATTTGCTATTTTTCCCCAGATTATATCCCAAATTCCAAAGCCCGGCCCGGCCCGGCCCGAGCCCGACTCTCAATTGCGCTTACCCGCCTGAGCCCGGGCCCGTGCAGACCTGTAGGATTCAATTCAAAAGCACCATTAGATTAGTGTAAAAATCATTCGACGCATTGATATGCAGAAGTCATATAAATGTATTATAAAAATATTTTTTGATAATCCACCCTTGATAAATTTCAAAGACAAAATAATTTTATATTATTCAACTCTCCAACATTTAAGATGCCGAATTTAAAACGTTTTCTTGAACGTGCCAAAATTTCAAACTCGACATTCTACAAACGATAAATTATTATCTTCTTACATTTTTCAGTAACATGAAATTTATAACTACCCATAACAACATGGTTTTCAACAAATTTATATTGAAAATAATTGATACTCAAGAATCGAGATCAATCAAGGAACAGTTAATGCAGGATTATTTGACATTATTTTTATGGATGTTTGGTTGGAAGTTGTGTCTAAGAAAAATAAACGATCTATGCGGGAAATAAAGAATGCGAGAACCGTAGATCGGTATTCCACTCTATTGTATAATATTAATTTATTATTTATTACCAGATGCTCCGAATATATGCCTTACATATTTACATGTATTTTCATATAAATACGGCATCAATATTTAAGGAGAAGCATTCACGTGGGGGCGATCGTATCCCTGAAGTATTCTCGTATGATATATCCGAAGGATAAGTTATTGGCAAACATAAACCGCTGGAGTTTTTGTGAGGCGCAATATCATGAATGTAAATGCTAAGCCGCAGATACCGTTATAGGAAATAGAGGAGAAACATGTATCGGAGTGACAGGATGATGTATTGCAAAAATACACCGTCCACCAACGTCGAGTCAATAGCTAATACCTCCCGAGTTCCGATGAAGTGGAATACTTTGTTCCATTTTTTAAATATATCCATACGTTATAATTACCGTTAAGGTATGAAAGGCATTTGCCATTTGGTATCGATTCATTCATGATCGATCCATTTTCTTTCCGTTTCAAATATATAAATTATTTCAACGCATACTTCTGTTAGGGTGTTCGCTGTCAATACTTGGTGGAAAGGCAGTATATATATAAGAAAAACACAATATTCCTTTGTATTTATTTCCACTTTTTATTTATCAAGATCAGGGCCGGTTTCGCTCATGATGAGCATTGTCAACTCATAACATGCACAAATAGCAAAAATCTTAATAGAGGGCTTTCTCAATAATACAAATGTCTCAATATTTCACATTTAAGGTGCTCTTTGCCAACATGTGTTAAAGCTTTATATATATAAAAAAATCTGTTTTGTTAATTCCACATTTATTCAAGGGTGAGTGCGATAGTTTACAAAACATCGCAGTTGAGTAAACATTATTTATAATTATATTACAATAATATGTATCTGTAAAAAATCAGCAGGGAGCTAGTGGCGTACTAAAGGAGTGACCCTCTGTCAAAAAGTATTTGTAAATTATCGACCATTGCATTCAACCTTAATATGATCATGACCGGTTTCGCCCGTAGAGAGCATTTTCAACTGATAGCACTGTATTAATTTGTATTTTTATCAGCTTGAAAATGCTCGCCAAAACCGCTCCTGATCATATTGAATAAATGTGGAATAAGTACAAAAAAAGTATTTTTTATGTCAGAATATTATTTAAAATCGATTTGATAATATAATATGTATAAAAAAACTGTTATCTTTGTTTCTTTAACCTAAGTTTGTTATCGTAGATGTGGTGAAATTTATAAAGGTACCAAGTAGGGCATCCAATCCTGGGATCCGGGATCCTGCAATCCCGGGATTGACATAACCGCGAACCCGGGAATTCGGGATTGAGAAATTTTGAGCAAATCCCGATAATTTATAGGATTTTGGATAATTTGGGGAAAAAGTATAGCGAATTGAGGATTTCAAATTCCTCGGTGAGCTAATAAAAACGACTCACCAAAACTTTCAAATTATACACGATTTCACGTTGAGTGCCAAATCCCGCGATCCCGGGATTGAAAAAGGCTCCGGGATTGGATACCCTAGTACCAATATAAAATGATAGCTTTTTTGAATCTTTGTGCAACCTATTGGGGTAGAGAGAACAATATAGCGATTACGATCGCTTGGCTAAGAATAGGTATGTTTTACGTACAGTTTTCAGTTCATTACCCTTTTTGGTCAGTGAACCCACCAATAAGATTTTAAAATGGCATAATAGTATTAGTTAAAGTGGTTTAGAAAATTACAGTACCCTTACAATTGACCACTAAATCCTCAATGTGAAAAAATGGTAATTAAAAATTACAATGATCACTGATGATATTTCAATAACTAGTAGAATTCAAGAAGAAAATCCAGAAAAACATGTCAAATTCGTTGATTCTCCGTTTTCTGTAATTTCTTTTCAACTAAGTATTAGCAGTGAACATTGAACAATATTTTATTTAAATCCGTTTTACCAATATTCAATTACATTTTTAAATACATTTGATCATCTTACTTCTAAGACAGTTGAATTCATTTGCTTACTATAACCTTGTATTTTTAATATTATATATGAGGCTTTTATTTGCAAACCCGGCTTTTTCCAAAATGTATGTAAGATGAACCATCATTGTAATAAATAAAATTATTTTTGTAAAACAGTCTGCCTTGACAACATACAAAATGTTATTCCAAACGAATGTTAAATTAAAAATACTTTAAAAATGTCTATTGTTTTAAAAATTAAATTTAAGTTTTATTTTTGAACCATTTTGATACGAGTCAGGTTTGCAAATTTATATATCTCATATATTGATTCACTAAATAATTATGATAATATTCTAAATATTGTACTTTTAATTATGAAGTTTTACACACTTCTATAATAATTTCAGAAAAAAATATTGAATTTACTAATTATTATTATTCGTCTCTAATTCCTCATCAACAGAAAGTATATATTGAAAAAGAAACTAAAGTAAAATGAAAATATTTTGTCTGTTTATTTTAGTTTTTACAAACACATATACATGATGCTTTTCAAGGCTTTTTAGAGATTGTATAATTTATAGAGTAAATAAAATGAAAAATAATTTAAAATTGTACGGTATTTTATTATGGCTCGTATTTTTCTGGTCAGAATTTTTATTAAATGGTCGGAATATATCGGTCAGAATAAATAGTCATAATTTAAATGAAATTTTAAAAAAACCTAACCTAACCTTAACCTACTAAACAAAATTGTTATTAAATATTCTGACCGTTCATATTTTTATTCTGACCAAAAAAAATATTTAAATTTTGACCATTTAATTTGTTTTCTTTTATAATCATGTGTAATTTATTATTATTTTTAATTTTCTTGTGTTAAAATATATCATTTTTATCACACGATTGTTCTAACGTATTGTTAAGCAATATGTTTCTCCGAACACTTCAATATTTTTTTTTACTTTACATTTAGTTACATTATAAAGAAAGAATTTAGGTGCTTAAGCTTATAATTACACATGAAGCCATTATTCAGCGTGATTTATCTTATCTTGTTCGTAGATGATCCGGTTTGTTTTCAGCGCAATTTGCGGAAATATTCGATATTCTGTGCATAAAAAATTCTGCGCAAAAGGCCTTAAACGTTTTTCTAGTCACGAGAGTGAGCAAATTTTTCTTCTGCCCGTCGAAGTGAAAACAACAGCCATTCAGAGAAGCCGTTTTTCAGGACGCGACGGGCAAAGCTAATCTTCGTACAATGTCAAGTCGACCACAAATCCTGCCTGTCATCTGCAACCACCGAAGCCGGGCGGAGGGATGAGTGGAGGCTTCTGATGAAAGGGATGGTAAACACTGATGGCCCTACCTTTAACCCGTTGAATTTTATTATCTACTTACCTAAGTATGCTAATCGTAAAAGGGAAATGGGACCTAGCAGAATTTTAAAGCGTATTCGGTCAGATTTCACTCAAAAAGTACCTAAAATAATTATTGATTAAATGTTACATGAATAATCTCACGAGTATAGAAAAATTATGATATTGGTTGATTATAATTATTTTTTTATCAGTTTATTTTATTTTTGTTATTATTATTTATTATGTATTTCTAGTGGATAAATATATATATTGAAAACATGCTTAGACTTTCTACGTGAACCGACATACTTACTTGAAAATGGGAGAGTCTTTTCCTATGGGAACCACCTTTATGATCACAGTATCCCCTATGCCAGGTTAGTAAAACCGACATTCTTATTTACGTTCACTACTTTTATATCAAACGAAGTAATAATAGCGCAGAGCTTTTGTCTTTTTTTATTCAATCGATAATTCAAAAAACCTATCTTATTTTAAAATAATCATCATTGCCTTAATTTTTATTTATATTAATTAAAAAATCCGTATGTTATAAATAATTTGTACATGACATTATTTATTAACTGTCGTACGAAAAAATTCTAGTTAAATTATTAAAATAATTGCAGTTTTATCTTTCCCGCGCAATTGTGGACTGCAAAATCACACACGTTTATTTTTTATTGCAAGCATAACCAAATCATATTTAATATATATTTTAAAAAAAGCAACGTTTACTAATAAACTAAAAATTGACTCTAATCTGATGTTAATGCTTATTTTAGGAGATAGTTAAATTTATGACACGTGTTTTCAGTTATATACATTTTTCTTGTAGCTAGTTCAGAATAAATCTTTAATAAATATATTTACAAACAGTACATGAATGTGAGTGGATATTTTTTATGTAAGGCAAGCTCCAAATGTGAAGTATAATATGGCCTCTTAATGGAAGTATCTCAAAAGAATTGTTTCTAGAACTGATTGTTACTCAGTTGCTCAACATTTCGAAGAGAATGAGGATAGAAACTATACAGATAGAGGACAGAGCTAGTGTGGTAAACTAATCTATCTTGGTACACCTCGTTATTTTAGGATTTGAATTGTGAGTGGGTATCAATTTTTCGACATCACAAACATCCATGCTTTCGAACAGAATTCGATAAATCGTTTGATTATTTATTGAAAAAATGCTGTTCGTACTGGGATTCAAACGTAACGTAACGCAAGACAAATACTTTGACCAGTCTACTACTAACCGACAATTTGATTTCTATTGAATTATTTCGTTTCAAATTTATTGACATTTCTAATACTTTCATAATATTTCACCGAAAACTGATTCACTTTTCCCTTTTAACTATACAAGTATAGGTAGAGTAGGAGTGGTACACATATGTGCGAAGAAGCTAGTCCGAGAAAGTGTTGAATAAAAAAGCTGCGTTGTATATGGGTCTTTTAAAGAGCACAAAGCTTTTAAAAATTAAGATTGATGACACCCCACGACGAGTCATTAGGTTTACATTGCGTCGGAGTGTTGAAAAGTTTGACGCTGTGTTAGGATAAAAGCATTTTTTTCTATTTTAAATGTATTAGATTAACACTTTCACGTTCAACGAATGTGTAGAAAATATTCAACATTAGTTGAAGTAAATTTAATTAGCCATCGTAAAATAATTACAAATTTTTCAACGATGATTATTTCGTAATAGTTAAAATAATCCAACATCATTATAGTCAAATTTTAAATCCCACAATTATGACCTTTTAACGATATTCACGTGTAATTTTAAAGATTCACAGGAATTATATATATTTTTATTTAATTACTTCCCCAACTAATCGAACGTCATTAAAATCAAACGTCGTCAATAGATTTTAACTTATTGATAGTAGGTTATATGTGTATATAATATACACACGATGAAACTATTAAAAAATCGTCAGTTTTAGTCAGTCCGTGTACTTGGATGGCTAAAGATGGCAAAAAGAAAAACAATTAGTGACGAAACGTGTGGGAACGTACCAAAATAAAACGACTCAAATTTAATAATTATTGTAATTTAGATTCACATGTTCGACTTTTCGCTTTTTCTTCAAGCTTTTAATATATGTATAATCAGATAACTTGAAGGAAAATTTATTACTCAAGTCAAGAGATTTGCGAAACGTTATTTAGCAGAGAAAAATAATATTCTTTTTTAAAGCGTGCTTATCAAGAGAAGCAAATAATTTTGTTTTATATACATTCTCTGAACACACGAAAGCTTAAAGAGTGGGCGAACAAAATCGTTAATAAATTAACGAATCGAGCTTTATAAAAAAAATATGTTTGGATAGATGTTACACGTGTGTAAATTTTAAATTTAAAGCTTCATCGAAATGTTTTATTGTATAAGGTTTTTGTCAGAACAATTAGAGCAGTTTTAGTTATGTTATTTATTATTACTGATTTTTTTCACAGATATCAAAGCTTTTGAATACAAATCTAAGAGCTTGTTAAATTGAAAACAAATTTTATGAAAGTGTCAGTACGGTGATTAATCCCGTGAAAATTGCAATCGAATAAAACCACCAACGAAGAGCTTTGAATAATTAGTTATTAACCCAACGTTCTTCCCGTTTCTAAAAACGCGGCTTACAACTAGCCTTCTCTAAATACTGTTCTCCTAGACTTTATCTATTGAAAAAATAATATTCATTAACCGAATAACAATGATTTTTTTAAGAAATGCTTTTTTTTACATAATTAATTATGGGCCCACGTATAAAGTGACATAACTTAAAAACCAATAACATAGTAAAAAAATACATATGATAAGAATTGGAATTGCAATACCGAAACCAGTTTGTATACATATTTTTTTACGTCGCCAGATTTTTTTTTTTATTGTTTTCAATGAATTAAAGTATTTAAAATCTGCTATGATTTATATCAATATTGACTAGTTTCCAGAATTGATGACCTTTTCAATGATTTGTTATTTTTAAACTTGTTTGCAGTGTTTATCACCCGTTTCTTGACTATGTAAAATGTATTTTTTAATAACGGCATTTACATGAAATATCTTTTTATGATTTACTCACTTAGTATTGCAATATCAATTGGATGTATTGACTTGTTATATAAACTTGTTTTATTATATTTGTATTATTATTTGCAATATTAGTATTTTATCTTTTTTATTCAAATAGTTAAGGCTTACATTTTAACATACGATTTGAATATTATACAGACACTAAAAATGTCTTGAAATTTGCGTGCCCTTTGTGTGAATAAGTTGCGTATCGCGTAGCCAAGTGGATAAATGTGTAGGCGATATCAACTCCTTAAGCCTCTCACCTGGCAACCGACGGCTTCTTTATCCAGTAATGAAATATCACGTGTCTGCGAACGGGAGTGGAACTTTCCCAAAGTAAAAGTTCACGTCATCGCGATTGCAATAAAATGAGACTCAAAGAAATTATGCCCGCGCACAAAAGTTCTAGTCAGCGATAAATCATCGAAAAGTTACGCAAACTTTGCCACTTTAAGTTATCAACAGTTTGTTGGATTAGAACACCTTGTTATGCGTCAATACGAAGGAACGAGCTTGTCTAAAGTAAAAAAACTATTTTTTAGTCTTAACCAAATATTCAAAATAAGCCGGCTAACAAAGTCTTAACTAAACTCACTCCACTACGATAATAGCACAAAGAAAAAAAAAATACACACAGTTCAACTTACCTTTTTACTAAGAGTTAATCTCATTTTTTTCAAAATTAAATATTAAATTGTAGTTTGTTTGAGAATATAATGTAAACACGTTCTTAAAAGTTTATTAAAACAAATTATGAAGAAGCTTTAATTCTGAAATGTGACTATTTACGTAAAGTGAATGTATTTCACGTAAAGGTCACATTTTTAACCTCAGCTAAAAAGTGCGAATAAAATAGATTTCAGTAGATGTTGAACATACATATAAACGTTAAACATTGTCTTGTTTAGCACGTATTTTTATTTTATTTTATTTCAACTATAGTTTTAATGAAGAAGAACAAAGCTTTAGAAATAAATCGTATACTGTTTTACATAGTTGAAACATATAATAATACAATATAAAGCTTTGCATTGCACTTTTAATATTTTAAAACAGGACCGGTTTCACTCAACCAGCGAGTTCATACTGTCGCATCAATTTAAATTCTCACTAGGTAAAATAATCACATATTAATAAATCAAATATATACACAAATAGTCATTCATTAAATGCATTGAAATAAACAGTTTACTAGAGATTTCGTCATATTCATAGAATTGCGTTATTTATAATTAACAATTATAAATAAAGCACCTTAACATTTTTTTTTTAATATTGCAGCATCAGTGGTCGAATGATAAACCTTCGGTCACGGTGTTTTCGGCGTTGAATACCAGTATGGGGTGTGTCATAAAACTATTTTTTAATCGATTTATGATTTTTTGTTTAAAGGTATGTATTTCTGTGATGGGTAAAAGTCCTTCTCACCGATCCAATGCTAAAGAAAACTTCTCCTGCCCTAGTCTTACCCTTATATTTTTAGTTCTTCTTCGTAAAATTGAGGTTAAGCAACGTAGATATTTTGGCCGAGATAAACTTTATTAGAAGTTGATATGCTCCATAAAAGGAGCTGATGTAATTTTAAACAGATACGTAATTAATTATTAGCGGAAAGTGAATAACAATTAAATTTAAAAAGTGTATACTATTACAAAATCTTTTTCATAGCTATTTTTTTATCTCTAAAATTCAAGAGGTGGGATTTTAGTAAATGGGGCTTACCTCAAGCAGAATTTTCTTTTTAATTTATTAGGGATTTACGTCCTTACCGCGGTGAAGGATAGTCTAAAAAATGTAAATCCCGCAAAGGATGACTAGCAGAGATCTATGGCTATTCATAAAATAAGATTTCAATGCAGATTACGTCGACTAACATAACCTAAGCTGACAGTATACTTGCTTACACTGATGTAATTCATTAAAAGGTTTTTATTTGATTTAATATTTTGATTAACGACGTGAAGTTGTTTATTAATATGAAGAAAAGCTTCTTCAATAGCAAAGTTTGGCACGTGTGAATATTTTTTAATTTAACTAATGTGAATTATGAGCACTTCGAATTTTACATATTATAATAAATACCAGCTTTAACCGATTCATAAAACATTTCTAACCTTGTACATTTTTTTTGAATAGTTAAATTTGAAACAAAAAATGATCTTCATTTTTATTGAATAATAATATATATTTTTTAAATATGTCTGCTACCATTGTAAACATTGAGGACTTTTAATAGAGATTACCTCAACGTTAGTCTTTAGTAGAACTGCTTGTAACTTAGTTACTTAATCTCTTTTTTTGAAAAGAGTAGAGATAGCAGCGTAAGTCTAGGTCAGTGGAGAGGAACCTGCGGCCTTTTGGCTACTCTAATGCGGCCTTTTGACTTGATCAAAAAATTATACGCAAGCGTTTGCAAAAAGAGTGTAATCAACTCATTTTATGTTAGACAGTCGAAAAAAAAGAGGAGGGGGGTCAACGTTTTCTTTACTTCGGCCTTATGTTGAATCAGATAAATGAATGTGGCTTTCAGAAATGAAAAGTTTTCCCACCCCTGATCTTGGTCATAACTAGTGATTAGCTTATCGCTCTCGGGACTCTCTGTTTTAAAGATCAATAGGCAAGCAGGAATTTCAAACATCGTAGACATTCATGACTTCAAAAAAAAAATTATAAATTCTATTTGCTTCAAGTGCATATAATTAGTGCAAATTAAAAACATTTTTTTTAAACATTTATTGGTACGTCTAAATATAAACTAAAAACAATTGTGACACGCATATATATGGTTTGATAAATGTATTTGACTCCTTTAAAGTTGAAATTATTCTTGAACCGTCCCTTTCTCGTATTACATTAACATATAAGTGAATATTTTTACTTTTAAAATATACTAATATTTATAAAGCATTAGTAATATACTTCAAAAGAGCTTTTACATTTTAATTACTTTAACCGGATAATAGACGTATCGAAGAAAACGAAATATTCTTTAAATAAAATTTACACTAAATATATTATATGGCTACAGAATGTGCTTACAGTTATATAAATAAACGAACTGAAAGCACTCTGGAAGCTTTTTCAAGTTTTGAGTAAATGATGAAAAGTTGCTGTGCATACATTACTTAACATTAATTGCACTACTTTTTTTGGAACTGTCTTAATATGTTTTAGAAAACATAATATAACCATTTAATTTGTATTCAGATAACGTGTATCCAAATTTTGTTTTTATTCTGAAAATCAGTTCTCAAAAGGAGTGGTTTTTGAAAATGACGCAAATTTTCGAAATGAATTCCTCATCAGATAGGATGGAATTCAAAACTCTCACCTAGGGCTTCTGACAGGGTTAAAACTGGCTATTCGATTTATTGCCTGTTTAAAAAAACGAAGCCTGGTTTATTTTTCACGGTTAACCGGGATTTATTGGATATCTCTCTCCGCCTTGAATATAATGAACTTTTTGGGTATGTGGCGTAGTGGTCAACGTTGTTGGATATCGTGACAAATCTGACTGGCTCAAGTCTCTATCCAAACTTTATTTTTTCATTAAATGCATGTTGCGGCATAGCAAGAGCGATTAGTTAACCACTCGCTATAAAAATTCTATTTAATTAACCTTTATAATATCTATATATTTTTTATTATTATTTATTGTTTCCTATCAAATTGTTATAAAAAAAATGTTTTTTAACTGAATCATTGAGGATATATAATCTTAGATGTGATGCAGAAAAAAAAAATATCAAATAAAAACAAAAAAAGTTAACCACTCGTCCTGTCCATATCTTTCTATCTCTACTATATTTGAAAAAAAAGTGGTTTAGGAACTGAGTAACAAGCAGCTCTCGTAAAATATACTTTGACTTGAACTTGAAAAAAGCAGACATGGTTAAAAAAAATAGGTAATGTACGTATGCACCTATTAATTAATATTAAAGTATGGAAAATGCTCTATATTTTTTTCATGTTTTTGAACGTTGATTTCTGTGGTATTAAAATTTGTATTTTAGGGAAAAATCCGGCTTAAACCGGTTTTTTTAAAGGAAACTGGTTAGTTGAATGCCCTTCTCTCACTTGCTTTACTATTTTTTACGAATACGTTAGCATACGATAGCATTCACATACCATTTTCATTAAAAATCGTCCAGAATCGTTTTTGTCACTCGATAATTCAAAGAGAGTAATTCGTTGAAAGTCTTAAATAAACTTTCAAAAACTGAAATTATTGCGGACTGCTTTTAGAGTCGTATTCAGTAGTGGATTTATTTTTTTATAGTTGATAATTTACGCGAAGAAACACTAATTATGAAGTAAAACCCACTTTAAGAACAGTAACCCAGCCATAGCGTTTTATTTAAATTATTACTGAAAACATAACGTTTACGAGATGTATTTTTAACGTTCATACTGAAAGTGGTTCTACTTAACGTCGAGTGTTAATTAAAATCTCAAACGGAACCACTTCAGCCACAGGTACAGACTGGACAAAAAGCTACTGAGTAACGTCATACAAATAAATTACACTCAAAGACGTGGGTCTTTCTTTTGAAGCCAGAAAACAATGTGTACGTATGTGGTGATGCATGAATTATACGAAATATGTTTTTTGTTATATTTATATATAGAATATTTTAATTATGTCTTATTAATAGCTACATGAATTTCAACAAGAATAACAAAATGTCATATAATAGTTTTCTATGCCACATACGTTTTTATTGTTTAGTGATCATTTGTTAATTTTTGATATATTTTTTTATCCATGTCTGATCTCAATGTAGAGCATATGGCCTCCTAATGAAGGTATCTCAACAGAATTTTTCTACGAGAATTGTTTGTGACTCAATCGCCCAAACTCTCTTATTTAAAGAGAGTAGTAGGGATAGAAGGATAAGGCCAGGACCAGTGGTTTACTAATCGCTCTCGCTACACCCAATTATTGAAGGATCGAAAAGGGTGCGAGGGAACTTTTAGACATCAAAAACACCCATGCCTTCGACTAGAAATCAATAAATCGATCGAAAAAATGCTGTTCGTACTGGGGCTCAGGAAGCCCAGTTTTTAGTTCGGATGAGTGGGAGAGGGGTTTCATGACATCATATATATGCCTTTGAACAGAAATTCATAAATCGATTGAAAAATCAATCTATAAAACTGTTGTTGACCACTCGACCACGCAGGCATAAATATAACGATAAACATAAAAGTGGATTAATGATATGATGTAAATCACAAATTTCTGTATTTAAAATGATATTGTATTGTTTTATTTGATTTTAGTACACTTTAAAATATTAAAGTTACTCGATCTTTAACAGTTTTCTTTAGGCCAATATCAAGGTAACTACACTTAACTACGTATGCTTAAGACTTTCTTTTTTTAATGTTAACAAAACATTCAAAGCTATATTTTCTGCTGTGGTCTAGTTGCTCAGAACTTGCTCTACCAATCAGGTGGGCTTAGGTTCAATTCTCAACAAAGTAAATCTCAAATATCGGTTTTTTTCAAATTTAAATTTGAGACCCTAAAACGTGGGTGTTATGCGTAATGTCAATTCTATCTCGGATCTGATCTTTTTTTAGCTCAAATTATTTGGCGCATTGGCGTGAGCTGTAATGCCAAATATTAAAGACTAATAAAAAATGTTACGGAAAACGGTTTGTAAGATTATTATTTTCCGTAAAGTATTCAAAAACTTCTACCATAATACAATTTTTTGATTTAATTCAAATATATCTTTAAAACATTATTCTGAAAAGAATAAATATTTTAATTATGTGAGGTTGTTTCAGAACACCCTATAGCACTAACTGTGTTAGTTTTATGTAGTTTTTTTGAGAACCGCTTCCAACGAATAACATTAGTTTTAAATCCAACGACAAAATAAAATCTCTTCTCTGCACGGTTTAAGTACACAAAATTTGTAATTAACATTTTTGTTTCTAACGTTTTTTAATCTTCACCTTATTGTGGAAAAAGTAATTAATTCTTAATTACAATTAAATTAGATATCTTACATTTCGCCAAGGGCACTAGGACAAAAAAATATTTTCTCTTTAAAAGAGAGAAATTTTAGTATTAATAATTTAAAAAAAACATATTCAACATTATTTTAACCATGTTTTTTTTAAATTAAAATTAAACTTGATAACTTAAAATCTATTTACAAAGCCATAACACAGGTCACGTAATGTTAAGCAATGAGTGACAAATTACTGTTATTACATTTTATTTATTATGAACTTTCACAAACTTTCCGCCAAATCCATCGAAAATATTATTTGTTATGTGTGATTTACGAATTTTTTTTTCTGACTTTGACTCAAAAGTTAGTGTATACTCGAAATTTGTTTTTGTTTTAATCCATCTCTGCTCTCAATGTGGAGCATATGACCTCTTAATAAAGATACCTCAACAGAAGTTTTTTCTGAGAGAACTGATTGTTACTCAGTAGCTCTTTTTTATTGATAAAAGAAGTGATAGGAGGATTCAACTAGGAAAGGACTCGTGCTTAGCTTATTGCTCTGTTTAGGCCGTTATTTTAGAATCACTTACAAATAGTCTCCGAACGCAAATTAAAAATATTATATTAAGGTATATTTTTAAAATATTTTTGTTGTGCATTGTCCCGGGTACCGCCCAAAAGTACATCAAACTCAACAACATTTTCTATTTCAAAACAATTTATTACGTTACTCAGTAATAAATCAGTTAACGTATTGTGCTTTTTAAAGAAACAGAATATATTTATGAAGTAGAAAACCAAATAAAATTATAGTACTCATTGTGTTTATATTATGAAAAATAAACGAATTTAAAAAATACTATTTTTTTCAATATTTTAATTGAATTATCATTTTTTGTAAAACTTTTTGAAATATTTTAAATCGAAAACAAGTTTCCTTAATGTTGGTTTTTGTAGAAGCCTTACGTGCGAGATATAATACAAGATTATTATCCCATGATACATTATTTGTAGACATAAGTATACCGTAAGTAACATACGAATGTACTAGAATGGTGAGATACCCACTAACACTAACTCTTCGACTATGTAGAAGCGTTTAACAGTAAAACGAGAAGCGATGAAGATGAATGATGATATAGAATGATTTTAATAGTATTCTATCGATGCACAAGAAAGGTTTAAATAATAAATTCCAAGTCATGTCAGAAAATATTATTTCACAAGTTTATTAGAAGTAGAACTAAAATTTACATGACCGGTAAGATACTTTCTAGTATTTTCAACTAGGGCAGGGTTTCTCAAACTTTTTCTGCAATGGAACACTTCGCAAATCCGGAAATTTTAACGGAACACTTGGAACACATACAAAAAAATGTTAATAAAAGACTTATTATTTTTAAATGGTTCCTGCACCTTGACTTCGTTACAACATAAAAAGGAAATCTTGCTTCGTATAAATAGGTTGTATATAAATAACGAAAGTAAAACAATAATAGCTTGTTTCGACACATATTAAGGATAACATATAAAGGATTCTTCTGACAAACTAGCCAAGAGATAATTTAATGACATTCATATAAGAATCACTGATAAAATGATGTTCAGAATAACTTGTACAGAATAAAGCACGTTGTTTTTGCTGTTACGGAAAATGGATTCCAAACCAAAAAATCTTAATTAATATTTTTTAGAAAACATTGAAAAAGAGTGGTTTTTATGTTATGTGGGTGTTCGCGGAACACTTATTCTGGTTCTGTGGAACACCAGTGTTCTGCGGAATATAGTTTGGGAAACCCTGAACTAGGGCATCCAATCTCGGATCCTTTTTGTAATTCCGGGATTCACAATTGTTCAATCCAGGGATTGATCATTCACCACATTTGCTTGAGATCATTGTCGAAAAAAATGGGTAATAAAGAGTTCCATAATTTTTGTCAACTCGGAATGACGATTAAACAGATTCCATAGTTATTCAGAAGTTGGAGTCCATCGCTATTGAGCATTTTTTTCTCTCTACTTGGGGATTTTTATGTGCTGTAGTTCATCCCAAAACCCTAGGATTGGAACTAAGACCGTCCCGGGATTGGAGGTACTACTATCAACTGCGTAGAAGGGCTTAACAGTATATGAAAATGGTTTTTCAGAAGTTGCTGAAAATGTCTGATGAAATCGGATGATTTTTAAAGTATTCTGTCGATACATAAATAAGGTTTAAATCATAAATCCCAACCGAAAAAAACCCAAACCGTGTAAGGAAATATTGTCACATATGCATACAAAATACCAGTAAAGTAAGGGTCTGCTGCTTTGTATGGACAAGCGATAACAGGGGACTTGTTCCTACCGCCCTACCTCATAAATAATGATTTACGGTCAACCATTGAGGTCGAAACACCGTCAAATGAGTTAAAAGCATAGACGCAACGTCTCTTGAATCTTATATTTTGTATGAGAGGGTGTGTTGTGGAAATGTTTTGCGAACTTTTTGATGAAAAAAAATACAATAGAATTGCTTAATAATTTTGGTTGTTTTACTATTGTCAATCTTGAAGTTCCAATTATTTGTGAAAGTGGAGTAATAGTGCAGTCGTGCGCAGTGTTCCCGTGAAACCGCGCAGCAGTCTGAAACCCCCGCGCACATCTCCCGGACTGGTTTGTATAATAAATTTTCATTTTGAATTTGAAGCACCCTAATTACCCGAAACAAATTATAAATAGAACATTTAGATAAAATAATTAAAATAAAAGCTTACTTATTATCAGAATATAAAATTGATTTAGATGAAGTACATATATCATAGATATATATATAGTAAGGAACGACAAACAAATACACAATTTTAAATAAATTAATAAAAGATAATATTTAAGTTTGTTGGACGTCTTGCTCATCCTTTGAATTTTCTGCTCAGCTTCTTGTTAGAGGGAGCATTGGTCGTGAGTGCTGTTTCCGATGAATAACACCAAAATTTTTTAAGAAATTAATTATATCTTTCATTTTAAATGGCCAAAAGACAACCTTAGTTGTTTTATTACAATGATAACAATGAACAATTTCATTAACAGTACTTTTACAGCATCCATAAAACGGAATCCAATTTTGCAACATTCATTTTCAATGAAGGAATATATCTTATAAGGATGAAAAAATCCTGCGCGGGTAGTTTCTGGGGTAGTAAAAACATACCCACAAACATAAACCGGAAAGAAGACGGCCAACAAGGGCCTAATCGAAAATAAATGAAGCGGAACAAAGGCGATCGCCGCCTCTTCTAACTGAGCGGCGAAAATGATAGTGAAACTGGGTGTAGAAACACATATACCTACTTTTTATATTAATTCAAACAACATGATAAAACGTTTAGCAAAGTTATATCGTTAATGTTATTTTTGAGTAAGCGTAGATCAAAAGCAATCATCTCCGCAGTATTAAAAACAAATTTACTTGGCATACAGCAGTCACATCTAAGTTAATTATATCATAAATAAAAATTTGTCACATTAATCGTTTTGTTTTTATAGCTTATTGTATTATAATATAAAAAAAAAAAAGTTTTTTTATTCAAATAAAATGTCACGGCTGTGGAATAAATAAAACGACTTCAGCTTAAAATAATAGCGAAAATATTTTTATTTTCTCTTGAAACGGTTTTCAATTTTAACAATCATTTTCCTTTATGTACACTCCCACAGATTTTGTCACTAACGACCTGGGTTTTACCTTTCGGCATCTTCAGGCGATCAAGTGCACGGATGAACTAGTGACAAAATATGTGGGAGTGTAAATAATTTGAACGATTCAAATTTAATATTGAACTTCCACCAAGTACCTTCAGTCGAAATCTTAAATTAAATCATTTTCCTTTTTTCTAATCCATACATTCAGTGTTTCACCAATCAATACGACGAAATGGCTTATTTTCAATAAGTATCTGATTTCAATAATACACATCTTTATTCATATATATTTCTTTATCTTTATAAACCAAACAGGTGTTTTAAAGATTAAAATGATAAAGATATATGTTTTGTCCCGATTGTCCATGAACTTTTACTAACACATCTATTGCTCACAAAAAAAATCAAATACGTTTTTTAAAATGTGTTTTGTTAATTGTCGGAACGTGAAAAATAAAAATATAATACAAATAATACTTCAACAATTCTTTTTTAACGTTGCGTGTTTCTATATAAATTTTCACTCGCTTTGTTTGCTTTGAATATGCTATCAATCAGCCGTATTAGCGTGATCATAAACATTATTCAATATTGAATTTCAAACGTGGGGTATGGTTTAAAGCACATATTCAACCGGTTAAGCTTTATACATCCTGGGTAGTTCATTCATATTATGACGGACGGATAATCCTTCCAAACAGATGTTTGTTCATGTTATAACATCCTGAAAACTTAAAGCACTCAAATGGCCGTTGCAACTGACAGTGTTTCTAACAAAGTTTTGTTCGAAATAATGATGTTGTGGAAAATTATGAGAAGAATTTTTTAAAGTTTTACCGCGAACGTGTTTCCATTTTCTTTAAAAATAAACGTTACCAGAACGATGTGCGCAAACAAGTTTTTTTCATATCGACTGTGGAAAGGAAAAAGGACGTAACCTACACACAAAAATGTGTTTTTATGATTTTGGGCCATATGCAAATTATGAATTATACATAACCTTGAAGTGCACGGAGACTTCTAAACTGGTGTTTAATTGACATAATCTAATATTGATTAAAGAAATTGTCTGGGAAAAACCTTTATTTCAGTCTTTTTTCTTGGTTTTATTTTTTTACAGAATCATCCTTTTCAAACTTAAAAGCTAAATTTAGATACTAATTCGGCATTTACAGCTTGCATCCTTTTGATAGAACGTGTGTCAATTGTGACTATCGAAATTAGCTGAAAAAGCTGTTTTGAAAAAACTATGGATTACGTCTTTTTTCCTTTCCACAGTCGATATGTATATACCATTTTCTTAAATATTAAAAGTAATTAGTTTTTTGTAATACTTCAAATATACAAAACATATATTTTCTAATACAGATATTCACTTGTTTTCACAACGGAAACAAAAATTTATCAAGCGATTCAAATAACGTTCAAACTTAATAAATAAGTAACGGCGTGGTAAAAAAACGATTTCATTTAAGAAATTTTACGACCGAATCATTATTTGACATATATTTTATTGGAAACATTTGATATGCACCTCAAACTGTTATAAAAAACAATAATAAATAGTTTTGTCTTTTGTCCCTCAAGTACATTGATTTTTATTCGTAAAATATTGATATTCTGCTGTAACTTTTTAAAATTAATTTACACTACAAACATTTGCCTATTGAACTTTCTCGGTTTATAATAAAAAACAAAAGCTATGTATATATTTGAAAAAACTCTAACACAGTATAACATCGTCAATTTAACTTGTTGCGACAATCAGAATTATAAATATATATTCAGATTCCTATGTTAGTTTTTATTTATATTTACAATATACAATTGTATATCGGTGGTTAATTTTAAATTCCAAAAGCTCTTTTAGTAAGTGTCCTTTATACCAAATAAGAAGAATAAGTGTATATGAAAAAAAAACATCAAGTGATCTGCCACGAACGAATTTGTTGAGAGCATGGAAGCAAATTAAATCCACAATTGGAATTCTTAAGACAGAGAATTCTGCATTCTACATTTGTAGCGGTAGCAAACTCGACTTAACACCATTATGAGGATGTATGTCCAACATTTGTCAATGGGCGTCGCGACGCGTTGCTCTACATTCTACACTACGCCAATGAAAACGAACGGCGTCCTTTTTTGCTAAAGTAAAAACAAACTTCGGAATAAGAAAAGTACACAGAGTGGATAATCTGCAAATAAAAGATGGAAAATCCTTTAAAAATATACGAAAAGAAATATACGAAAAGTTTGTTTTGAATTCATCAAAGCTTTGGCATTTCTTTAGTATATCTATTGTAAAGATTTGTTTCTTCGAACGACTCAATAATATAGCGATTAAAAGAGAAGATTGCTCATTCAATAAGTTTACAAACGCAAAGTTAAATTGTCAGTGAACCATGTTATACATAATACAAATTTTTAGAGTTCTTCTTTTCATAATAGTGTAATTGTTTATATTTGCGTTTAATTATATTAATAAAACAACACTACAAACTGTCGCCCACTGCAGTTTATGGCACGAGTTTGGCATCACTGCGCAGGTGGGTCTGGGCTTAACTCCTAGAAAAATCAATGTGAAATTTAGTTTTTTCTTCAATTTAAGATTGAGATCTAAGATACGGGGGTTTGTGATTTCAATTCTTCTCGAGTTGATTAATATCATATGACATAAAAAAATCTCATCAAGTTTATCTTGTATGATCTCTCAACTTCGATATATTTGACATTAAGTATCGATTTCTCTGATTACTATTTATGCTAATTTAGCATTTTTTTGTAATAAGATTTACACTTCAGAACTGCATTTTTATTAGAATCATTTAGTTAATTTTCAGGTGGAAAAAAAGTAGCTTGTGGTATAGTACCATTATTTGCAACGTCATTATTGATTTACATTTTTTTCTTAAAAAGCAATATCGGAATGCTGGGAACAAACGTCTTTATTAACTTCTTATGTAAACGGTGATTCCACATAGACCTTTCTTCGATTTCAAGCGTCAGGGGAAATATATTCTTCGCTAACCCCTGCGAACAAGGATAGATAGGTAGACAGTAACTCTTGGCCTATATCCAAAGAGTACACAGAAATAAGGTATGATCCCATAAAACGTATTCTAATGGGAAATGCCACGCGATTAAGGCGAAAAGATGAATGTTCGTAAGAATAAAGGAATATCGCAGGCAGTGCCTACATTTCGTTCTAGCTCCCCTGAGAAGCGATACGACTAATGTTCTTTACAGTCAAAGGTCTTGTGATAAATTATACGAATCTCGTTTACGAGAAGTACTGACGCGGAAGAAGAGTCCTCTTGTATTAATGAAAACACGTGGCATTCCGAATTACACCATGTATTAATGGCGACATAACACGCACTTGTATTAATTGCTTTTTACTAAGCATAACCCATTACGTTGTTACTTTTACATCAGAGTTCATATCTCCCAATAAAACGCTTTGGGAGCAAATGGAGCACATGTAATTTTAAATTTTTGTATAAACGACAAGTTCATTAATTAATAATGTTAATATTAATAATAAATTTAAATCCCATCTCAAAGATCTTTTTTATGATGTCATTTTGTCAGAATATATCACTCTTGTCATTCTAAGCTGGCTTAGCGAAGCTTTTATAACCGGGCCTAATTCTTAATTTAACGAAGTTATAAGTAGTAATAAATATAATGCATGATGCATTTCGGGGTAATTTTATTATTCCTATAGTCAATAGTGAACCCATAAACTAGAGTGAACTCTTATTAGAACTGCGTCAAAATTATTATTTTAACAAGAGAGTGGATTCCTTACTCTAAAAAGCGGTCTACAAACTTTTCGGGAAATAGGAAGGATTTTTTTTCAAAAACCTTGGGGGACGGATAAAAAATATTATTGAATGAATCCTATAAGAATTTTCAAAAAAAAATATTTTGTTTGTGTAAAATATGTATATATTAAAAATCAGGAGCAGGACTGAAATCTTTGGAGGACCGGATCCCGCCCTCTGGCCGTTGTTTGGTTACCGCTGCTCTATAATATCAAGAAGTTTTAGTGAATACTGGCGCGTTCAAAATTTTGTCTATAGAATCTAGACTAGTGGTCGGCAACCTTTTTTGACACTGGGTAATAGAAATATTTTTCTACAATTTATTATTTTAAAAAATCATTTTTAGAAAATAATAAATAATACAGAATATATTTGCATGAAATATATGTGTAAATAAAAACACACATATATTATTGTTATTGGTGGCTTCCTTGGTCTTCTTAAATAATTGATTTCATAAAAAAAATATCATCATAATTTTTTGGCGGGTAACTCAAAATGCGAAGTGGGTAATTCAAATACCCCCGGATAGTAGGTTGCCGACCACTGCTCTAGACTAAATAAACCGTTTTATAAAATCACAAAAACTTATGAAACTGGCACCTTATTATAACTATTATATATAGACATCAAAATGGTTTTAATTCATTATTATTTTATACTAGCTTTGAGAAACTAGAAAATGTCTTAATTCCGTTATCGTTATTTAACCTTTGTATATGATAACATACTGACGTTATGAAATCAACGTTTTTCTACTAGACAGCATATGTTTTTTAGGGAAACCATGTAAAATCTAGTAGTAAATACTCGAATTTGCATGTTATTTGATTTGTTGGTATTTGGTTTTTAACCTTTAAATGCCTGTGGACTTTTTGCGAAATATTTGCATGACCCGTAGTTTTTATAAAAATAATTATATCTCTAAAACTGGTCAGCCTATGTGGGTAAAATAAAAAGCATTCGCAAAATAAAATATTGTTTATAATTAATAAAAGCTTTATTTACAATTTTTCACATTTTAATATTATTATACATTAAAGTTAAAGAATTAAAACGATAAAAATTAGACAAAACTTTAAAAATTACATCATAAAATTACAAAAAATAGAGAATTTTCAAAGTATGGCAAAAAATCTGTATCTCCATTAAAATATGTTGTATAGTGTGGATAAAGCTGATATATTAGGGTCCGCCTAACACAACGCGTTTTCCTCAATATGATATTTTATTACACAATATGACAAAAATACTGAAAATATACATCGAAACTAAAAATAAAATTATTGATCAGTATCTCAAAGTCATCATATATATAAGCTAATATTCATATTTTGAATACTATTATCATACATCAGTGTAATCCGATAGCGAAATGTACCGTAATCACTGGACCCGCACGGGACCGTCGGGCGTTTAAAGGTTAACTATCAATTATCAAACGTCGTATTCGCAAAATAACTATTTACAATATTACCATAAAGAGTATTAAACTATTAGACATTTTATTAAACCATCTAGCATAAAAGGTTTATTTCGTTTTCTTAAATCATTATAAAAATCATAGTTGAAAGATAAAAATAAATTTGCTTCCTGAGACCTATCCGTAAATATTGTCCGTGAACGCTTATGTAGTTATAATAAAGTTGCATAAAATTTGTATATTTGGTGGCTGTCATATCGGCGGGGTTAAGTGGCTTGACAGAAACTACCACACCCGGGCATTTTACTTTGCATCTTCTCTACGGCGTAGCTGCATCGTGAAAGCTTAAATTGTTATTTTCCATCCGCTTGTTGCTTAGCGCAATGCTTAGTCCCATTTGGGAGGCGTACAAGTGAAATGGGTTGCGAGCTTCGTTATTTTAATTATGTTCATCAGAAGTTGTTCATGTGGTAGTATCAAGTACTGTACTTTGTTTTAGCTATCATTAAAACCTGCCTAAATTAATTTTAATATATATCGACTGTGGAAAGGAAAAAGGACATAACCTACACATATAAAATTTTACAGGAGGCGCAAAAAACGTGTTTTGATGATTTTGGGCCATATACAAATTATGAATTATAAACAACCCTGAAGTGCATGGAGACTTCTAAACCGGTGTTTAATTGACATAACCTAATATTAACTAAATAAATTATCCAGGAAAAACCTTTATTTCAGTCTTTTTTCAAACTTTAAGGTCATTTTTTTCAAACTTTAAATCTAAATTTAGATACTAATTCGGCATTTGCATCTTGCATCCTTTTGATATAACGTGTATCAAGTTTGTTACAATGTGATAATCGAAAAAAACTTGTTTTGAAAAACTGTGGGGTTACGTCCTTTATCTTTTCCAGAGTCGATATATATATTTATACATAGACACTGACATATAATGTTAAGTCATCATGTCTTTGCAACTTAAATGTGTATATGAAACACATGTATAACTAATGAAACAACAATTAAATAATATAAGGTGATATTTGAGGAGCTTGGTATCAAAACTACTAATATCCATGTTTGTACTCCACTACATAAATCAGAAAATAGTTGAGTATTCAAATTTACTATGAACACTGTTAAAACCTCGACCAAAGATCACTATCGGCGTAATAAACGCGTGATAAATGGTTAAAAAGAATGAATTGGCGATCAGTATTGTATATTTAGTATCTTAGGAAACTGGTAATTTTCACTTGCGATAAATATTCATATAACATTTTTTATGATATTACGAAAAATTGTGTTCCTGTGTTTTTTTTGCGATTTACTCGCTAGCTTTTTGGAGATTATGAGTTATTATACTAACTCTTCATTTGTTTAACTGTATTTTAATTATCATACTAACAACTAATATGTGTCATTTTGTTATTGGCATGACAGAAATCAAATATATGTTTATTAAAGATGTTTAGAAAACATTCCATACATTTTTTAATACCCATTTTAGCTAAAAACGTTTTATTGTTTAATGAAAAGTGTCATGTTTTTTTCATTATTGGTTACGTGTGGAAGCCTAGACTACGCAAAAGCATCACACTCAAGCTAATAATTTGGTAAAAAATATATATAGCCACACAGTTTGAAGACTTATTATTTGACTTAGAACATTACACGCTTTAAAAACTTTTTTAGTTTTAATGATAAGTTGAATTATTATCCTTTGCTTTTTACAAACATTTGAATTTTAACAAACTATTCAAATCACCTCCTACCATATTTTTTTTTGTAATTGTATGTAGATTGATTAAATATTGATCCTAAATTAACCATATTAAATTTCCTCTTTGGCTATACGCTACCTGTAGAAATTAAAATGTGTTTTAAAAAAGAAAACCCAGTTCTTAAGTATTTCTATGTTTTTTGAAGTAATTTTTTTCGATATATTAATTTGAGGATCACTGTCTCAAGCGACGCCCAAACTGCTTCCCGAGGGTGCTTTTCCCACTCGTGGGCGAAGCGAGTGACCCTCGTAAAATTCTAAACCTTATGCGAATAATATTTACCTTCTACATGACCCTTTTAACCCCACCGCAAAAAAAGAAAGTTATAACACTTGCGCGAAGGAAACTTCATCAGAATATTATAATACCTCTGGGGTTTTCAAAAACGCGTCGAAAGTTTCGTAAATATTTTTTAATGGAGTTTGGAACATCAATTGTAATTCTAAAAATATTATGAAACCATCAAATTTAAAATGCTGAAAGCGTAAAACTTTAATTTAGTTACAAGACAAAAAACTGTTTCTCGTGGCACTCCCATTTATTATTTTTCTGTTTTTTGTTATTTTTTTATAAACGAATGGCTTAGTTTCAATAAAAATATTATTGTAAATTTCACCTTATCTTAACTATAAGTCTAAAATACTCTATTTTTATCCATTTTTTAAAGTAGTAAATAAATCAGACTACTGATGAAAGTTTGTGAATTTAGTGCGGTAATCAAGATTTTCAAAAAGTGTAATGAATTAAACATAAGCGTAAACAAACTCCTTTCAAATGCGCTTCGGTAAGTTTGTTATTTGATTACGTTTAAATGCTAATTGAACTATAAGACATTGGGAAACTTTAATGCTAGCTTCTCGAACAATGTAGGAAATCAGTTTGTTCTTCTTTAATGAAGACTGATTGAGGCATTGTCAGCCAACAAAGTTGAGCTCGCTAAGCTTTCGAAAGCTCGCGAACATTACTTACAGACTTACAGTGCGCACTTACACTACCCCTTAAAGACGACAGGGAAATTGTGGGGCTTACTTTCTTTGAATCAAAGCACGGTTCTTAAGTCTTCGATTAGATGTTCTAAAATTAATTGTTTTATACAAAGAAGGTACATTGATACATTCTTATATGTAACATGGATACAATAATTAATTTGACACATTTGAGTTAATGCAAATTTATAATTGAAACTATTGAAATAAGAAGCTATTTTGATTGAATAAGGCTTTCTTAAAAATATGTTTAAAGTAAACAACAAAAAAAAACTCAGATTAAGAAACGTTTTTAGACAAAATAATACATTCATATCAGTAGTGTTGGAGAGAAACTTATGTACGATTATTTCTTTTTGATTTCAAATATTTACAATCATAGATAATCAGCTCAGATAAATAAATTCATTGCCTAGATAAGTGCACATTTTCAGTAACAATATTTGTGAATGTCCAAAATATTTTTACATATTGAAGTATTATGTACTGATTTTAATTTTAATTATATTTATCAAGTGAACGGTGAATTGGCGTCAGCTGTAATTCCATGTACTGTACTTTTGATTTAATAAAATGATATTTATATCATAAATATCATTTTATTTTTAATATATAACTGTGTATCTTTTTATGAATCACACAGAAATTTTCGTTATATTAGAATAGCTAATTGTTAATTGCACGGTATCGCTTTAATATTTAATAATGTCTCCATTAAACATTAACATCTAATTTTGAAGTTAAAGGTTTAAGCCCCAAGTCAGTACGACTTTACTCTCCCTGATGTAATTTGGAAAGTTTGTTATGTATTATGGACAACGAATTCCGTTTCTAACCTAGTCCTACTTTATTACTTAATACTTCTATAATAACACTTTTTGAAACACTGTTAAAACAGGGATATAGTATTTTTTATCTATCTCAAACTAGACAGATCAAGAGAAAATCTTTCGTCACCAGGATAGTGTAAAATAAAAAGCTTCTGCTCATTAAAACGTTTTAAATACATACTGTATAATTTACGCGGTAAATCATATTTATAATTTCATAATATGAAGCATCGCTGCGATTCAGAAACATCTGCAAAGTTTCCTATGGACCGATTCCTTATAGATACATAAAACATGTATCGAGTCATTACGCTCGTAGATACTTTTTTTAAATAAATCTAGTTGTTAATAATTAATTATTATCAATTACTCGACAAATCAAAAACTTTATTAATTTGTTTCCAGGTACAGGAGGAGGTGTAGAACATTTATCATCCAAAAATTAATAATATTTGAATTGAATTTTCTTGGACATATTCAGTTATAATATAAATACAACTACAAAATAAGTAGTGGCGAAGAGGAGTAAATATACCCACAATTGTACGATGCCACTTATGAATGACGACCCATGAAGAATTGTGGAAAACGACTACCATTTTTTTATCAACTGTAATTACAACATATTAATACAATGATTTCTTAAATACATACTTAAATAAATACAATTTTGTAATCTTTTGTAATCTTTTGTAATCGCCTGTGTGGTCGAGTGGTCAACATCGTTGACTACCGCTACGGAGGGCACGGGTTCGAATCCCGGTACGGACAGTTTTATAAATTGATTTTTCAATCGATTTATGAATTTCTGTTCAAAGGCATGGATTTATGTGATGTCTTGATTCCCCCCTCCCACCCATCCTATTCTATGAACGGGGCGTATGGAGAGTGATTAGCTAACCACTAGTCCGATCCTTGCCCTTTCCTTCTATTCCTACTCTCTTTGGAAAAAGAGAGGTTGAGCAACTGAGTAACAAGCAGTTCTCGTAGAAAAATTTCTGTTGAGATAAACTCCATTATGCTCCATATTGTGAGCGGACATGGAAAAAAAATCTTTAATAGTTATTTTTATAAATTAACGGGTAGAATTTCTAGAGTTAATTAATTATCTTGAACTGTAAAATCAAAACTTGTACAAGACTTAGTATTATTTTAATGGAAATATTTTTGTTTAAGCCTTATCTAGTTTTTATAATATAGAAAACTGCAGTTAATACCATCTTTTGATTTTTTGTAAAAACAGTTTTATAAATTGAAGTTTTATATTTTTAATTAATAGATGTCTCTTTCAAAAATAAATACATTTGAAAAATACAGCAAACAACATTTATTATCATATACGGAAACTAATAATAAAATATCAAATTACAATTTCATTATCTTATAAAAATAAGAATGATAAATGAAGCCCGTGTTTTTTTTCAATCAGCAATGTACATGTAATGATTGTGAATTCGTTGAACTTGAGTTGAACTCGAGGTCGTCAGTAATAATACTTATATTAATCTTAGTAACATATTATAAATAAATACTGTTATCAATTTATAAATACATACTAACGATTTTTTATTTAGTTATCTGTTAGAATAAAATAATTATTTACACTTTGGTTTTAGATGTCTCTCTATAAACAATATTTACAGACCCATCAAAACATATCAAAAATATCATATTTATTTATTTTTTAGGATCGCTTTTCAATAATTATTATAAAAATGTGACACTTTAATGTTTTAAGATTGTCAACAGCATTAATTTTATTTTATTAAATTTCGTCAGCGTTGTTTGAGGAGTAAAAGCCCCCTCAAAAATTATCGTATGTTTTTTGTAAACTATAAAATAAATCCACGGATATATTTATACCTCAAAGCAATTACTTACTTACTCCATACATAACATTAGCATTTTTTATCCATGCCCGCTTCCAATGTCCTCCTTATGGAGGTACATTAACAGAAATTTTTCTACGAGAACTGTTTGTTACTCTGTACTTTTCAAAGAGAGTAGTAGGGAATAGAGATAAAAGGCTAGGACAAGACTAGTGGTTATCTAATCACTCTCGCTACGTTCAGTTGTTAAAGGATCGTAAAAGGGTGGGAGGGAATTTTCAGACATCACAAGCACCCATGCCTCACTTGCTTGTACTGGGACTCGAACCAGTGAGATTCGACACGGACAACCGTTGCGCCACATGACCCGGAAATATACGCAATTCCGATTCTTCAACAAATCCTCGTTAAAAAGAGGTAATATCACATCAGAATACCTATCATAAACTAAGCGCTTTTGTATTTCTGGATTAAGGATGCACTTCCTTAACTGCACAGGCGTTTCTGCGCAGTGATGTAGTGGTGGGGTCGGCGCCTCCATACTTTTCTTGACAACTTGGAAATTTTGCTATAAATGTTTATTACGTAAATATGTAAAACGATTTTTATAACAGTGTATTGGAAGAACATTTTGTTGGAAACTTGTTGGTGCATAAATTTTATCAGTGCGGTTAGAGAGAATTAAAATAATGTAATTAATCAACGCTCCTAGATTGTATTTGTTAACACTACACCACTGTTCCTGTGCCTTAATCTTCACTAGGCCTCAAGTTTGTCACATTTACTTTGCTTGTGAATGATATGATTGATTGATTTAATGATCGAAAAATCCATTCGGCGTCTTATTGTTTTTTCTTTATTGGTTTTAATTTTATTATATTTGATGGATTTTATTTAAAATGTTTGAAATCTCAGCCTCTTCTAGTTTTTTTACCCGACTAGGGATTGCATTACTTAACGTATATATTTATACCGGTTTTTTGGTATTTCATATCAAATACCGGTATTTCAAATACCAATATAGGTATTACAACAACAAAAAATTGAGCTAAAAATCGTTATTTTTTAATGAAATTATAACTAACATTTGTTAACTAAAATTGGTACAACAATATTTCAATTCATTGCAAACGATTTGATTAAAATGTGCTTTTTTCTGTACATGTTTTTTTTTGAACTTTCAATACCGAAATACCGGTATTTTTATATTTCCAAAACCGATCACGGATTCGGTAATACCGGTAATGCAAACCCTATACCCGACTCTTATATTTTTTAAGTAATAGACACTTCCAAAAACATAACTCTGTACCCTTAAAATCCACCCTTAAAATGTACTCGTAAAAATCCGAACATTGATTAGTTTATGGTAAACTGCATATTGTTGCATATTATAAGTGTATTAAGTAACAATGGTTTGCTTATTTAAATATTGCATATAATTACATATGAGTGATAAATTGTTTTGAGATTAAGCGAGCCCTTTGTTAACGTATTGGCAGCCCACCGCTGGGTATTAATGATACCAGTAGAAGTCACTGGTTTTGACAATATTCATATTCGAGACACATCGACTACATGATCGAGATACTAAACTTATTTAAATATTTTTTATTATTAAGTCGTTTGTTTTTATTGTTACTGTTAAGAGGGCTTCATATTATATGGCAATAATAATTATTGGCAATCGGCAATGCGGTGGACAGGCGAAGACGAGCGTGTCTTTGCCACACAACGGGGTCAAACGTGCGAGGAAGACAAAGCGAATTTCGCTAACGCATTAATAAGTGATATTAATACAATAATTATGTTCCTATGTAACTTAAATTATACGTGCATCTATCTTATCATAGAATTCACACATCCTCACATAGAAACACAATAATTATAACTGATGGGTTTTTAACACTTCTCGCCTATATATCAATAAATAATATCTTATCAATCGAATAGAATAATTATTTACAATTTGATATTTGGTAACCAGCGACAACTCTTTATTTCGTTAATCTGCCTGAAAGTTATTAAATAAATATAAATAAATATTTTTCATCGCATTTTACTATTTTTTTTTAAATATTGCTTCTCCTGGTTCGGTTACGGTGTGAACGAGTTTGAATCTATTTACTAAATGTTTCATAAAATATTTTTTTAATCGATTTATGTATCTAAGGTAGGGGTTGCAATAACATTGTTATGTATACCATAGATTATCAACCTTTTTGGGCCCGTGGCCTCTTTTGAGTGTTATATTTTTTCCATGGCCCCCATATCTGTTTTTTTTATATAAGCATTCAAGTTTTCGAGACGAAGTGATTCCAAAAAAAAATTGCTAGCAGATTTTACCCAGGAATTTACGGGTTTCCCTAAATGAAAAGACGCGAGACTTTTTTTAGATCTTCCAGGATTTGCCCGTGGCCTCCCAAAACTGTGCTGTGGCTCCCCTAAGATTATTTTTTCTTTGTGGTTCCCGGTTGAGAAACCGTAACCTATACCGAGATCTCGGTATTCGTGATGTTTTCAATTCCAAAATATTGGTTTTTGAAAATGCGAAAACACATCATAAAACAGCGCGTAACGATTACGACTGGCAATGAGGAATTACCCTATAAGCAAATCATACACACGCTTGAGAACTCTTAATCTTACTCAAAAATAGCTTATATAATTTAATCCATATATTTTTTGTTCAGAATTTTTATGTTATCCGAAAAACAGGTCCTCCAGGTTTTATTGCGCCTGGGGACTCCCATGTGCTTAGGTCTCCACTGACAATAAGCTAACATATAGTCTCGTCTTAACACTGTTTTCTCTCTGATAAAGAGAGGATGAGTCATTAAATATCACTAGTTTCCATAATATGCCAACATGGTTACAAAAAAAATATTTCAAACAATATTCAACTTTCATGAATTCTCCGAAGAAATTATTTGTGTGACCTAAGACGGAGGAGTGTGCTCAAACGGTTCTTTGTATATTTGTCAATTGGCACCTGTGTTTTCCTAATATGCAATAGTTATACGATATTTGCATAAAATAATTTCGTCAAACAACTAAATGTAACTGTAAAGTTTTTATGCATCTTATTGTTCAACATTTATTTTTATGTACCGAAGATTCTTTTACGGTCAGATGTATTTCTTTATATTTTGACAATATTGTTGAAATGAATAATTATGATCTTAAAAATATTTATTTTCTATTCTATAAAAATGACTAAACATGCTTATATGGGTGCGATCTAAAAGACAGTGGGCTTTGACAATAAATCATTTTACGATACAAGGAAATATAAACAGTCTAACTGTAAACAAAACTGAGGATATTTATTTTTGGTCCTCGGCTTAGTGACATTTTTAAAAATGCTAACTCTATAGAAAGTTAAGTTTATTAAAAATGTAGCGTTTTTGGTGCAATTATAATACCATTTGAAACTGGATAAGACTGATTCGTTTTTCATTTTGTAAAATACATCTGTCACGTTACTGATTGAAACATGAGAACAAAACATTATAAAGTAAATCAATCCAAAACGTTTACGGGAAAATCAAACTACCACTTATATGAAAAGTACTATTCTTGCATTTCAAGCTTTTACTTTATAAGTTCCTTTGGTAAATACTTACAATGGCTTAAATCTATCGCTATACTTAACATATTTCTAAGTCAATTTGCATTAAGAGTAATAAGAAATATGTATCGATAACCGGATAAATAAAATAAGGACCCTCATATTAATAAATTATTATCAAATTAATTCCACCTACAGTTAAGTTTTGAAAAACTAATAGTTCAATTATAAATAGCATCGATATTATATGAAAAAACCGGTACCTATTCGTGCAATTGTATATTTTTTTAAAACGTTTCAATTGGTTAAAATATTATATTATTAATTATTTAATCAACTGAAACATTTTAAAATTTAAGCCTAGCATAATGTTCTTAATTTTCCCACCAATTGAAGACTTCATAACAATAAACCAAGCTTTATCTTTATTTTCAATATATGACTTTAAATAATACAACTGTCAAAAAAAAATTGGTTACATATTTACAAACTTCGTATTTTTTTACAAGGTGCCAAACCAAAATAAAAATTAATTATAATTATAAATTCACTTATAAGTTTTTTTTTACATTTTCATTTGTATGTCTTTTTATTATCAAAATTACATTATATTTTCTTCGTGTCATAATAAATAATTTAACAGTAACAGATATATTGTACGTAGGATGTCAGCTCTTTTCAAGTAAAATGCAAGCATATTAAGAGTTATAGCCTAGTTTTAATAGACATTAACTTTTCAAATATCTATATGAAATTTGAAACTGAAAAATAATACTGCGACATCATTGTTATGTACAGTTACTTATAACACCCACAAGGGACGGTTTAAACAATTCCTCATGGTTCATCTTATACGAATCTACCATCCTACTCGATGTAGAGCCTGACACTAGTGTGTGTCCCGCCGCGAGGTAAATGGAGGCTGACCTCTGGAGCCTCAAATCTTTCCATCTTACGATCAGATTAAAGCCTTTTGTTAACGCACCGTGCTGCTCCTCGATATGGACATCTTCACTGTGGGAAGTATTCCGTAAAGATTTTTTTCTCTCTCACTTCATCGGGTCGGTGCTCTGTGTGGTGACTTGGCCTAATTTTTTTAATTAAGGTTTTACATGTTTATAGATTGTAATTAATGTTTTCAAAATAATATCTGTCAAATAGATCAAACGTTCGAGCACCTTTAAATATATACGAATGATAAACATTGTAAATGTGACAAATAATATTAAAAACTATAACAATAAAGACGATAGTGTGAAGCCGAAATAGTAATATACATATGTCATTTTATTAGGCACTAAATAATTTGATCTCATTGTAATAAAGTTCAGCCAGTACAAAAAATAAAATAACTTGTCTAAATTGTACGCGTTTGTGTTTCCTTATTTATTTGTTTAATCCAATGAATTTATAGATACTTTGATGGTGTTAGCTGTCAACTCTCGGTGAAAAGTGTTATGCTTATAAAAATAAAAGACAATTGTTCGTACAAAATCCACCGTTTTAACAAACGATCATAACCAGTTTCGCTCATCGCGAGCATTCATGAACATTGGACACTCATTCATAGACCGATCGGAATTATTTGATATATTTTTTAAAGTAGTATATAAATAACGTGTCTTTTCTTTTGTAAAAAATCTACATATTTCAATTAAAAATAATAACTTTGAATCGTTCAAATTATGTTAACTCGCAATAATTATGCGTATTTACTGTCTATTTGCTGAGAAAACTAAAGTTGTATTTTGCCAAGAAATATCAATAAATTTTAATAAATGTCCTTTTTTCCATTATGAATTTAATAATTGTATAGTGATTGTTTTACTTTAAAGTTAACAGGACTATGTAGCTATCAGTTGACGTTCACAACTCCATTTCATAAATTTTGCCAGCTTAGTAGATAGAGAGTTTTTATAAATTGATTTTTCTGTTATGTCTGCAATATTCTCTCTCACCCATCTAACCAAAAAAAAACCGTGGTAAACCGAGAGCGATTTCTAATCCTATCCTTACTATCCCATTAATAATTTCTTAGCCATATTCTTCAATCCCCTACTCTTTTCTAAAAAGAGAAGTTGAACAACCGAAAGGTTCTTGAAGAAAACTTCTATCAAGATAGTCCCTGTTTGTAATCTATATAAACATTGAAAGCGGACATGACTAAAACAATACGTAATCAATTTTCAGTATTATATATTTGAAATTATATCCACTCAACATTGCATGATAAGTCAGACTGTGGTATGATATATTATGACGCAATAGAAAAGCAACATGACACACTTTTTACGTATTAAATACGACCAATCATAACAGGAACTCTTATTTTACTTACGTATATAAAAAAAAATCAGTGATGCTTAAATAAACTATTCATAGAGGTCAATAACATATAAACGCCTTAGTCACACAGTCGGCAACTGACCACAGTTTACCGGAATTTATCTCTTTCTCTTTGAGAGGAATCAAAACATCTAACCAGTCGAAAGTGCCTGTGATGAATCTGATGATTATGATACGCGTCTAGATCCGTATTTAGGTGGCCTATTTACTTTTAAGCCACGACTCTAAGCCTTGGTCGAAACATTACTTTCGCGGTACGAGTAATGCATACTGTGTAAAATATTTTTTCTCGAATAAACTCTGGGCTAAAGTCCTTAAGTTTCGTGCTTAAGATTGTTCAGTAGCATTGTCACAAATCTAGAAAAAGCAATATGTGTTATACGAATATAATAAAACGCTTGTCGAAAACAAAATATGTGTACAGTCAATCCTCTTTTTATGCGATTTTGAAGTTATGCAGTTTTTTAAAAATGCAATTTTTAAAAAAATGTACTTAAAATGTATTTTACGATATATAAAAATGTTAAATATTGCATCGAGTGCACGTATCGTTGTATTTTAGGTAAAATAGAGAATGAATTATAAACACAATCAACATTTGGAAAAAATACGATTTTGGACCGCTTAAATCATGTTGCGTCTGCCATTAAGCAATTAATTAATAATCAAAAAAAGAAAATCTGAATAAACTTTGATCACTAATTTCATTGTTAGAAAAAACCATCGTTTTTTTAAATTGATGCGCATACTATTTATTTCGAAAAAGAGTAATTTCAAACTCCTTGTCATATAGTGACGATAATTTTACTTAAAATGCTTCTTACCAACAAATTTTATTTTTTAATATAAAATATTTTTAAGTATTTTTACGCCGTGTTTTTTCCTTAATTTTCCTATACTTTGTTATGCGATTTAGAGTATATTTCAACTCGCAGTTTTAAAGTTATGCGGATTTTAAAATTTATGGAACGTATCCCCACTTTTTCTATGGAAGTCAATTTTTTTAGCTATTTTGGGTATATTTTAACTCGCTGTTTCAAATTTATGCAGATTTTAAAAATCATGGAAGGCATCTCCACTTTTTGTATGGAAGTCAAGTCTTTTTTTATGCGATATTTCGTGGAACGCATCTACCGCATAAAAAGAGGATTGATTGTATATAAGTATTTCAATAAAATACCAAAAAAAACTACCTTTATATCATTTAATAAACGTTATACTTAATGTATTTCTTGTTAAAAAAATAGCAATATAATGAAACAAGTAAAAAAAAATAGCAAATGCCAAGCCCTGTTTTACTTTAAAAGAATGATGTAAAAAAAATATTTACTGCCCTTCTCATATTTTTTTTTAGATCTATTCATTACGTCCGGAAACTGTATAGTCATTCAAATTTATGATCATTTCTGTTTTTCGGTAAAATAAGATTAAAATATCTATATTTTTATTAGTACAAGTATTAACATTCAAAATCACTTTCACATTAAGCCAGTTAACTAAAAAATTGATAAACAAATGTATTTAAATAGCGAAAGTTTTAGTTTTATCCCAACTCAACACAACAGAATACTTAATCTTTTTATTTAAGTATAGCAATAAAATTGTGTTCAAATAACAAGAGGAAAGCATTTGAAACATTTTTAATGCATAAAAAGAAAGCTTAAATAAATTCTTTTATTATTTATTATGAGTATTGTTTTAAATTCTTTTTAATAAAAAAAAACTAACAAAATAAAAATTACACAGTGCGGGTCTGAATAGTCGGACTCATTGGATGTTATGGAGTTGTTTAGTTCGACCTTTTGTACTCAACTACTGTAATTTTTGACATGTCAAGCTACGTGATTATATTTCGATTTTGCTTTCATCAGGATGCGAATGGTGTTCAACATACCGCATTTTTGGAGCGCTTTCTAAAACAATGGGATGTTTTAGTTTAGCGTCGTGTATGTATGAAGTGAAAACGAATTACTGCAATTGACAATGTATGTGCGGAAGCATTGATTATAGCGGCTTCATTTTTTGGCGAAACGGATGTGAAACTTTCTTTTTCAATATCCTAAATGGCGCTAGTGAAGCGAATCGATTTATTTCAAAATTACTAATTATAATATCTTTAACTTACATAATATAAGATAATCGTTGCATATCTTTAGCATCAGATACCAATCTTAAATAGTAGCTAAGAACCGTTCAAAAAGTGGCTTAGAAGTAAAAAGTATTAGTTTGCGATGAAATTAATCATGCTACGTGAATCTAATGTTATTATCACATCAAAAAATAATAAATACATCTATAGTCTGTAACAAATATTCATTAATACATTTTACACAAATGTAAGTGTCGTCTTACAATGTAGTTTTGTTCTGTATCCTGAATATCTACCCTCTCCCTTTTTGCTGTATCACTGATATCGAATGATAAAAATGTGTAATCTATCATTTGGATTGCATTTTTTTGGTTGTGATAGAAAAAAAAATTGTGGCAAAACTTGCGTTACTATTTTTCCATTTCAGTTAATATGACAACTAACATCAATTATATATAGGAATTCATTTAAATTAATTGAATTGGCATTTACTTGGTAAAGCTCCATTGTAAAGAATAGCAAAGTATTTAGTGGTACATTTTTATAAAATCAGTTTATAGCTATTTCGGCGTATGTCACCGTCAGAACTATGTTTAAAAAAGCTTTAATCTAATCTTGATACTGTGCTATTTTTTAACGTATTACATTTATTTGAATTTTAACTATATTTTCAATTATATTTGTTTGTGTAAAGACTGTAAAGCATACTAAAGTGATATTAAACTTTAAAGTTTAAAAGAAATAACTGCTGGGTGTTTAAAACCTTTTTTCACGGGTGACGTGGTGTTTAGTAATATTTTACACAATGAAACTATTTGGTTCCCATTGGTATTTAAATTTGTGATGTTTATATATTTTGATATTTATTCATACAGAAAATTGTCATTTCAGAATTTAGAATCAAATGCTTGATGAATTCGAATGATATACGTTCTCATGGATTTTGTTATTTACTCAACATTTTTTGGTATCTTCCGGACAATACGACAAGATGACACGAAACTATCACAAAAATATTATTTTAGTCACCTAGTAAATAATTAAGAGTATTACCTATTATTTGTTGATATTGACCAGCAGTATAGGAAAAAACAAAAAATCACTAAAACTGTGATAGTAAAAGAAATTTACAAACAGAAAGACTTTTTAACAATACTGGGAAATTTTTAATGATAATAATGCATCGTTTTCTAAAACCACTGTTGTAAATAATATAAGGAAGGATTCACAAAAAAAACGCTTCTAAAATATGAAGCTTTAAAACATTTTTTCGATTCTTTATGTACTCACATCATAAGCATTTAATAAATATTAAATGGAGGGTTGTAAAATTAAGCGACAATGTGTGACAGAAAATACACTCTGAACCAGGGTTTCTCAACGGGGGCCACAGAGATTTTTTTAGAGAACTTCAGTACAGTTTAGGGGGACCACGGGCAAATTTTTCGAAATCCGTAAATTATTGTGCTAAAAAAAAACCGCAAATTCTTGGGATTTTGGAATCGAAATTCTTGGAAGTAGTAAAAAAATAAAAAAAGGTCCCACACTATTCATTTGGCCAAATCTGTAAATTCCATGGATTTTAGATTCGAAGTTCCTGGGTTTTTAAAATTCGAATTTTTATAGGAAGACAAAATAATGGTGGCAGAAAAAAGTTAAGACACTCAAAAGAGGTCACGGACTCCAAAAAGCTTAAGAAACATTGCTTTAAGCTATTCGTTCCCAAACTTATTTGACCCACTTATCCCTTTTCCAGCTAAAAAATACACAAGATACGTTTTACATTTTTTTCAAATAAAATTAAACAGAAATATCTAGTGAACATTTTCATGTACATACTTAAACTATGGATTTAAAAAATATATATTTACAACACATTAATCCATTTTGCTTCCAATGACCTCTTATTTTTCCCAGGTTAGTCCATGACTTCTTTAGTTTATTTAAATACCCGGTAGGCTAACTTTGGGAACCTATGCTCTAGCGCGAGCAACATATTTAGTGAGTGATTTGAACTCGTTTGGTAATTATGTCAAGAATAGTTCAAGTAAAGTGTTTGTATTATTAATTGATGTTTTAAAATCCATTTCCACTCCTATTATAGAGCATATGACTTTCTAATAAAAGTATTGCAACAAGAGTTTTTTTCTACGAGAACTGTTTGTAATTCAACTCAACTTCTCGTTTTCGGAGAGATTACTAAGGATAGAACAGACAAGACTAGTAGTTAACTAATCGCTCTCGCTACGCTAAGTTATATTAGGATTGGAAGAGTGGGGATAGTTTTTTAGACATCACTAACACCCACGTCTTTGAACAGAAATCGATGAATCAATTGAAAAAATGGTGTTCGTACTGGAACTCGAACCCGTGAGATATATCACCGAAGCCAACTACGTTGATCGTTCTACACGGACCCAATTTTTTATATCAGAATATATTTATAACTTCATGTTGGTTATGCTTGCCAAGCACGATCACTTATTAAATACAATTCCATAATATTCGGCTTCATGTAATTATGAACTCAGATGAAAAATGTTGAGAAAAGCTCGGTCAAAGGCGCGGCATATTCCGTTTGTATAATCTCTGCCGGAAGTGAGAAGTCATTAGCGGACATGCGAAGGTGACACAGCGATGGAATCTCCGGTCGGCGTAACCCCAAAGTGATGAAATTTCCCGGAACGACAATGCTCCGCCAGAAAGTCTTTCTTTCTTCCGATAGGTTACCTGCTCGGGCGGCGCTCTTGCCCGCGCGTCGAGGTCTCTTTCCATCCGGTAGGCTGTACTCAGTATTGTGCCGGTCGCTCGCCTCGAACCACGGTAGTAACTACTGTCACACCATTAAATTGTAACACACATTATAACTCCGAGACCGCGAGTGTTCCTCAGTGATAGTAAACAATGACACAGTAAGCTGGCGGTAATGCTTTATTGGGCCAGTTCGAACGACAATAATACCATTACTCTCATTGATGCGGCGACAGTTCAACGATCAATTTAATAATGTTAACGATATAAACTTTGTGTTCAGTGTATACTTTAACTGACATAATACAAACATATTAAAGAACACATCGGTAAGCATCATATTTTTTAATGCTTTATTTTTATTTCAGTTATTTTGCTTAGAATAATTAGAACAGTTTTTTGCAATCATTATTTTACAGTACTAATTTAGTCATTTTTAATAAGACGACACGAGTTTTTTAGACTATTTATTATTTAGAATAAAGCAACAAATGACCAAATATTTTAGCAAATTGTGTTTTAAAAATATTTATTTTCATATTAATTAAATGACATTATAAAATACGGCGAAGATAAGCGATTAAGAGACAGTCTATTTTTTACTACAAATGCTGCATTGTATTAAACTATAAATGACTCATTTGAGCAAGAAAATACGGATCTTTTCTTAAATGATTTAAAAACAATATTATTTTATATTGTAACACGTGACGTAGAAATTACTTTTATTTAACGTTTTAAAAAGATATTGAATATTATTTTGCAATAATAATTACATTATCTTTTAAACGTTATCAAATTATATATACAAGCAATATCACATTTTTTTTATCAATATAACAATCTATTAGGTTTATTTCGTTATATATTTTTCACAAAATTTGAAAACATCTATCTCTATCTTTATAGATTTATCTCGTATTACTAACATATTAGAAACGGCTTTGGTGCTTTTATTTTACTATCATAATTAAATTCCAGTGAAATCAAAACATTATTATAAATTATACAATTATATGCGCAAATTAATATCAAATATATTTTTAAAATAAATATTTAGGTTTCCAAGCGTTTACAATTTTTCAAGAATAAACTTTATTAACATACATTTGTTCTGATGAATTCTCTTTCGTTGTTGTTATCTATTTGTGTAAATTGTCAACGGTAACGAATAAAATAATTTATTAGTGCTGAAAATGTATTTAGGTGCTACTGAAATCAGTACGAGTGATTTTAACGCCATACATATGAAAATGTATTTAGATGCAACTGAAATCAGTACGAGTGAATTTAACAGCAATTTTTTATGAAAATCTATTGCGTTACAAAATATTTTTCTGCAGAACTGTTAATTTAGATAAAAATAAAAGAGAGATTAAATTTATTGCATTTTTTAACTATCATTCATAAAATATACAGGTTACCCGATGACTTTGGTTATAGAAATATTAATTAATATTTGAACCAATTTTAATAAAAACGATATTTTATTTACCATGTGCATTTAATGAATGAAAATATTTTTCGCATCATTGAAGTAATAATTTAAAACCATTTTAAGTGGCATCAGCAACCATTGCAACCATGTAGTATATAAAAAAATAACATAACATTTTTTAATCAAATGTTATGACATTTTAATAATGACCAGAACCGATTTCGATCAACGCCAGCGTTATCAATTTATTAATTTGTCTGTTTTATTTTTATAAATTATGCCTTTCCATTAATAAGGGTTAAATGCTTTTCAAAAGCTAACATGTTTCATAGTAATATTAAAATCGATTTAACAACTTAATGTCACATTTATTTATAAAGTCCTCATACAAAACAAACTTTTTTAAAAACGGTTTTCGAGTTATAATAATACTTCATAAAATTCAGGTTTACTCGGTTTTCAAAGTTTCACAAAAAAGCTCCAAATTTTTTAAATTTTATCATTTGGAATAAAAACATAAAAAAAACATGTTTTCGCATATACTAATAAAATATAATATTTTCAACACATTCATCGATGTTCATATAATCACTAATAAACTACATATTTCATTCCGTTCTATTTCTAGCCAAGGTGGTTTCAATTGAAAATATTACGTGCCTAGGTTTTTAAATAAATAATAAAAAGTGAATATTTCATTGAACAATTATTTGTAATATTTGAAACCTAAGTATAAAAAAAATGTCAAAAATTTTGCCACAAACCCAAGTTTTCAAACTGACTTTTTAAAAATTGATAAGCCTTTATAAGTATGTGTTTATCTATCAAATAAAAAAAAACTATTATTTTTATTGCACATGCTTTGTACAAGACGATAGATAATTGATTGCTTAGCCAACATACAATGTGCATCGTAATTAAAACTGAAGTAATTTATTCACTTGAATCACCTAGTTGCCAAAACAACGCGACGTGAATTTATGTCACTAATTAATCAAATGATTATATCTTTAAGCCTCCATACATTGATCAACAATAGTCTGCCAACAGATGCTGCAGTGGCATGTCGTGCTGTCGCTGTGTGTTGTTAGTAATAAATAATGACCATCTTAAGTGACATGTTTATTTGTTTAGAAAAAAAAAACAAAATGCTCTCAAGGTTAATGTTGCTAAAATAAGCACAATACTATAGAAAACAATAGTATGACTAAGAAAACGCAGTATTACTTTTCACCCAAAACTTTAGTAGCACAATATTTATTAATACATTCATATATTTTTATAGTTGCAACATTGATGGTTATTACATAACAAAACGTAAATTATAATGTCAGTGGTTATTCAAAAATACAAAATCACTGTATGTATTTGTGTAATATATTATAATATCATTGTTTGTGACATAAATATGTGTATATAATATAAATAAAAATCTAGACATAATATGGATCAAAAATTGCTTCGATATTAAGTATATTATCACTTAATGATGCAAAGCTCTTTGCTTAATTTAAATTTTCCTTAAAAGTTTCCTTAAAAGTAAAAGGTTACAAAATGCAATATATTTTCATTTTGTAAGTTGAAAAAATATCAAAGTATTTTAATTCTAAAAATATGTTTAGTATTTGTAGAACTAAAATACTTTTATATATTTTCACCCTATTAAAATGAAATTCTACCAAATAAATGCAAATTCAATAAATAAATCTTTTCAATTAGATATAGATGCAAAGACAATGATGGTGTCTTGATTTACTCAAAAGTGTTTTTTTAACCACATTGTTATTCAAAGCTCTTTTTCTCTAGCCTGCTCAGACAAAAAAAATATTCGCTAAGTAGGTCAGTTATATGGCATATAATTTCTATAATACTTCAATACTGGTTCTACTTATTCTTTGCTGATCAAATAAATTATGCGGGCTTACATAAGTACTTTTTACTGCGAAAATCAATGAAGCATACTTACATGTCTCAGCAATTCTGTAAACAAATTAGTTAGTAGAATATTCAGTTAAAATAATTAAAGTATTTTATATTTTTGAATTTCTTGAGAACATGTACAGGAAAACGACGCTAGTAAAAGAAAACCAAAACACCCCTCAAAACCTTCCGGTGGATTCAAAATTTAGACCTACACTCATAATTGGATCAGTTAATAAATAATATGACTTTTCAAAAGCCATAGTGTTAATTAAATGTGCTTAAATTGACAAAATAACTTTTTTTTTATTATTTGCAGTCTAATCATTGAGAACATAAGCGATCTGTTATTTGTTTTTTAAGAGCCTAATAGATACAAGCAGGCAAAAAAACAATTACTTTCATTTTTTTCGGGTGGCAAAGACAGTTTTTTGTAATTTCAATCGAATGCTACAAATTGTATTGTATATATTTTTAGTTGGACCTTTATTATTATGACGATGGTTGGATATCGAAATATAAACTGAATTAGAAGAGCTGAAATTAATCCATTTTTTTTTTAACAATATTTACACGATAAAAATAAATGGTAAACTTAATGAGTTTGAAAGACTAAAGATGCCAAAAGGTGAAACCCAGTTCGTTAGTAACAAAACGTACGAAATCGTACTAAATTTGAATAATTAAAATTTAACTAAATACATTATTTTCTTTGTCTTAATATACAGATATTTTTTTTTTTGTTTCGATCATTCACAGTTTTAATTTTTTGAGTTTGATCATTTTCAATAATTAACATGTCAATCTTGACTTACAACTAACAGCCCTTAAAAATTTAATTTGTAACGGTTTCTAAAATGTCAAATAATTCACATACCAATCACGCAGGTCTGGGTTCGCTTCCTGGTAGGATCACAGTGAATTTGAGAATTATTAAATTCAAAGTTGTGATCGAAGACTGGGTGTTTGTGATATCAATTGACATCATTTCCCATCCTTCTGATCCTTTAATAACTGGGTGTAGCAATAGCGATTAGTTAACCACTAGTCCTATTCTAGCCTTATCATTCTTTCCCTACTACTACTCACTTGTGAGGTTTAACGACTGAGTAACAAACAGTTCTCGTAGAAAAAACTTCTTTTGAGATACTTCCATAAGAGGGCATATGCTCCACATTGGGAACGGACATGAATTATAATTTCTACATTTATAACATGTTTTTTTTATAATAGTGACGTATAATTCAATTGACTTTATATTTTAGACAATGTTTTAACTTTTTAGTTGCCTTAGATAATTAATAGTAATTACCTAGCATGCCGACTTTAATTTGCAACTATTAATGTACAGTATATAAAGACGAGATTACTCGTCTTTGGCCTGTTGAACACGAAAAAAATTGACGAGATATCTCGTCTGTGGCAGCCATCGAGTTAAGTATGAACAGAAAATTTACTCCGAGTGCGAATGAAGCGGCATGCATATTACCGTAGTGATTTTTTTGCAATATCATGTTCAATGTAAACGTAAATAATTGAGCATTGATCCTCAATAAATATAAACGTAGTGTAAGATTTAAGCCGCGTAGGCCCGCGGGTTATCGATTCTCGCGATCGATGCTTTTGCGATCAATCTGTACTGACAAGCTTCTCTCACAGGTCGGGGCGAGCGTTAACCTTCGCACACTGCCGCTCTTTGTGATTAACAGGGTTCACACCTTTGCTCTCTGAGCCGGGATTGGCAAAAAATGACACATTTGCAATTAACTGTCATATAAAAAAAAACATATCGTGTAATACTGGAAGATGACGAGAATAATTATCAAAAACCGCTTTGCTTGAAAATGGTTTGTTCTATTCTTTGAACAAGTAGCCGATAATTGATTGATACAGTAAAACCCCCATTTACACTAAAGTGGGGACCATGTAATACGGGGTAGTTTAATTGGGGGTGTGAATCTCATACAAAATGAGGGATTTTGTTTTTTCCGAAAAAAATGCAAAACTAAGATTTCCTTTAGTTTTGCAAAAAAAAATACTGACGAAATATTTAGTCACTAAGTGATAAAATACAAAGCTTGCCTAAATCCTACACATAGACAGTCGCCCGTTATACGTGTATAGCCTGGCACGTGTTGGATACACAGACGCTAGCCAACGTTTGACTGTATGCGCGGCACAGACGACCGTCTCGTAGTAACGACAATGGAATGCGACCGTGCAATTGGGGGATTTGCGGCGAATATTTCACTTAGGAGTAGTGTAATTGGAGGTTCCACTGTATTTTTAATAGGGAACAAATTAAATGGTCAGAATTTAATTTATATTTTGGTCAGAATATTTTGATTATGTTAGGTAAGATTTTTTTTTATTTCATTATAATAATGACTATTTACACTGACAGATATATTATGACCATTTAATATAAACTCTGACCAATGTAATATAAATTGTGAAAGAAAAAATACGAGCCTTTTTAATAGAAGGTATGGATAGAACAATTGGTCTAAGAAAAGACAACATAATAAAATTCACTGCGCCCCGTTTTTACCATTACATGACTGAGGTAGGAGTTTCAACATTAAATACGAATCCATGATTTTTAATAAAAATCGTATGGTAATCGTCAAAGTACGGGGATTAAAATCTTTGGGCATTGCACCGGTGTGCGCGAACGCCCAAGAGCGCTGATAACTTGCCAATAGGTTCGGGATCAAAAGAGAAGAACAATTGGCTAACTACGCATATTTTCTTATTCCCATCATTCTGTCTCTACCCTCAGCGAAAAGTGAATAAATTAAAAGAAAATAGTCTTAAAAGATGTTTTGTTGAGATACCCGTAAACTTCCAATGGTATAAAACATATGTATAATATGCATATCGTCAGTATACTGGCAGAAGACGATAAGTCGAAAAACTTTTTCATATTGATAAACATGAAATTTTAACATCTCTAATTATGGACTTTAATTATAACTTATCATTCTAAAAGTTTATGAAATTCTATAATAATTAATGAATTCGATTCACAATTCAAACGTTTTGGGTAATTTATAGTTTTCGTGTTGTCAAAAATAGCTTTAATCGGAATTAACTTAATATATATAGTTATTCAAATTATGTTAAAATACAAATAATGTGGCTAAAGTTCCATGCTGTAATCCATCTAAATATCTGCATTCATAGCTCATCTCATTATCAAAATTATCAAAATCTCATTATCCAAAACTTTAATGCTTTTAATAAGCTTTTATCTAACTTTATTTGTAATCCATGTCTACTCCCAATGTGGAGCATATGGCCTCCTAAAGGAGGTATCTCAACAGAAGTTTTTTCTACGCGAACTTTTTGTTACTGAGTTTCTCAACCTCTCTTTTTATAGAGATTAAGGATAAAATAATAGAACTAGGACATAACTAGTCGTAAGCTTATCGCTTTCGCTACACCCGTTTTTTGGATAGGATGGGTGGGAGTGAGTTCAAGACATCATATACCTCTATACGTTTGGATAGAAATCTATAAATCATTTTATAAAAACAGTCCGCATTGGGTTTCAAACCCGTGACTTCTTCAACCGAACTTAACGACGCTGACCACTTGACCATTCAGTCGACTTAACCTTATATGTATTTAACCCTTGCATATCCTGCTAAATCGTAAGATTGGTTGAATGAACTCTTAAAATAATTTCCGATCCTTTTTTATTCGTAAATTTTCTATAAAAGGCATTTACTATAAAATAAAATGACGACAAAAACAGTACTTGGGTATATCTTAATACTTAATAGACACAATACAATGCAGTTTTGCCAGATCTTTTTAAATCTCATCTTCTAGAGCAGTGTCTGCCAAACTTTTTTACTTTACTGATGAATGAAACTAGAACCGCGGCACACCAAAATGCCGCAGATTATCTCCAAAACTCCTTGGAAATTTGGAAACGTGGAATTTGAAATCCTCGATTTCCCACCGTTTTGCTTCTGAAATCCTACATGACAAATATTTGTTTTTGAATAGGCATTATTTAAAATTGAAATTTTTAAGGCTTCTTCCACCGCGGCACACTAGAGACTTCTTGCGGCACACAGTTTGGCAGACACTGTTCTAGAGACACAACATCGGTAGTACACGTCTTGCATACCGGAAGCGGATATTGCTAAAAGTTTGATTGAGAAAGTTTTCTAGGGGGCTGTTCGTGATATCGTCGCGTATGGGTTGGCAACCCTGTTGTTTATGTATGATACAAAATGAGACCACGGCGGACTAATGGCAGTTTTTTTCAGCTGCGGTTACTCGCCGATAAACGGATCACGACGTGTATTATTATTTCAGCGGTTTTAAAATTTCATAATTACCGGTTGTGTGTGCGCACTCGCACATGTGATTTACAAGCCCCAAACTTCGATTGATGGGCAGACACAATGATGTATTAGCATTGGTTCGAAGCCTTGTTTTTGCCGTCACAGATCCGCTCTTAGGTGACACTTCACAACGCTATTTGCGTTTTAAGTTTCTTTATATAAAAATCTCTGTATTGTGATACTATAATTACATTAACGTCTTTTTTCTGCTCCGAATTAGAGCATCTGTAAAAAAAACAGTTCACATTTTTTTTAAATATGACCAGTTCATTAGTTTTATCATTCAGATGTTTCACAGCGAGGTAGGAAAACATTTTAACCCAACGATCTCTAATCTCCACAACTATGACGAGACACTGCCTGAGAATCGTTTAAGACCCAGAGCAGTTCGTCTAAAATTGACAATTTAAGAACGAACTTAGCATCACAAAAATGACTCTCTTTGTTTGACTTTTTTTGTGTACTGTATGTGTGTATGCGTGTATGCGCATGTGTGTGTACATTAGAGGTCTGCACGGGCCAAAATTTTACAAAACTACCCGGTCCGAGCCCGAAAAACTCACGCCCGACCCGGCCCGGGCCCGAGTCTAATGCCGCACTTGTTACCCGAACCCGACCCGAAGCACCGAGAAATTTGAAATCCTCGATTTGGTATACTTTTTCCCCAGATTATCTCCGAAAGTCCTTTTTTTTTTTTTTTAGCTCACCGAGGAATTTGAAATCCTCGATTTGGTATACTTTTTCCCCAGATTATCTCCGAAAGTCCTTTTTTTTTTTTTTAGCTCACCGAGGAATTTGAAATCCTCAATTTGGTATATTTTTCCCAACATTATATCCCAAATTCCAAAGCCCGGCCCGGCCCGAGCCCGACTCTCGATTGCGCTTACCCGCCCGAGCCCGGCCCACGGGCCGGGTCGGGTAAGAGCCCGTGGGCCAGGCCCGGGCCCGTGCAGACCTCTAGTGTACATGTACGGATATAGTATGGGGGAAGCATAAAAAGTGTGATTTGCAAAATAATGCATATAGAGTTCCCGTGAACTTCTTATCTCTGTAGTGATCACGCCCTTCCGTTTGCAAACGATGATACAATTTACAATTAATCAAAAACTTTATCAATGAAGGAGATTAGAAGAACCTTGACGCTAGCGCGTCCTGGTACTTAAAGCTCCATATATTTGATATTAAAAAAAATATATTCTTATGGAATTAGTATTGTTCACTGTAAGTCCTAGGTGGAAAAACATATTTCATATTGTGTGACGTACACATTAATAATGTGTATGTCACTTATTGTTGGGTCCCATGGCGCAGCTGTTAACGTTGTGGACTTCCGTGCCGGATCTCACGGGTTCGAGTTCCAGTACGAACAGCATTTTTTAAATTCTATTCTAAGGCATGGGTGTTTGTGATGTCTATTCCTTCCCACCCTTCAGATCCTTTAATAACTGGGCGTAGTGAGAGCGATTAGTTAACCATTAGTCCTGTCTTAGCCTTATCCCTCTATTTTTACTACTCTATTTTTTTGACTGAGTAACAAACAGTTCTCGTAGAAAAACTTAAATAAACATTCATAGACAAAAGTCGATGAGCCGATTAAAAAAATGCTGTCCGTATTGGAATTTTAATCTGTGAGGTTTGGCATTGAAGCCAAAATCGTTGACCACTGTGACATTGGCCCGATATTTATATAATACGCTTGTAACATTAAAACAAAGCTTCTTAACTGCTATAGAATTGATTTTCAGTTCAAAGAATATGACTTAAAATTTGGCGTTTGGTACATCATAACATAAAATCAGATAATAAAAGTAAATAATATTCTATCGCCGACTCTGTGGACTCCCATAGTGGCGAAGTACACGTTTGATGACTTTTATTGCCTACCTAATCGTGTATAAAGGCAGACGAAAGTACGATGTTCACAGAAACGGGGTCAATATGGAGTCATATTGAGTATTTTATGTGCACGATTGTTTATTTGTTTATATGTGTAGAAAGGAAATCTCTTCGCGGCAAAATGAATACTATAAATTTAACGTTCGATAAAAATGATATTCTCAAATACACCTACCAGACTGGCTGGCATTACATGAATTAATTTTATTCGTATCAACGATGCCATCGATGCAAGTTTCCACCAATCAAAATTGACCTTTTAATAATAATAAAAAAAAAACAAAATGACATTTGAATTCAACGCAGTTTGCTTAACCAAGTCAAGTTAAATTGGTGACATATTTAAGAACTTTCACTACATTTCAAATTTGACATACTAATTATTATGCGATGAAAAATGATTAAAAATACATAAAATATTTCTTTTGGTTTATCGATCCCTTATTAATATAAAGAAGAAACATTAATCAAATGCATGTACGAATATTACCGCGTTGATGGCAATCACAATAATTTCCTTCGGATTCATTAGAAATTTTATTCTCAGGGCCTATATCAAACAAATATAATAACAAGTTTACGGTTTGTATATAGGTAATAGAAACAATAATATCGACAGTGGAAAGGAAAAAGGACGTAACCCACACATAGACAATTTTACAGGAGGCACGAAAAACGTGTTTTGATGATTTTGGGTCATATGCAAATGATGAAATATACACAAACTTGAAGTCACGGAGACTTCTAAACTGATGTTTAATTGACAGAATTTAATATTAATTAAAAAAATTGTCAAGGAAAAACCTATATTTCAGTATTTTTTTGTGGTTTTAATTTTTTACAAGGTCATCTTTTTCAAACTTAAAAGCTAAATTTAGATACTAATTTGGCATTTTTAGCTTTCATCCTGTCGATAGAATGTGTATCGAGTTAAATGCATTGTGATTATTGAAAAAAAGTTGTTTTGAAAAAACTGTAGGTTACGTCCTTTTTTCTTTTCCACAGTCGATATGTATAAAAATCACTAAAGCGTAAAAAATCTATACACAACTAATAATAAATTATTTTAGTGTATTTTATAGTTACCATTTCCATTATATGATTGGTGATAAATTCACATATAATTCAAAAAAACACATACATATATGAACTTTAACTAGATTAATTTCTAGCACTTTGTTTTTTTATTAAGTATTTAATTACAAACAAAGTTAATATGTAATTTTTCGATATAGCATAATAATATTGTTGATTGAATTAAAGGGTTTATGTTAGATCAAAACTTATTTCCCTTAAAGGACGAATTTGCTAACGCGTCTGCCACCTAGAAATGATTCAAAGACTTAACCTTTTCAATAGTTACGCGTAGTTCACTGTCAATGTTTTTGTCCGTTGTTATAAATGGTTTTATTTATAATATACCTACGTGCTTCAATGATCATAAATAGTAGACAAACAAATCAAGCATAGTGGGCGATGCCTCATAAGACAGTTAGAATTTAACATCCTACCAGAACCACATTTCACATTATAAAAAAAAAACTTGCATGTTACTAGAAATAAAATGTTGGCTCCCATAGAGTTAACGTATTTTTTTACAAAATATGTCTCCGACTCTTAACGCCATTATAAGGATTAAATCCTTAACGAATAAACTTCTTTGTGCGTAAATATATTTTGTGCAATAATTAATTTTCAATCATTAAAAAAAAACTTTGTGTTACTTCAATAAAGAATAGTGAGGTGTCCATCTCATGTACGATTAACGCTCTTTTTATCGTTACTGTGTGTGTCCAAGTTGAATTTAAAAAATACATATAAATATTTTACGAAATATTTATTATTAGATAAAATAGTTACTTGATTAAAAAAAATAGTCTGCCATCTTTAATAAAAATTGTAAAATTTATACTTATTTTATAAAATGTCTTTTACCATTTAAATAATGAACTTTTTAAATAACTAATTAAAAATAAAAATTACGATATCGGAGTCCGTATGCTTGCTTCTAGAATTATGATACTAAAATTATGTTATTTTGTATATATGAAGCTCAAAGCACTCCTTACCGATATTGGTACTTATTTGACACTTTCTGTTCATAGCTGATAGATGAAAAATATATAAAATTTTATTGAACATATTAATATTTCTTCAAGATTAGTTATAATATTAAACCCATCCACCAAGAATACGAAGGCAACACGAAGGAAAGTTAAAAAAAAAATTGTATGAGATTCACTCCCCCAATTAAACTACCCCGAATTACACGGCCCCACTTTAGTGTAAATGGGGGTTTTACTGTACATTAAAAACCTTAAGTAAACAATACAATAAAATCTAAAGTAGCCTTCTCTCATTTGTTTCGGTCTAAATTTGTTTCCTTTGAATAATAAAATAAAACAAACAAATTGATAATTTTTTTTAAATCCATATTATCAAGAACTTTATAATATATTTTTTTTTATTTTCTTCAACCTTTTGACGAAAAATCTTCGATTCCACAGTGTAATTTCTCAAAAATATTTAATAAACGAAAATAATTCGGTAACTTCCGACATAAATCTTTGAGAATCATAAGCGAGTATCCCACAGTCATTATCAGACGTGCACTTAAATAAATACACTCACCTGCAAACACGATGCACTCAAAATATTTATCAATACACTTTATCGACAGACTCATCCAAGCGTTTGAGTCACACACAGTTCACTGCGGAAATTTTACTTTGAAATTTATTACGCCAATGAATAAAAAGCAATATTCGAACTTGTGGGTCACAAAAAAGATTCCAAAGTAGATTTTAGTAATTATTATTTAACTGGTTTCCATTTGAAAATACTATGAAATGTATATATTTTACTTCGCTGTCGTAATTAAAACTGCTTGTTAAAAAGTTAATGCTTTATATTCACAAAATAATGCAATTTTTCACGTTTTTACCAATCATAAATTGTAATTTTTTTTTTATTGTTATTATTCTAAACTACATAAATACTTTTATCTATGTCCGCTTCCAATGTGGAAGCATTTGGACTTCTACTGGAGGCATCTCAACAGAACTTTTGTTACTAAGTCGCTTAACCTCTCTTTTCCAAAGATAGTAGTAGTGATACAAGGATAAGACTAGAAAAGGACTAGTGGTTAACTAATCGCTTTCACTACGTCCAGTTATTGAAGGATCGGAAGGGTGCGGAGGGATTTTTTAGACATTACAAACACCCATGCTTTCGAACAGAAATCGATCGAAAAAAATGCTGTTCTTACTGGGACATGAACCCGTGAGATCCGACACGGAAACCAACAACGCTTACCGCTGCGCCATAAGAACCCGACAGATAAATACGTATATATCACAAAAATCTCTCTTTAGACTTTGACTAAAGGCGTAACCACAAAATAATACTATGACATTATAAATCACTTATATTCATATTATATAACAAATAGTAAGTTTTATTTTAAATTAATAAATTTAAATTGAAAAGGAAAACATTTTTAAAAATATTTAAAAAAAAACCAAAACAAAAAACGGTAATTATCATGACTTTGTTTCAGCTTACAGACTATCAACTCTTTTTAGTAAAATAAAATGGAATACTTATTAATTTCTTCTTATGTATGCCTCACAAACAAATAAATGTATAAGCACGAGAGAGAGTATTCATCTTATTTTTTATGTAAATTTAATTATGATAATAGAAGCCGCATGAGACACGCATGAATAAATCCAGTCGTAGTCTTTTAACCCTTCGAAGGCGAATTTCGATGCTACATTTTTATAACTTTAGTTATTTATACCTTAGTGTTAATTAATAATTTAATCCAATTGAACAGTCTAAAAAAATGTCTGATTAAATCACTAGTTGGTTATTTGATTTTAAAAACAATATTTTTTAATAAAATATTTTTTTAATTCACTCATTACAGCAATGTTTAAAACTCCCAATACACAAATTGGCAAAGAAAACTAGCTTCATAATTTTTGTTTCAAAACATTTTTTTTTACTTATTCATGTCTACAGGCAATATTAAAAAAAAGGATAAAGTTTCGCCACGCAGCACCTTCATGTTTCCATGTCTCCCGCTAATTGCTTTGCTTCCTCTCATGACACCAGCATCCCTCAGTTCTGAATAGTACTTCCTATAGATAGTACCCGACAGTCGTCCAGTAAGCTAGAATCTCACCGGTCGGTAGAAGAGATAGGCAAGATTAAAGGCGGAAACATACTGCCGACACCCGACGCCACGTAAGCGTTTTGGATGAGATCATAGCTACATATTTACCATTGTATTGTATGGAACAGGAACGCACTGCCAACATCCAACGCGACGCGACGGCAGTGCGTTCCTGTTCCATACAATACAATGGCAAGCTATGATCTCATTCAACACGCTTACGTGGCGTCGGGTGTCAGTTGTATGTTTCCACCTTAAGGTTCATCCGCAGCCCGTGACTTATACAGTTCCAACATCTCTTCATAACCACTGACGTGACGAGACGCTGCATTGTACGTTCCATAATCTCCAAGTTTCTCACGAAATCAAACCACTATTATCTTTTCACGAAACGATTTTAAGTCTTCGTCAGCTGCTATGTTTTGCGACCGTAAAACAGCACTGGTAAAATGCAAACTTTGAACAAATGTCATTTGGTTTTAATCGTGTACAGCTGTGTGTCTCAGACACACCTTAGCAGTATGTAGCCCTCTTAACTCAAAGGATTTCCCAAAATAACTCATTCATAACTGATTCCACATCCTTATATGTCCCCATATACTTCCGTTCTCATCGTCTTTTAAATCAAAAGCTTTACTTAAAATCTAAGATACCGTTTAAATTAAATACATTCAGTTAAAATCCTCAATGATAAGTAAGTTCGCTCCGCATTTATAATGTGTGTGAATGATTTGTAAAATATACAAAAAGTCGTCAGTACAACCAAACGAGAAGGGTCAACAAGCAGTCTCCTTAGACAATATATTTTTTCATGTCACTCCAGCAGGTGCATACCACATAGAGGAACGATACCGGAATTAATTTCCCGTTATAGAGAAATTCAATATGTGCCGCGTTTAAATAAACGTTTGGATTAAAATCAACGCATGGTGTATTCATTACGAACGCTTAAGAATTTGGAAACTTCAAGAAATCAACATAGCATATGATTCTAAATGCCTGTCGCATTTCCTAGTATCTTTTATTCACTTTTACCTGTGCCGAACGAATAATTATAAAGCAAAGCTTAAATATACAGTAGAAAACGTAATAGGCGTATCATGAAGACTGATAGACAAAAATGAGTTTTCATAATAACAAAATTCTGCATGTCCATAACAAAAATGTGTTCTCTTTCATTGTCAATTCTAGCATATTCCCTGCGATCCTATAAAGTAGGGTTTCCCAATCTTTTATTGTCTCGTGTATAACTTGGTAGTACATTACGTTAAATTGTATCACTATATAAAATAATTGTATTTTATCTGTTTGGCTAAGAAATTTTGTGGAAAAAATAATAATGGCGGAGTCACAATTATAATATGCTCAAAGTTTAATAAATGAATCCACTATTTTGTTATACTTATATTACTGATCAATGGTTTTAATCAAAACAAAATTACACAGCAAGATATAAACAATCGAAGCGTTAACGCGGTTATTTTGAAAATGCACTCCAAAGTCTATGCCGGATCAGAGGAAAATGGTATCGATTGCCGTATTTTCGATCATCTATTTTACATATTGACGTCGGCTATGATATGTTGTTTTTTATATTTGTAAATCTTTCATTCCTGCATGTCCGCCATTACTATTTTTTTCGTATACCACCAACCATCAAACGCATGCCACTGGGTGTTACCATGGGTTGGGAAACCCTGCTATAAAAAATACTGTCAACCATCACTTTATTACTAATGTGGTTTGTCTTTATATTTTAACTGTCGAAAAATCTATATTTAATGCATCACATCGGTGGATATATTTATCTCGTGACAAAATATCCAAACACACTATTTCAAAGTTTTTGCAACCTTCAAAAGCTTGTTTTATTTTGCATCTCAAATGAAAAGATCCAATCATGAACTAGTAGCCGGAACTTCAGTTAAAATTTTAATAGACATATTGCAAAATTATTTTTTCTCACCATTGTGTAAAGTCGAAAAAAAAAATCATACTCAAAATCTGTATTATCAAATTGTATTGTTTATTGCTAGATACCCACTCATCTTAGTCATCATCAGATGCGCTTTTCCTATTCACAAATCACTGGGCTCACGAGCATGAGAAGCTGTCGGTGATGGTGATTACCCATTAGCCAAATTTCCAAATCGTCTAGCGCTCGATGCAAGTGACACCATTCTACCATTTACGTATTCATACTAATATAGTAAATATATTTTTTTATTGCTGGCTATAAATCTTCCGACAATAGTACATTGTTAAGCTCAACCAGTTATGTTGATACGGTATGGTTTATTGTCACCCGCTCCTACTACCACTTTTGTAATGAAAACTGATGGACATTTAAAATGTTTAGCTAAATTAATTGTGTTTGAATTTTTGCTATCATGTAACCCAGTGATGCACAACCTTTACCTTCTAGGGGGCCGCATAAAACAAATTATCGTGGCTTCGGGCCGCAAAGAAAAAAATGATTTAAAGTACGCTCAATCCTTTTTTTATACAGAATATATGTACGTTCCATGTAAAACAGCCTTAAAATCGTGTAAAAAAGATCAAGTGAATAATAGGTTCCATTATATTATTTCGAAAATAAATAAGCCATGCAAAAAAAGGATTATGAGTACGTGCTTATTAAAAATCGTTTCATTGTGAAATATTTATGTATGCAAATCATAAGTTAATGCTTTCTTGGTCTTTGTTAATTTTTAACTATTTTTTTTAATTTGACATAATATTTGTTTATATGAACCGATTTATTCTCCTTCATTGAAGAAAAAGCTTGCTTGCATGTGTTAAATAAATGTTTTACGTGAAGAAAGTATGTTTGAGAAAGAGATTTAAGGGCCGCCACAAAATTCAAAAAGGGCCGCATGCGGCCCGCGGGCCACGTTTGTGCATCACTGATGTAACCCAATTAAACCTAACCCATGTAATATTAATTGTTTTAAGAGTGTCATGATCTACCGATTGAGATATCTTGGCAAGGGGTTCGCTGCCTGCGTGGTCGAGTGGTCAACGTTGTAAGCTTCGGTTACGGATGTCACGGTTTCGAATTTCAGTACAGACAATTTTATAAATTGATTTTTCATATGTGATATCTTGAATTCCCCTCTTTTACCCATTAAACCAAGAATAATTAACCAAATACTACTCCTGTCCTAGTGATTGATATCCTTCTATTCCTACACTCTTTGGAAAAAAGAGGTTGAGCGACTGGGTAACAAACAGTTCTCGTAAAAACACTTATATTTCTCCGAGAAAACTTCCATCCATATGCTCCAATTTGAGAGCGGACGTGATAAAAAAGTTTAACTTTATTTAGCCCCCATCTGGAAGTATTATATATCAATAAACTTATATTATTAATAATCTGATAAGATATATTTAAAATGAGACCGGAGCACGCACACGAAGAGTCACCTCTTCTCAGTTGAAATCTTCCATCTTATTTTTTGACACGGTGAATTATTGCGGGACTAAAATCAATCCATACAATATAGATCATTTTAAATAGTCTACACAAACAATGTTTCATATGAGTATTGAATGTTTAATTTTAATGCCATTCTTCCGAAGAGAAAATATTCAAATACAACAATTTAAAAGCCTTAACATTAAGCGTACACTTAATGCATGTCACACTCTGAAAATCATCATGTTTGACGAGGTGAATAAGTAATATCGTATTGTAGTTTATTTATTATTTAGTACATAAATAAAATGCTTAATTTGTTATTAGTAGAATCAGATTCTGATGTAAAACGATATTAACTCAATATACTTAAAGTACTTCCATCAGAAACTAACTCATCCCTTACCTCTCACGACACATGGAAACTGTGATCATTATTCACAATATCCTTTTTTGTTCATTTAGCTCACTGCTTTCATTCTATCTTTATATGAATTTTAAATACTAAGTTGTGACTAGGGCCTCCAATCCTCGGATTGAGAAAATATGAGAGAATTGCGCGAGGGGATTGAAATAATCGTCAATCTGAAATCCCGGGATCACAAAAAAGGTCCGGGATTGGATGCCCTAGTTGTAACTAATAAGCAATTATGTATTGTATGCAATGGGTAGTGGGGTCAGGTCGGCGACCTGGCACCTGAAAATGAGCCAGATCACCGCACCGCCCTGCCACCGTTTTGACTTGTAACTTTATTTTCAAGTACTTACATATTGTATATCCAACATACTGTTCGTAAAATTTAAAATAATTAAATCAAAATTGATATATCCGACTGATTTTACAAAAACAAAAAAATAAATATACACATGTAACGTGAAGAAATACCACCCCTCTTTCTAGAATTTTTTTAATTGCGCGTTTTTTTTTATTGATTTAATTATTAAAACTTGTGGTTTTTACCTTCGGACGGATATAAAAAAAAACAAAAAAAAATAGGGAAGAAATCAATGACCGACAATACCTATTTATTTACCACTACACCACTGATGTATGTGACGTATTACTTGATTGAATTGGCATTTACATGGTAAAACTCCATTGTAATAAGGTTAAAAATAGCACATAGAATATATTAGTTTTTACAGTATAAGACAACAATAATAAGTGTTTGGTGTATTGCGAAACGATGGGAATGTTTACTATGAATACTCTTATGTAGAGCATATGGTATCTTAATGGAATTTATTTAATTTTTCCGGTTCTAAGCTCAAGAAATGCGACCCCAATACCCACATTTTCTTAAATATCTATTTTAATATGGGTGATACAATGTTTATAATAAAGGTTTTCTTATATCATAGTTTTTTTGGACCTTTTGTAGTTTATATAAATACGCGATAACACGATAAGCGCCCGCGATAAGCGATCGTTCGTAAGATAGCTGGGCTAAACTCGTCAGTTGCAATTTAATATGTGTGCTGGGATGACGTCTTTTTTACGCTCAATTTAAAATATGATTATTTATTAAAAAAAACCATGGATTTTTATAAAAAAAAAAATTATGAGGAGATGCAGAGAGATATTTTAAAGCCTTTAGACATTTTTTTTTTAATTCATAAGAATAAGGCCAATAATGAGGAAACCACTGGGGTCCCTAAACGACCCCCATCGGATGAGAAGTATTTTTCTAGTCTCCGAGCCGCGAGAGTTAACAGAAGATTTTTGACGAGAACTGTTACACAATTGCTCGACCTTTCTTTTTTGAAGAAAATAGATAGAAGGATAACAATTAACAGGACAAGCGGTTAGAAAATCGCTCCCGCTACGCCGTAATTTTAGGAACAGATGAGCAGGAGGCAATTTAAATAGCAAAGACATCCATGTTTTTAACCATAAATCGATATATCGTTTGAAATGCCCAGGATTCGAGACTGTGAGCTCAGCAAACGATGACAGCAAAAAAACCGACCCGTCAAAATTAGTAAAGGTTAATGAAGAAAATACATAAATTAAAACAGAAATAATATTGAATTTAAGTATGTTGCCATCCATGGCAACTCTTTTGAAACAGAATTTGATTAAGGAACACGGTGAAAAGTATTTTTTTTAATTGGGCTGTTAAGTAACGTTTATATATACACTTTTTTTAGTATACGTATTTGTTTCCATGCTCTTACTTAGCCGCATAATAAAACAACAACACAGTGTAACCAAAATATGAAGCCACTTTGAAATAGTATACTAATATCAGCACACTCCGTTGTATTAGCATTTATGATTACGCACTATTTCCGCATATAGAGGTCAACTTAAATGAATGTGCCACTCCTAATAAATTTTGCAATTGGTATTACCGGTTGATAAGTTAGCATGCTGTTTTTTTTATATTTACAGTAAAACATGGAACATCAAATAATAAACAAAGTACACTAATACATTTCGACGTTTGAATAAGCTGTCAAAACAAAATTAGCTCTAAAAGTAACGTAACATTTTCAAATGTTTCACTATGAAAACTGCATGTTCCAGTACGTCATATTTTTCAAAGCAATTTTTCTTAAAATAACATAAAATTTCAACCGTTCACAAACGTTTTTTAAACGACAACTTTGAAAACAAAAATATTTGGCAGGCCATCCTTTCTTTTTTAGTATTTTCCCGTTTTTAGATAGCATAATGCAAAAAAAATGTATTTCATTTTTTTAATCATGGGATTTATGCAATTGTTTTTTTTTTAACTAAATCCTGTAATCTGGGTTCATATTTAGTTGTGTGAATACTCAAAACGAATACGAATATGGTTGGCTGCTAATTTTGATCTTAAGTATGATTGAAGAAAAGTTTTGTTTACAAAATATACATACATATTTCTATCATATTTAATAAACATCGAAATGCTGGACTAAAATAATAATATCTAGATTTAAAATAAATCTCGCGGGACACATAAAAGTTACGCGGGACACACTTTCTGAATCCCTGATTTAGATTTTTCTTAAAGAAAAATTTACACAGACTGTGATTGATATATGAGTGATTTCATCAATGATATCTTATATGTAATATATATCTATATCTACTAACTTAATGAGTGTGTATGTGGATGGGATGTTTGGAAACTCTAGATCCATCCGTGTCTTCTAAGAAACTCACTCTACTCGGTTACGACAAGCGACATCTTATTTTATCACCCTCTGTGGCTTAGTTGGTAAAGATTTTGCACTAGCATTCAGCCGGATTGGAGCTCAAGTCCCAAGTAGGTCAATGTTACATTTTGATTTGAGATCTTGGACTTTGGTGGTTGTGATATATTTTCTCCTCGAGTTGATCTAGTCTGGCTCATAAAATTTTTAATTGATTGTATCAAATTAAAAAAATATTCAACGCATTTGCATTAATTATAATTACATTTAAAAAAAGTACACTCTGAATAATTTCTTCTTACCTGCGTTATGAAACGATGTTAAAAATGATTTGCTTACAAGCAGTTGCTTTTGTATTTTGATTTTAATACAAATAAAATAATTATAATTAAATCAAAATATAAAAGAAACTAACTGAGTGTTGTTTAAAAAATACTAGAATATTTATTGCACAATATAGTAGTATCCTAGTTTTGCTTTGAAATGTTCTGTACATTGTGATTTCTAATATTATTAATTTATTGCAGTTTTAAATATAATTTACTACACATCTTACGAATCGTGAACGAATAAAAAAACAATTTTGCTTTAGATAAATTCATTAAGAAAATTAATGCTAAAATAATTACATCTATTAATTTATATTTGAATACCGTAATTTACACTATCGTATGGACAGATTTGAACAGTAAAACAAAGCATTTTGACAGTGGGGAGCGGCTTGTTAAAAATGAACCGTTTTATCGAATTTCAGAGCTGTTTCGGTACCGCGCCCGCTGATGTCATGACCAGGTATCGGTACCGCCCCTACCTGGTCTCCCTGAGGCTCCGTGAGAAACCATTAAATAGTGGCCGTTATCACGATAATAATTATTTAGATGTTCTGCAGATGAGACGTATAGATTTCTCGATGATATCATCCATTATATGAATAAATGCCGTTCACATGCTGACTAATACATTTTTTTGTTCTCGGCATTGTCATAGTAATATAATTAAAATTTTATTTAAATACAGTCTGTAATTCCTAATCAATCGTGGATTTGAGACCACGACTCAATAATTTGTTTTATTGCCATAATATTTTTTATAAACGATTCTTAAATTGTATATGGTTTGTATATTAAATTAATTTTTAGCGTAACAATGACTTACATTTCCACAGCGGTGGACTGACGATAAGTTAACAAGGTGTTCGTTTAATCTTAATGCTATTCGCAGTGGTCCGAGGAAGGAAGAATTATTTGATTAAATGCAATCGAATGTTACTTTATACTATGTACAAATACGCAATACAAGGTAAAATAATTGATATCAATAGCTGCAACAGTATACTTTCTTATCTTAGATTGCAAGAGTCAAGAGTTCCAAGGCTTAAACAGAAATAAGTACTACTCTTTACGCTTCAATTTCACAATTCAAAATGTATATACTAAGCCATTCTAGACAACATATTGCAATTCAAACAATTATATGAACCACCAAATGTTCATCACTGTGTTCTTAAATTTAGTTGCAATACATTGTATTATATAAGAACACAAAGATCTGATAATATTGGTGTTTTGACAAGAGGCGGCCATTTGCAGATATTCAAGTCTTAGTTATGATCTCTAACAATGTCCAGGGAATAACAAGATTGCAGTTTCCGCAAAGTTTTTAATATGTAAAACTTTAATCTCATCTGTCAGATCTTGGACATCGGTGTTTGTGGTGTTTGATCTTCTCGAATGGATTTTGAGTGACATGTGACGTAAGAAGCTTGTCTATTGTTATTGGAAATATCAAATATTTTATATTTATATCTGATTTATAAAAACTAGTTTACCAATCTCGCTCTTATAATAAACAAAAGATTTTGGAAATTGACACTATTTTATGTGAAAAATTAAGATAAAAAAAGACATGTACATATATGTAGCCAAACTGTGACTTATAAGTCAGTGAGAATCAGTTAAATATAACATGTATAATTTCAATGAATTATTCAACGTGCATTTGTTATTAGTAAATTTTTATACAATACATCGGGTGCCAAAAAAGGACAGATGTTAACACATAAATAGATCTGAACTAAAGAATAAGGGTTTGTCATAAAATTTTAGACTGTTATACTTCAGGTTTATATAAATTTAGAAATATAGAAACAGTACGTAAGATTATATTATATGTAAAGCTTTTCTTATTAATGTACTTATAAACTACTTTATGCACTCGATAACCATCTCTTAATCAATCTTTGATAGGTTCGGCGGTAACGTAGTGTAAGCTAATTTTTAATATAAAATTATTTTTGATAATTTTGTTATGTCACTTATGACATCTTAAGCCCCCATCCCTGCGTGCAGTAGAAAAGGACAAACCTCGACTATTATTTTTTATTTTATAAAATAAGATTTAAATCAAGTTTTAGTTTATTTGTAAATGTTGCGATAGCCTGATGATGGTTCTCGAAGAGGTGAAACACGTTATATCACAGAAATTGGAATAACAAATAGATTATTTAATTGTGGTTCAAAGATGGATTTTTTTGTCTAATAATAGTAAGTATCAGTATAACTGTTTTGCTTCCGAAAATAATTGACCGATTTCATATGACGCATTGGTCGTCAAATAAAATTACTCACGCCCAAATCAATTGCACGTGCTATATTTTCCAGTTATTCAACATAAATTTATTGATTATACAACTTTTTTTTGTTTAAAAACGTCGTGATTTAAAGTATTACACATAAGATGTGTGTCATACACGTGAATCATTCAAAAACCGATTCATAAAATACGACTAGATACTTTCACTTAGTTACTGGCTTGGATTGCAATTAACGCTCATTAAGATGAATATTCCTATCAAATATGCAATAAAAGAAATTGAGAGCTATGCGTTTTTTTGGCCATAATATTCACAAGCGTGGGTAGTAAAATCTCGAAGCCAGGCTTAAAATAAACTGAATACGCGATGTAATTATTTACGCGACTAGTTTTCTATTTCTTATTGCATTAATTAAATAAATATCTAAAATATTTATTTATTTGATTTTTTTTTAAATTCAATAAAATGTTTTATAATAATAGGGAGTGGGAAAGAGATAAATATATCAATGTATGTATACAGCTTTCAACTGGTTCCGTTATATTTTCGTAAGTCAACTAGCACTAGCTATACTATAACGCCAACGACTTACTTTTCTTGCGCTTTAGTTTATTTTAAAATTAATGTCAATTTCTCTTGATAAAGAAGCCACGACTTCGTTCTAATGTTTTTAAACTTTATAATTTCTTGGTAAAAACTGATTTGACTTTTATATAGTATTGCAGCATCTAAGTTTAAATAATATGTCATATTTGGATTCCTTTCGAGGAGTGAATAGATTTGTACTAATCTTACTTCACATTACTGACTTTTTTAACACGACAATTGTGTGACTTTTCCCCAATGTATATATGTTATTCATACTTGAAGCATATATTATGCTCACAGACAGAAACTACTGTGTTGAGTTAAAAGTACGTCTGCACTCCTTTACATAAAAATGGCGCATATGTACATGTACGTCCATACTCCTCTAAAGGTTTTTCTAAAAAATTAGATAATGCATTCTTAATAAAAGCCATTTTTGTCACAAGTTTCTTTTCAAATATAGAAACTTTGATAATAAAATATTACATGAGAATGTTTATGATGAGTTAACCTGTCTTAATTGTAAAAAAAATGGAATTGGTTCAAAAAAATATTGTTCATATTAAAAAATACCTTTCTTCTTGTATTTTATTTTCTTCGTAGAATTGATACTACAAAAGTATTTACATATTTTTCTGAAATATATTGTACCAATTGAGACATCTTATAATCTTCTATATAAATATACAATTCAACCCTCTAGGTCTCGGTTTCCATAGTAACCCTACCCGCTAGACCAACTAAAATATTTTCATTAAAAATATAAGAAAATCTAATTTGCAGGATAATCGTTAACAAAATTTGAATCCTCAATTTTTTTTCTGTCAGTCAACACATTATATATATATTATATATATTCAGTGTTTTTTTATCGAATAGTTACTTACTTTGTTTGTCACCAAATTTCTGTATAATTGTAAAAGAAGGGCACATCGCTCCAAGGGACATATCACATAATGTAGCAGTCAAGGTGCAACAAGGTGTTCAGAGTATCATCGCCGGGCCAGATTTCTATGTCAAGTTTCAGAAAATAAATGTAAATATATCCATAGTCATACAATGACAGTTTTAGATTTATTTGATGTTTAAATCAGTTATGAAAAGCATATGTTTGAAAACTCTTGATTAAGCTAATTTTACTCAAAATAATTCGTGTATTGCTTCAGTGAAGCTGTAAGTATTTTACATTATCAAGTCAAACATAATATTTAGAAGTTCATATATAGCACTGTGTATATTACACATAATATTTAAACAGACATCGAAATTTGGGAAGCTTATTTAACAGTTTTATTATATTATTACCACCGGTTTTTTAGAGCTTATGAGTAAGTTAACATTGTTCAAATGAGTGAATGGTACTTCTAACTTTCTCGGTTTTCTCTTTAACCATAAGTTGGTTGGTCACCAATTTAAGTACCTATATCCGATCATAAGCCAATTTACTTTAAACTCCTTGCATATGTTTTATACCCAAAACAATCACTTTCTTCTTACGCCTCTACCGCTTCCCTTATTCTCAATTGACTAAGAGTTGAAATAATTTGTATTTATCATAATATTATGTATGCAACTTTTCAATTCTTGATGGTCGCAATAAAATCGTTTGGCTTATTGGGCCGTCTAAAAATCTCTCGATGACATAATGTCGCCCGCTGTGGTCGTGGATCGTTAGAGCTTGCTCTATCGATCAGGGGGGTCCGGGCTCGATTCCCGGTAAGATCACAATGTCAAATTGGATTTTTTCAATTTTTCAATTGAGATCTAAGACATGGCTGTTTGTGACGTCAATTCCCCTTGAGAATTTTTGTAAGTCACATGAGATTAATCTCATGTGACTTACAAAAATTCTCATCGAGTATATCTCGTATGATCTTTCAACTTTAAAAAAAAACTTTAAAAATATTTGACGCATTGGCGTAAGCTGTAATGTCAAATATTTTTTTTTATAAAAAAAAATAAAAAAAAATGTATTTTTACAACAAATTTCGATGATTCTTTTCTTAAATAGAACGATGCGTAAATGAGATGATTTTTTAAATTTATTTATATTTTGTATTTAATACGGAAAAAATACTTCTCTGTGAATTGAATTCTACTTCAACAGTAATCATTTAAACAAACAAAAATGATTCAATATTAAAGATACATTCTTAGAAACATGCTATGATTCTTGTCTGTGGCTATAAACTATCTCAGAAGAAAAGATAATGCTAAACTATAATTGGGATCTTTTTGACCCAATAAGTCATCGAGGTAGGTTCGTTACAAAAAAATGCAGCGCTTCTGCAGCAGGAAAATTCTCACGAAAATTCTTTTAATGTATGATAACGTAACAAAGTGGCCCACAGTGCAATGAGCACCGCGCGCCGGGCTGTCTGCCCAGATTTAAACAGTGGTTTAAAATCGTTTTTTTAGTTATTAAATTATGATTTGGAACTTCTAGCTTCACTAATATACAAAGAAACTCATATATAGTTCTTTAAATATTTACCCATGCGATAAATTAGTTCGATTTGAATAGAGAACAGTATAATAATAATCATTGTAAACTACTACCTTATCTATCTGTCTACTACTATCTGTCTTTATCTTAGGAAACGGTATTAAATACAGAATTACATATATAGCGATTATAGTAAAATTTCACGATATTTGGCAGCGAAATATAAGTCGCAGAAATATTAATTCAGCGACTTACAACGAGAGAGGTATCGAAGAAAAACATCAACACTTCAATCCTTTTTTATCGAACTTAAATGAACACATTATAACTGTACTTATAAACTTTTTTGAAATTATAAAAAAATCCTTTCTTCAAATTATTTTCTATCGTATATCTTCAGTTATTGACTCAACTAAATATTTTAGACTTAAATATTGTGTCGAACAAGTATCATTGTGGTATTGTTAAGAAATTAGTATTCACATAAATTTTAAATTCACCGCAACATGTTTTTATTTATATCACATAGATTATAAGTACTTAAGTCAACTTCTGTAAGTTGTAAGAATTCTTGATAGCTTTAATTAATAATGCATCATTTCTTGATGCTTTTTAATAACGTATTTAAAATTTAATAAAAGGTGTCCGTACCTTTAGAGATGCAATTGATATGACAGTGGCAACCTATGCGATAGCAAACAAAATAAAATAGATATCATATTTCACGGGGTATCGATGACCGGTTGTGAGTTTTGTTGCACGCACCTGGCAAAACTTATGAATTATCGCAATGGAGGTTAAATGACTATGGCTCGTTCACGCACTATCGTATAACATAAAACTTTCACTTCGACATACAACCAGACAAGTCTCAGATTACGATGTGCAATGTGTAACGCTGGACACAGTTTGAGCACAAGATCATAGGCAGGCACTTGACCCTTCCGTTTGAACTAATAAACACACGGAACAGGATGCTTTTAACTGGTATGTTATTATAATAGATGGTAATTTTATTGCCATAGCTTCTGAAAGACGCATCGTGCATGCATAGATAATTCTCGTAATAATAATTACACAGAAGGATCACGACGTATTATAATCACCGTGTTATTATCTTAGATTTATATTCCTGCAGAAACCTGAAGTAAGGGAACAAATATAAATATCTAATTATTTAATGCACATACAGTCGGTAGTTATGTTCAATATCATACTATGAAAGCGTATATTTAAGAGCATCGGCTTTTAAACTAAACAAGTTTAAGAACGTTTTAAAATTAAATATTTCATATGCAAGTTCCGATTTTGATTCTTCTTCGTTTCATTCTTTCAATGAAAAGATTATCCAACGCTATTCTTTTTGAGAATTTTTTACTTTATAAAAATGTCATATAACATAAAACATGTTTGTCATTTTTTAAATGTTTATATACATACAATCGGTTCTAAATTAAGTTTCTTCAAGAGGTGAATCACGAGTCACAGTTAGAAACACGACCATTAGAATAATAAAGTTACCGCCAAAATCATCAAAACAAGTATATTTATTTGATCAAAAAGAAAAACGTTGGTGATTCTTAAGGTATTTTTAATCTAGCTTTATTGTAACCATAAATGTACTAGTAACAAGCGCAATAGTAATTGGTTACAGCATTCAATTAATTACTGAGTGACGTTGATTTTCCTATGGGAATGGCAACATACATAAATGCATTTTTTTATTGAACGCGTGCATGCAAATTATTTTCACACGTACATCATTATCGTAATTACACCGTAGTTTTATTTATAAATACCAAAGCAGTGAAATTATTCTCACAAATATCGTTTTAGATTCGCAAATTGTACTATAAAAAAGGTTGTGGGTTTATAATCTTAGAAGTCATTCGTTGTTTTACGATTTTAATCGACATTATAGAAATTTTTGATAAAAATCTTCGGAGAAAAATTCAATTAGCAAAAGAAAAAGATATCACAAACACCCAGAAGTGTTACAAATACGTTACTTCTTTTAGGGTGTTCACTGTCAATACTTGGTGGAAAGGCATTATATTAGTAAAAACATTATTTTGTACTTCATTCCACTTTATTTAATATAATATAACTTTGTTATTTCATAGGTTGAAACACATTACCTATACGTAAGTTTGAGTTATATCATGTGTTATAGAAAACAATATTTTCTATATTAAACATATTAATTTAATGATTTTTTAAAAAAAGATTTAATAAAATACAAGAATATCACTTCCTTGATTGGTGTGTTAATATTAATTATAAAATAGATACCGCTTCCTCAGCTAACATATGAGGAGCTTGGAATCAAACACGTCCAAATCAAGTTTTGAAAAAAAATGAGATATTGCCATAATATTGGAGTAATAATTCAAAACAACAGGATTTATTTTTAAATTCGCTGAAAACTTAGTAGGTGCCATAGAATTAAGGGTCAAAATATGACGTTCTAATCAAAACTGTCTACGTTTTTATAAGAAAAGTGTGTTTTTCTCTGTTCAGGAAAAAGTGGGTCTAGTAGTTTTGTATCCCAAGCTCCTCATTTTTTATTACAGAGCAAATTTCACACCTTCAATTGTTTAAGTTAAGTAACATATTAATCGATACCATATATAAAAATAAATATGAAACTTAAAATATGTATTGAATAAAACAGTCGTATTTTAAAGGTGAACTTCACTGGGATAGAATTTAAATAAAATCTTTTACATTTTTGAAATATATACATACTTCGCCCCCGTAAAATAGTGTAGTAACTTCTAATTTGATCATATTTTGAACTCAAATAGTGTCTGGAAAAATCATCTAGTTGATTTTATCACAATTCAAAAGACGTGAATCGATAGTAAAAAAGTATCTCTGTTTTTTTATTTATTTTAAATATAACTTTAAACCTCAGTTGTAAAGAGATTATTTTCTATGTTTAAAATTCACGCATTCAAATATATTTTTTACTTTTGAAAACGTCTAATGGTTTTCATTTAAAATGTCAAATTCAAGCATACAATTGTATTTTAATGGAGGTGTGATATTTGTGGTTTATCGATTCAGTAACGTGCGTGCAAAATGAAAAATTCTTTTATCATATCATATATGTATAGACTGCGAAAAATATAACATTCTTAATATAAGCTAGTGATGGAGATTATATTCGTAAAAAAACACCTTAAAATAATCGTAAAAATTCCTTCGTCCCAAATCTGCCGACACTGAAAACATAAAAGAGAAAATTATTATGTCCGTAAGAAGAGATAGTAACACACGATAACCCGAAGGTATAAAGAAAATGCATAAACTTAATATTTGCTGTACCTACACGATCGTATTATTTGACAGGGATGCGGATAATAATTTTGAATTTAACAAATACACACCGGTATTATTCAATCTTCCAAATACCATTTTCGAAATTAAAAAAATATTTTGTTCGACTAATGCAGCCATCCTCAACGATTTTTGCTTCTGACGTAGGTGGGCCGCAACATATTTATAGTAAACTGTAAATATAACACACACTATATTGCACACATATGTATGTATTATTATGTCAAAATAAAATTGTTTTTAGTGCAAATATATATGTATACGTTTATGTATTCACGTATTTTTCATAATAAAAAAATACAATAAACAACAAATCAAAAATACGTAAAAGTACACAAAAATACCAATGTATCCAAAATATTAAAACTTTTAACTATCTTTTAAAAATATTTGGTCGCACATAAGAGCTGATTGAGTATGACTGGACTAATGTATACAGTGCTATTTTCATCTGTACATACATATATGTAACTGTATTGACTAACTTAAAATGAAATAGATCAATATGACAAAGTTTCATGATGTTTAATGTAGTTTAACAAATAAGAGATGTTTATTATGCAATCATTTAGTCTCAATGATTATTTTTCTTAATATATCATCTTTTATCGAAGATTCTCGACCATTTCAATACGTTTTTTTATTTTATCCTGGGTTAGTCGTATTAGAATGATCCTGCAGCTCTGTTTCCGTCTTGTATTATGAATTGTCCATCACTATAATATTTGGAAGCAAAGGTTCATATGTATATTAAATGTATACATTTCAGGCTCAGTAAACGATAGTAAATGAAATCTCGATTTTGTTTCAAGTCCCATACAATGTATAATTAAAAATACTGATTAAAATCGATATTTTCTTAAATGTAGACAAATACCGGTATTGTCATTTTGTCCGGTATTTAAATCCCTAATATGTATAATACATACGGAGGTAGTTGGGGTATGGGAGGTATTATCGATGAACGACCGGCGCGGCGTCTTATAACGTGGGAAAAAAGTCCGGTTAGCAAATTCTTCTCGATGCATCGTATTGGCTTGCCAGTTTCGTTGTTAACATGTGTCAGTGTGTGTTGTTAACATTTCGTAGGTGTGTGTGCGCGGTACTCCGTTCGCGGTACTCTTTGACGATTCGCCAGGGCTACAAACTTGATTTTTTACACTCGTTAAGATGACCCTATTGGCCTTATTCCCGTTTTTTTGAAGAGGTCGGTAATATTGGCTTAATCTCGTTATCCCATTAAAGAAAAGTGTTTAATAAAAAAGATTTTACACACATTTACGCGTGTTTATTATGCGAAACTGACACAAAATTGAACACGTTTTCAAATACAAAAAAGTTATTGAGAAAAATTTTCCCGTCTGAAATCAGCACGGCTTCATTTTCATTAATTAATTTTGTGTAAATAATTTACATTTATTCAAACAAAACGAATGATCGAATGTTTCTACTATTGGTTCAAACGTGTTTGGTTCAAATTAAAAGTACGTGCAAAAAAAATCTTCAAAACCTTTTGTTTTCTTTTATAAAACCTTTCTTACGTATATAGGCATCTTCCTTTATTTAACGCTAGATTATCTTGGTACAAGACAGTGTAATTATAAGCCGTTTGCATCAAGATAATTTGTATCTAAAATGAAACATTGATTACAAAAATATCCATACTTTTATTTGATATCTTTTAAAGAAATGACAAAATAATTATATAAACACGATGCACTTTTCACAGGCGAGTCACTAGTTTTAAAAAATATATTTAATTCATGGTCTTCTTGGAATACAATATTAACGGTTTTATGAATATTATTAATGAAACTCTTCTCTGCATTATTATATCAAAACAGAAAAAAACTACGTTATTATTTCGAACCAACGTTGAAATTGTTCATACAAAGTAAAAATCTTGTGCTGAGTAATAGAAAACAGGATGTCACTACCTTACTATAAAATGATGAACAGATCCTGATAATTATGCCGACTATTTATATTAAAAATAAAGACAAATTATGTTAACGATTTTTCGTGTAGTATTTTTGGAATAAAAATTATATTGTCAGTATTCAAGAAAACAACTACCTTAAAATCGTCATGGTTTGGTTTATTTATTTCTAAATCTTTGTTTACATACTAAAACAGTATCGTGCGACAATGCACAAACTCATTAAAATGATAGTTATTTTAATCAAACTTGCAGTGAAAATGTTTTGTTTTTATTTTAAATAGATTATCGACTTTGATATTTTTTACAATATTAAAACAATGTATGTATAATTAATATAAAATAATTCAACTTGAATTTACTTAAATATTTCAATTTTTTAGCTATTTTCTGATGAAGCAATTTTACTTTTAAATTGACAAAATGATTAGATAGTTATAGTGTATATAAATATTATATTTCTAATTTAATTTTACAATATAAGTAGCTACTAATTTGATCGACTATGAAATTAGTACATTTACTATATACTATCAATATGTTCTGTTATAAAATCAACTTTACTAAAGTACCTTAGTTTAAATTGCCTTGCTCTTTAAAAACGAATCACGAGGCACTTTGATTGTATTAAAAATCAACTATGGCCGTAGCGGTCGTTAAGTGCCAGAAGACCCCTGAGTAGATTGCGAAATAGCGTTACCCTTGGGTGGGACTTCGATCAAGTCCCCATACGTGGGCTCGAGCGAACTGAGCGTGTGGTCTGGGAGAGAATCTGGTCCAGCGAGAGACATTTTCGGCGGAGTCTCACGTGTGATCTGTTTTACTCATCGCATATACATAAAGTACATTTGAAGGAAAAAAGACTGAATCAATTAATGGAAACGACTTTCCGTTTACAGTTTGATAATTGTACTGGAAATCTCAAGCAGTGTTCTCATGAAACAGTTGGACATTTTTAACGTTCGCTTAAAAAAATATTATAATTTGTATTTATTATTTGACTGCGATTTCTGTTACACTTCTTTTGTGTGATTTGAAAATCATTACTTTTTTATTTAGTAAAAAAAAAAAAACAAACGAATTATAAACGTTGTGCGCATTTACTGTCTTATGACAATTGCTACATCCTGTTCATAAAAGTGAAGGTATTATTATAAAAACTACAAACAAAACAACAAAGAAGAATACATTTACTATTATTTCAATATTTTATTGAAATAGTGTCTTAATTATTTAATGAACTGTCTTCAACCACACTTTAACTTAAGTTTATTTCTGTTAGCTTTTCACGTAAATCGAATTATTGGTGATACGCAAAGATAGTATTTGTGTTACTTAAGAATTTTTGGTTTCTGCATAGTTTCATAGCATTAAAAAATAATTTAATTGACAATTGATTAAAATAATTTAGATATAGAATTTTAAAAAAATATCTAAGACATTTTTTTTATTATAGTTACATATTTTATAAAATTGTAAAATTAGCATAAAATTGTTTTATTTTGATTTAAAAGTATATTTATATATTTAAGTTGCGACGCAAAAAGCTTTGTTTTTGTTTCCCTGTTTTGTATACCTCTTTTTAGGCGAGCTTTTTAGTGCTCTTGTTCTTATCGCCCATCTTCTTTGAAGCATGTAACCAGCCTAAATCTTAAAGTTTACGACACTAGAAACATTATAATTCACTTCCCAGACGTGCTATGCGAATAAATGAGTAGCCATAGATCGCAATAAACGATAGCTAAACGAATTCGGCCGTGTAAAATTTCTCATAACCAAATTGTCGATGGATAATTTCCCCTGTCACGATTCTTGGTCGCTATTATTCGCCAAACTAACGGCTCCTTAGCTGTCGCATGTCTTTTTCCAATGACGTCCGACGAAATCATTCAGGATATTGTAGAATTATGTAATTTTAGTTTATAGCATGCGAAAGATCTGCTATTTTTTTTGGCTATATCACAAACCGAAACAAACAGTTTGGTTTTATCAAAGAAAAGTACATCACAACCAACTAAATTTACAATGGTTCCCGGTAAATTGCTCGAATGGAAATTGCTCGAATAACAAGATAATCAATTTGTTTTCGTTTGTTCTGTCCGTTTGATCTGTCTTAGCCCTAGTCTTCTATGTGTTCTGGAAATATATAGAAACAGTTTGAGTAACTAATTAATAAGCAGTTCTCGTAGTAACACTTCTGTTGAGATAAACTCCATTAAAAGATCATATGTTCCGCATTTGGAGCGAACACGGTTAAAATGAATACTTACGAAAATTATTTTTTTATTTCACTCTCTAAACAAGTGTTGCACAATATAAAAATGAAATTCGTAGAAAAAGTCGTGAAAAATCGTTTAAATAACCAAGCAATTCGAATAATTTGTAATTCGAGCAATTTACCGGCTGCCCTTTACAATACACTCTGTATGACTGCAAAATCTCAAAGAAAACGTGATGAGAAAAATTCTTTCTAATATGTATAATAAATGTGTATTTTTTCTAACATCACATGTTACATCAATGTTATGAACCATTAATAGTTAACCACAATATAACTCAGCCGCTGGTCGCGTAGCGTACTGTTCAATTTTTAATAATTGATATTTTAAAATATATAATATACTCTCAATTTCATGTTACGTGGATCAATTAAAAAATCACCAATGACCATTTCTGATATCGCCTTGTTTCAAACTACATAACAAAAATGTTGAAATGTTGGGAAACACGGCCAAGTTATAATTCTTTCTCAGGCGACTTTATCATAATAATTATAACTCTAAATTTTTATTATCAAAAGATTATTGGTATATTTTAATAATCATAAGTTGAGTATTTATTATTTTAAACAATGATTATTCAATTCTTTACCAATTAAAGAATAATCAAAACATACAAAATGTTACATTATTATCTAGTAGGAGGTATGCTGTAAAGTTTTGTAAACATGACTGTCAAAAAAAGCATTTCAAATAATTGTAGTGTAATAAATACGTGTCAACAATGAAACCTGTGATATTTTTTAGAAGGAAGTTTACCCACTGGATGTTTTTAATTAGGTTATTATGTTCATTCAATGTTTAATAAATTTTAAATCAATTTCCATAATTGATTGGCTCACTTCATATAATTAGTATCAATAAAATGCACCATCTTTTTTAAATTATTAGGGTTTAATCGTGAAAACTTTCAATACATACAGTATGCACTTAATTTTGCAAATTGTTGTTCAGCAAACTAAAAATCCACTTTCTTAATACGGTTTCCAATAGAAATAAATATATAGCAACCGTTCGAATTTTATTTTATTGATAACTCGAAGTATGAAAAATTCTCATTTGTATCATAAATATGAGGAGCAAAACTTTAAAAAGGGAAGTATTTTTTTATATTACTGTTGGTACGCCAATGAATCTATTATTTATTTCGCATACTTGTTTGTTGTTTTTATCAGTCAACGACTGATTCACCAATATGCCAAGTTTTCAAGATAACGACCCTCATTGCTAAAGCATTTAGTAAATTGTATATAAATATACAATGACCTAATTTTCATGTCTAATCTATTGTTTTATATCTTTTAGATAAAGGTTTTGCAATTTTTTAACATTGGTTGTCATTTCTTAATGAGTTTCTTGTACTTTTAAATACAATCACGTCTTTACTTGGTGCTTTGATTAATTGTATATTTTTATTTTACGGGGATAACATTATTGCAATGTGTTGACTGAGGTTCCTTCACTTTTACGATACTTTAAGACGTGTAGAATATTACAACGCACCTAACTTATTTTTATATAAAATACCACTTGGCTCACTTCACCTATAATGCGCCCATATATAACACTCGACTTAAGCTCAGTGTATTATATAATAAAACGTTAAAATATACTAATTGCTTTGAAATTTGAATCTTAAACTGGTACTAAATTAATCGTTGTTGTCACTGACGACCAGAGCTTCGCCTTTCGGAATCTTCAGATGTTCAAGTGTACAGACGATAAAGCTTTTGTGAATGTACATAACTTGAAAGATTTAAATTTAATATTGAAATTCCACTAAGCACCTACAGTCGATATCTTAAATTAGTTGCTCATTTAGGCGTTTACAAATTAGTATCTAAATTTAAATAATATTCAGTTAAGTGTTACGCATTAATAATTTGTATGTTTATTTATAAATTCCTTTAATTTTTCTATTACTATATTACTAATTGTCTGTTACGCCCTTATTGTTTTTACTTCGTTTAGTATAAATAGTACTGTATTCATGTTAATTCTTATCAGTCCAAGATGAAAGTGATGAGCAAAGCCAGTCATGATCGTATCAAACACATGTGGAATTAGTACAAAATAATGTTATTTTTTTTTATAAAGTATGTATGTCGAATTTTAACCTGACTTTGTAGATGATTCGTTTTATTAGTAAATTTGCACACGAGTACAGAAATAAATAGTATGCCCTGTTGACCGGGAGCAAAAAATTATTATTTTCTAGTCAATATTAAACACACAAAGACTTACGAGGCAGTATAAGAAAATCTGACGTCAATTCATCATGATAGAGCTGACATTAATGATCGCCAAAAGTAATGAAAATATATTCCTCACTGACAGCTTTTTTGCGTATGCATTTGCATGTCAGACGGCATATATCATTACAGGCCACATGCATATTGATCATAATCTTAACATAAACATTAGTATTTTGATAGTATGAGATAAAATGATTTATTTGTTTACCCACTGGAACCAATATCACTGTCAGTTAAATAATTCGTTATTCATAATTTAACCCTTTGGTTACGAAGCAGCAAAAAATCGCTGCTCATTTTAATGAAACAGCGATTTATCGCCGCTGATTTTAGCTCCAATTCAATGTACCGTAATTTTGCATACGGGCAGATATCAACTATTGTTTTAAGATGCACTAATACACGTTTATCTATGATATTATAACAAATATATTTTATTGATTGTTTATTTATATTTTTATATTAATATGATAATACCAACAAAAAATAAAATCACTCGACTTATTTCGAATTTTTAAATATATTTTTTAATTGATATTAATAATCTTTGATATGTTTGTTGGGTGGGACGGGAATGGTTCGGTGATTTGGCGATGAAAATAAACATAATAGCTGTCATTTTATATTAGATACGATTGCATTTTCCTGTTAAAATTGCAATTTATCTAAAAAATGTATATTTTATCTCTATAATTTTTTTCTTCGATTCCTTTAAATATATACTAATTTTAATGTATTGTATTTTATTTCATTGACTTAATTTGAAAAATGAAGAAAATATTTTTTTTTTGAAACCCCTAAAATTTTCAAAAATCATACCCGTCTTTTTCGAAAATAAATATATAATTTGGTCCGTAACCGTGTGAAGCTTTCTGTAATATACTTAAAATAACAATCATTCATTTCACATTACGTCCGTAACGCAAACTATAAATTGGTTGGCATACACATTTCATCCAAACTCCGCTGAGGTTAACAAAAGCTTAACTTTTAAAAAATGTTAAGAGCATTGGGTTAAAACTACAAACATATCGGACGAACTAAGACAATTGTTCATATGACTGAGCTGATTTAAAAAAAAATACATGGTCAAACAACGTCCATCGGCGTAATAAAATTGTACTGGTTAAATACAACAAATTTAAATGTTTTCTCAGCTATACGCAATAAAACGAACGACTGCGTGTGTTTATTATAAAACGATTTTATTTCATACAAATTTACCACCTAGTTACAATACGTAAACCATTTCTTCCTGATTTTTTTTCTTCAAATTTATGGTATGGATTTCAATCAATTTTAATGCTATGTGATACACAACTAAAGTTTTTTGTTTAGTTGTGTATCACATAGCATTAAAGCTTGTTAGTTTTTTGAGATGTTCCGAAATTGGGACACTGGGAATGCAACAAAGTTAAAGATAGAAAACTAAAATAAGAAAAAGGTTTATTCCAACAATACCAAATAAAAAATTAGTGTTAATACATTTAGTAAATTTAATTGAATAAATATAATTAAAACATTAATTAACGAATATAAAAGAGTTTTAAACAAATTTCATGACAATTAACACAACATTCTTCACTAAATTTTATTTATCAGCTGTAGTCGTCAAATGATCATATCGAATTATTTCAAACAACCTACTGAATATATTATTTTTGCTTTTTCTCTTACTCATCTTCAAATATAAATTTTACTGTAGTCTAAATTAAAGTTTTTTAAAATTAATATTCTATTAAGTTGTCAATCGAAATATCATTTGATATAAAGCAATCAAAAAATAAAAAAGTGAATGTTAGTTATTACCCTAGTGTTCCAATTTAGGAACATAGAACTCAATCCAACAGGTTCAAACCTAAAAAAATACTTTCCATTCTTACTAGCTGTCAACCGATGCAATCTCAATTTATATTGAATAATTCATATTACTGTGGTATAAAAAAATAAAATGTTTTAATATCGGAACACTGGGAAAAAATGGGTTAAATTGCACACTATTTAAGTGGTGGTGTTCAAATTTAAAATTTAGTACGTAATAACTTGAAACGATATCTATCATCAATTTAGAATATGTATAATACAAATTTATTGTAAAATTTATAGGAATAGGGATGTTATTGATAACAAATTATGTATTAGTTTACAGTAGTTTTTAATGTAAGGATGTGTTAAGTATCCACAGCATTCCACTTGAAAATAATAAAAATATATCATCAGCTTGGAGTACAAAAAACTTAAATCTTTTTTGTCACATATTCTGTAAAATAATTTAAGTTTAATAAAAAGTATTTGAATCGTCAAGTCAACAAAAATAGAATGGCACTATTATGCTATATTGTTTGCCTCGTATCGCGATGTTCTTAATAAACCGAAATGAAAATGATATATGTATGCTTTTAACTAGTTATTGTTATTATTCGTATTTTGTAAATACATTATTCCTCTTATCTTTTAAAAAAAGGATGAATACATTATTATCGTTAGTCACTGATGTATTCATCAATGAAGTTAACGTAAAACCAAATGATTTCAAGGCTTCTATTAAATAGTATATCAAATAACATGACAAATTTAAGAAAAATGTGAAAATAATCTCAATTGAACTAAAAAAAATTTTTTCATTATTTTCCAGGTAACATGAGTATAGCAAATTCTTCAAGAAGAAAACCGAAACGGCTCAAAATGAAGCTTTTTCAACACGCTATTTTCAATGTGCTATTTTTGAATCTTTTTTTAACTGCGAATGGGGCAAGTCTACAAAATGATGTGCAGCAGAGAGTTCACAATCAAACATGTAAGATTTATTTTTCGTCATAATAACTATTTTTTATTGTATGTTTTAATTATTTTGTGTTGTAATCTGCAACCAAATACAGCTTTTATTGAAACGAATTAGTTTGTTAGGCTGTTTCAACAAATTTTTATTTTCCTTTCAGATGAGAATGGATCAAAAGACTCCAGAGGTATCTTTTCGCCGAGGATGGACTACGACCAGTGGAAACCGCTCGGAAGAGGTGACCCCTTGCAAAACGATCCGACTTACGACTACGTGCCTCCAGTACTAGATAGAGTGCATTATTGGGTAGAACCAAATAACCGAAAACAAGACGGCCCTCAGCACCACGATGGGAAGAAATCAGAAATACTTGTACTAGGAGTATCATCTAAAAGGCCAAGCTCGAGTTCGTCATCGGCAGAAGGCAGGAGAGACTCGTACGAATCATTTCTTAAATTTATAGACGGACCAAAGTTTTATCATCACCACCACCACAACTCATACATTAGACCCGACCCGGGTCAACGTCCACTTCATCCGCCGCCTCATAACTTTCATTCGCAGTACTATAAAAACAAATTTGACGACGGCATTTACAAACCGGAAGAACAGCGCATGCCTTACACGGTGCTGGTGCCTCCTCCCATCCCTCCACCTCACATGGAGATGCCGCTGTTTAAGCCCCAGAGTCCTCCGCCAAAACCCATCCAGCCCACCACCCGAAGACCCGTGTATGACCCGTCCGCAACCGAGAGTCCTCGCCCATCCATATCGGTGCAAGAAGCTAATCTCATATACCATTCTTCCAGCTCAGGTGAAAGCGATCGTTGGCAAAATGGAGCAAATCACTTCGGATCTAGCAGTCAGTATGTCACATGGAAAGCGCCCAGCGACCCGTCGCCGACACGCAACACGTTCCGAGAAAACGAAACGAAAGGCCAACCAATTGTCTTTGTAAAAAACTCATCGGCAATAGTAAAAAATGAACCCATAATCCGTCCCGTGCAAGCCGCTATTCCGACAGTAGAAACAAATCACTATAACCAACCAATCGTATTTCCAACGGAGTCTGGAAGAATTGTGTTTGAACACCATTCAACTTATGATCCTTCCACAGACTCAAGTTTCTTGGATTCTTCAGTATCTCAAATTGCATCGATGATTGTCCAGCCAAGTATGCCAGCGGCGACTCATATTCAGCAAACACCTCTTGTTTTGGCATCAGCAGTAAATCCTACGCTTCACGTATTGCGGGTGACCGGAACACAGCCTGCCGTAACCCATATGGCTGTCGGGAATAGACCGATGCACAAAGGTCAAGTTTCTGATGATACAGTTGGTAACGCGTACGTCAACATTGGAAGGCCTAACGCACATATTCAGAAAGAAGTGACAACAAACGCATCCCCGGTGTCAAACACATATCGTATCCCAACAATCTCAAATTCAGTTCCTGCACTTTCTGTAATGAAGAAACCCATGATGCAAATGCCAACATTGCCGGCTGCTTACTCAAATAATCAGATTAATTCTGTATATACAAACGTGCCCACGCAAAATATTATTAAGCCGAACATCATTAATAACGGTAAACCTTTTAGCCGAAGGCCAGTTCCAATGACGGATGATTATACATTGCAAACAATGCAGACAATGCAACCCCCGCCTCCTGTGACAGAAATGATGGGCGTAGTTGAAAGTGCTACCAAAAAACCAGCTGGATTTTTACAATCTATTTTACAAAATGAATATGAATATTCAACTGAAACAACTCTTCCTGGTTACGAGAACAGTGGTCCGACGACATCTACAATTTCTACGCCAACAACGACCTCAGTTGCGTCCTTGACTACCGATCCTTTATTCAAGCATTATAAGCAACCGGCAGAACCACTGAGAGGACCAATGTATTTGATTATTCAAGGGCATTCTAAAGTCAAAACATATGGGGCTGGTAATAAAGAAACGTTAAATGTCATCGCGATGCCAGAAACAAATGAAATACCACAAGTCGGAGAGAAATATCCCGTCAAACATTTACATGGACACAAAGAAAATTACGCAAGAGAGATCAAAGAAGACACGTCTCGTGCGAGATCAAAAGGTGCTAGAACATTGAAAGATTTAGTGGATACAGGCTTCGGAAATATTGACATACAAGAAGCAGAAATCGGCGCAAAGTATGATGTAAGTTCTGATGAGGCCGCAACTTCGAGTGAAAAATACTACAAGGGAATTGTAGAATCAGAAGAAAATGACATGCTTGAGAGACATAAACTTCAAAGCATTAGTAAAAAAAGAGAAAAGAGACAACTTGAAGAGTTTATACCTGTAATGGAAGATACAGTAGAAACATTCGTTTATGATTACCTTAAGAGACAGAGTGAAGGTTCAGGTGTCGGTGCCATTTTAGCTTCAGTCATAACAAACGACAGCTCTGAAGATTACGATGATAACGGAAACGAAGTCAACGACGACGATGAAGACGAAAAATAAATATTTGTGATATAATTTAAATCAGATTCTTCAATAAGAAATATAGTTTTAGATAAAAATAAACAGTATGGTGGGCCAGTTTTGTGGGAAACAGGATAACGACTTAAATCGTTTTGGTATTTAGGTACAGGCATATATCTATTCACCATTGGAAAAATGGGTGTCTTCAAATTTTAATCCACTTGGACCATTGATTAGTTGTAAGAAATTAACATATAACAATACATAAATAATATGAAATCATCTCATTTCATAAAAAAATAATATCACTCGTAGCGTTAAGTCCATATTATTTATAAAAAATACTAAAGTAAGATAGTTTAATGTGTGATTTTAATGTTTACATTTTCATAGCAGGCTCGCGTTTTTTTTATAAACCATCCAAATTCATTGCTTATTTGTCCAAGTCTAAAAACAAATACCTTCGTACAAATCTAATAAAGTCATTTAAAAGCTACTAATGCATTTAATATACTTATAAATAAGGAAACATATTTATTTCATGTTACTGATAACTATTTATAAGATTGTTATAGATATAAATAACCTTTTATGGAAATGTATTTTTTTACATTAAATAAGTTCTTTAAATATGCATGAGTTATTTTTTTATTTATTTTCTTTATATTTATGGATTTCATTTTAGATTCATATTGAATATATCCCAGCTCCGCAAAAAAAAACAACATTTCTAAAAAAGTCATATATACTACTAAAAAGTAGTGTTTTAGTTATTTTTACCAAAGTGATCTAACAAAACATACATTTTTTTAATACACTTGACTTGACTTGAAATATACATAAAAATGACATGTTAGTCATATTATCAGAGTATATTTTTGGTGAAACGTTACCCCACTGCGCTACCCGGCAATGAACAAATATTATTGATTGACTTGGTAAAACTTTATAATAATAAGGCCAAAACAACAAAGTATGTTAGTTAAATCCACACGAATTATACTAGTTAATTGATGTTTCGCATTATTTTCAAAAAAATAATTTTTAATGTAATAATTTCGCTTTGTGTTAATGTTTGAAACATAACATAGATAGTATTAATAAATCGTGAAAGCAAAGTCGTCAGAATTTCGATGAATATTCATAATTACACATAAACTTTTATATTGTCTGTCTTCTATCTTATACAGTATAATACAAAGCTAAGATAAAACATTATTCTTACAATGGCTTATACGTACACGAACTTTCCTCTTACAATTTTAAACATCTCTATGAATCGCTCTCCTGAAAAACGCATCATTATTTATGCTTATTGCCCTTGGCAGCAACCTGATAGAGTAGTCCTTTGTTTTTGTCTTCAGCCATTTCTTCTAGAGTTTTCGATACCAACTACAAAACGACAGGTGCTTCATTTTCTTAATAAATAACACCAGAATATTTAAAAATTAGTATCAACTCCACAAATAGTGTAAATATTCTCCTACTCATTGTTTGAGCATTTTGGTTTTTCACATCCTTACTATTTTAATATTATAAATGTTATAATAACAATATTTCAGATGCAACAGATCATAGTCTAAGCTCATTCATATTATTACTAGCTGTAAGCCCGTTGACCTCAACGGGGGGATTTTTGTTGCATTTTTAAGAAGTCAGAAAATTACAAACCTATTTATTGAATAAGCCAGAAATACTAAAAATAAAATAAATATATCTCGGGGCATATATCAACAGCATGCCCTGTTGTATTTAAATTGTAAATTATTTAATTTTTGGAATAATGTTGAGTTTGCTAACAATTATTTTTCCTATTAGCAGAAATATACCTCGTAAATTACCTAATTTTTGGAATAATGTTTAAGTTTGCTAACATTTTTTTTCGTAGTGACAGAAACTTCGTAAAATATTAAATCCTTGGAATAATGTTCAAGTTTGCTAACTATCATTTTTCATAGTAGCATAAATCGACCTCGGCGCATATATCGACAGCCCTGCAGTTTTAAATTGTAAATTACTTAATTTTTGAAATAATGTTTAAGTTTGCTAATAATCATTTTTCACATGCAAAATGGTATAAATTAATTGCACATTTTATCAAAACAAATTTATCAAAATGTTGACTGATTCTCCAAACAGAACTTATTTTTTAAAATATATATAATGATTTTTACTGAAGTTATTTTATTACACATACTGAAATTATGCTTTCGCCAACAACTAACTATACCACGTATGTACCTAGATTAAAAACAAATCTTGAAATAATTGCGTCTTATATTTATTTTTTGAAAAACATATTTCGCTAGTCAATCGGATTTTGTTATTTTGGTAGCATTTATTTTCATACGATCAAGATGTACTGTGATTTAAAAAAATAGTTTTCAAAAAAAAAATGTTATAAACCCAAAAAAAGCGCTCTAGGCTAGATTCGAACCAACTTCCCACAGATTATCAGTCGAGCGCCTTACCTTTAGGGTACAGTAGAATTGAGAAAAGCTCGTAAAATAAAACATATAATAGGCATGCAGTTTTTTAAATAAAAAACGAAAGGTTCCATTTTCAAACGAAATTTAATATATATTATATATTTTCTTCATTTTGATAATTGTGACGTTAGCTCAGTTGACAAAGAGCTCGGCTGATAATTCATAATTATGGGATCGATCGACGGTCGCGACGCTTTTTTGTATGAGAATTCAATTTTTCAGCCATTTGATAATTCAACTGTTTATGTATGCATGTGAAGTATGCGTATTTTGGAATTTTTAGAATAATTTAAATGTGTGCTTAATATATATAATTAAATCAGATCGATGCTGACAGTTGTTCGTTTGCCCGAGCGGTAACGATTTCAACTCATAATCCAGAAGCGATGGTTCGAACCACGGCCGCGGCGCTTTTTTGTATGAGAATTCAATTTTTCAGCCATTTGATTTGTTTCGTCAAATAACAGTGTATTAATTAATGGCGACAGCGGGGCAGGATGGGGGGGGGGGAGGAGGACCGTCTTTCTTGACGTCATCGAAAAGGCAAAATCGCGACCATATACAAACGAAAAAAGTATGTATTTGGTATGAATAAAAAAATGGTGACAGCGGGGCTGGGGCGGAGGAGGGGGAGGGAAAATCGCGGACAATCATTCAGACGGACGGACATTATCGAGTATTAATATATAGATATTTTGTTTACTTTTAGACTATCTCACAAACAAGTATATATTACACAACAATTGCAAATATACACATTTATGTAATTTAATAATATTGTAAAATGTTACTTTAATAAATTGCAGCATTGGATTTGATAAGTGATTACAAAAGAATTAAGGACTTGGTTTCAAAATAAATAATCATATCGACTGTGGAAAGGAAAAAGGACGTAACCCACAGTTTTTTCAAAACAGGTTTTTTTCGATAATAACAATGTATCAAACTTGATACACGTCCTATCAAAAGGATGCAAGCTGCAAATGCCGAATCAGTATCTAAATTTAGTTTTTAAGTTTGAAAAAGATGACCTTGTAAAAAATTAAAACCAAGACGAAAGACTGATATAACGGTTTTTCCTAGACAATTTATTTTATTAATATTAGATTATGTCAATTAAACACCACTTTAGAAGTCTCCGTGCACTTTAAAGTTGTGTATAATTCATAATTTGCATATGGCCCAAAATCATCAAAACACATTTTTTGCGCATCCTGTAAAATTTTATATGTGTGGGTTACGTCCTTTTTCCTTTCCACAGTCGATATAGAATATATGTTTTACTTAAAATCTATATGAAATTCATTCATAATGGACCTTTGTTGGAGAAATTGCATTACACTACCAGCAGAAATTATTGATCTTTATGTGGGCATTCATATGTTTTGAAATTGATTATACCGATACCGTAACTATTCAATGCTTCGTACGTCGTGCTTAGTGCTAATCGTGTATAAAGATACTCAAGAAAGGAAAATAGTTGCAGCAATGATATAAATAATTAATCATTTGGTTTTAGGACACAACAAAATAATTTCAAAAACTTTCGCTGCATGTACTGCAAAGGAGTGTTGGCACAATTTCTTCGTCTGCGAATGTTTTCTTCGATCTATCGAACTATGGCCCCAGTTTCAACTTGTGAATTAATGCAGACATTAGCATTGAAAATGGGAGGCGTTAAGAATATCAAATGAAGTATTGCCCACGTGTTCCCGTTACAATATGACGAGATTGTATTTTGCACTCGAGAGAAAATTTACACAACAAATACTATGTGCATATCAAAATATTTATATATTTACATAAACACTGATGAAACAAATAGTATACACTATAAGATACTATAGTAACACATTTCTTACAATGCAGAAATCATCTTATGTAAACCTAGTGTTAGCCAGGGCTGTGGAGTCGGAGTCGGAGCCGGAAAAACTGGATAAAGATATTTTAAAGGTATTGAAAAATTATTAGTCTATTCATCATATTGATTGGTGAAATCTACTAAAGTAATTTGATGGTCTACAGATGTGTTAGTTAAACGAAAATACTTGAAAAAATCAATTCAAAGTCGCTTTTTCACTCGATTACACAGCCCGAGTATTAACTCCCACCGCCACAAAACTTTAGGCCTTTTTAAAAACACAATTTATTAATTCTTTGTTTTCTGTAAGAACTTTCTTTAACTCTCGCGGCTCGGAGACTAGAAAAATCCGTCTCTGGCGATGGGGGTCATTTTTGACCCCAGTGGTTTCCTCATTATTGGCCTTATTCTTATGAATTTCAAAAAAATAAATAGTCTACGGGCTTTAAAATATCTCTCTGCATCATTCCGCATACATTTTTTTATAAAAATCCTTGGTTTTTTAATAAATAATCATATTTTAAGTTGCGCGTAAAATATACGTCGTTCCAATGCCAATGTCAATGCGCGACTGGCGCGCTTCAGTCTAGTTATCTTACCAACGATCGCTGATAAGCGGGCGCTTATCTCTTATCTTATCGTATTTATATAAACTACAAAAGGTCCAAAAAACTATGATATAAGAATACCTTAATTATAAACATTGTATCACCCATATTAAAATAGATATTTAAGAAAATGTGGGTATTGGGGTCGCATTTCTTGAGCTTAGAACCGGAAAAGTTAATAACTTCAAGTACATCATTGTCTCCGTATTTGTGTACAATATAAGATTTGTATGTAAACCTATTTTAATAATATTTTGTATTTACTGGTAATATGGCTATCTGGTCAACGCTGTTCGGCTTTCGTCTACTAGATTACCGGGTTAAAGGTTTGAATCCCAAATCGATAACTTTAATACATTGATTTTCCAATCGATGGTTTTAGTCGAGTTGATATATTTGAAATTTATGGTTTATACTGGGAACGGATATGGTAAAAAAATAAATATTTTTGTTGTGTTTTGCACAATAGAACTTGATAAAAAGGACACTTCAATAAAAATTACGCATTTTTTTCGTCTTGACTTTAGCCAAAATGTTGATGAATAAGTACAAAATTATATCTCCCCGTATTTATCCACAATCGTTGCAAACGTGAGAAAAAAATACAGTTTTATATATTATGTTTTATCCATGTCCGCTCCCAATGTGTAAAATTTGACTTCCTAATGGAGGTAAATCTACAAAAAAAATCTACGAGAACTGTTTGTTACTCAATCTCTTAACCACTCTTTTTCAAATAGAGTTGTAGGGATAGAAGAATAAGGCTAGGACAGGACTAGTGGTTAACTAATCGCTCTCGCTACGTCCAGTTATTATAGGATCGGAAGGGGTGGATAAGTAATTTTATGACATTACAAACATCCATGAATTCGAACAGAAATCGATCTAAAAAAATGCTGTTCGTACCGGGACTCAAACTCGTGAGGGAACAAGAGAAGCCCACAACGTTAACCACTGCGCCATAAGACAGTTATAAATTGTATAACAATAAAATTCTTCTTTCTTTTAATACATAAATAATCGATTTGAGCACAACATAATTACTTTCCTGCAGTCACCTTAGGCAAACCCAAATATTTCGATATTGAAACTAATTAGTATAATTTAAGATTACGACTGAAGGTGCTTGGTGGAATTTCAATATTAAATTCGAATCGTTCAAACTTACGTTACAACATTAGTTTGAACGATTCAAAACTAATTAGTAATCGGTGTTGAAACACTTTAAATTATCTCCTTGGTTTTCCAAATTTCAAATTATTTGTCATGGGTTGGATTGTAGAAAACTTGTGCGAAAATTATCAGAAAATGTTACCAGTATAAAAATCTCGGAACGCGTGTGGAAAAAAAGCTAGTTACAGATTCCTGCCAGACGTATGACGCAAAGTGTGCTGTGTGTCAGTGGATCAACGAGGAAGCACACATATGAGTCGCGGCATCAATAATGCCTCGTTCTAGTGTTGCATTAAAAAAAAAAGTCAACTGTCTACTTACCTGGCAACACACAATGTGCGACAACTCGGAAATAGAGAGTCATTTAATGGTATCAATACAATGATAATGTGTATGACATTGTATCGATTAATATAAATGAATACCATATCGATTTCTATCATTATTATTTTACCGGATTCGTGTTTTAAGACTTCTGTAAGCGTGGGCAATTTAATATTTTATTTATTCATTCGACTGTTTGTAGTTAACCATTTATTTATATTTTAATTTATGTTTGCTTATACGATTTGAAATAGTATGTTGCATGTTATCTATAATAACGGAAACATTGTAGAATGTTCATTTACAAGGTAAGAATGGAAAATTAATTTCAATATGAGATACGAAACAGTTTCTATTTTCATACATCGGTATTTTCAAATAATTGGATAATCTTTTTTAATTAATGTTGTTTTTTCTATAAGACCGTGTAGCGTCAGGAAAGACAAATTTCAAATGTATTTCTCTTATTAGTATCATTAGTTGAGCTCCTTAGAAGTGAAGTGAGCCAATTGAAATTTCATCAAACATTGTGTTCAATGTATAATATTCTACATATCTTCAAGTATTGTAAAAGTGAAGTGAGCTTAGTAAATAAACATTGTAATAGTGTTATATGTATTCCTAAAATAAAAATATTCAATCCACAAAAACACTTAGTAAAAACGTGATTGTATTTAAAAGACCAATGAAAAAGTTTTTTACCATTTAGCTACTTAGCTCTCTTGATTTCCCAGGAGCTCACTTAATTAATCATCTTACGCTATATATGTGTGTTATATTAGTATACGATGAAGTCATTAATAAATGTTAATTCAAAAGTTAATGATGAAAAAACAAAACGAAATTTATAAGAGTCACCTATGAATCTTTATTTGTGTATAGTTTAAATTTTCAGCAAAGAATGATTGTTTAAAAAAAAAGCTATTAAACTTTGTTTCTTTCTCATATATCCCTGCAGCGTAAGCATGTGTTTTTATTAAAAATTATTTCAAATTTTCAAAAAAAGAGTAGATAAGAATGAATAGAATAAGAATGCTGATTTAAAAATAGTCAACGATTTGAGGAAATAATTTATGTCTCTACAAATGTATAAAAGTATTCATTTTTAAACAAGAGGTTTTTATATATATTAATCAGCTGAAAGCTAAGTATATAAATGGTGCCAATGTGATACTTGTGATCTTGTAATATAGAAGTGAGTATATTTATATAAATAGAAAAATAAACTAAGCTGACAGTCTTGGTGTGTTCATTTGACGACGTGTATAAAAAAACTGCAATTGCTCTAATGCCTTTTCCTATTTCGCGGAATATTTTTCTAGCTTATCAACTGCATTCTGGGCAAACGAACATGCATGACGATCATTTATCATTTATAAAACGAGAAGTGCATCGCGCCATATGCCAACAAATAAACTTCTTTAAATAATAAACATGAGCCATATATTACTTTTCACGACGCCTATTGGAGTTTTTATTTCATAGTGAACTTACTCAACAACCAAATATCGAACGACGTTATTTCAATTAAATTATTTCGTGATTGTTTTATAATAAATTTAAAATTAAAAGGCGTATAAATTTTAAAAAAAAACACCATTTCTTTACAAGAGTATTCAAAACTTTTGGCCATTGTCCACTAGTTTCTGGGGTGACAGATTTGAATTCATGAATAGAATTCTTACCTACACTTTTTTCGGTTCGATAAATGAGTTTAAATCCAAAAAGGCATACATGACCCTGAAGTTTTCATCACCTCTACCGACCCTATTTCTGAAGAACAGAGTATAGAAAGAGCGACCAACTAATTACTCATTCCATCCTTTTTCTTCATCTTATCTGAAGTGATAGACCGACTCAGTGCTCGTTAACATAGCAACTTCTGTAAATATGCTTGGTTACGAGTTCAAAATTCAACTTGGTTCGGACAAGACTGAAAAAAAAATACTTAATATTTTCGACAGCAAATGTTCCATAAATTTAGTATTTTTTTCATACCAAAAAAAATCCTGTCACAACACTGAATTTAAGAAAATAATTCTTAACCATTTCAACCGCTTACTCCTTTTTAAATAATTATTTAGTTTTATCTAATAATAAAAATTGCATTGAAAAACAACAACAAAAATAACCCACAAAAAACTTGTTAGTTTAAAATAATCTTGTAGTTGTTTGTCTTGTAGATATCCAATGCAGTGGATGTGTAGGTGCGCGTCTACGCCGATCATCGCCATTCACATAATATACCAATCTCATTGTAGAGCGTCTACGAAAAACATACTGTGAGACAAGCAAGCATGCATGATTCATATTTTATGATTTTATTTTTATAATAAAACAATCACGAAATATATAAGAACATTTCTCTTATGTCTCAATCTTCCGAGAAATTAATCTAGAATTTTAATCCAAAAAAATCATATTTTATGATGGTCTTACATTTCAAATCTATCTCCAAGGTGTTTTTAAAGAATTTTTAGATTACACTTTGGTGCGAGAAAATTTGGTATTACGGCTTATAAATTTGAGTCATCCGTTTCAACTCGTGCCATTGTTATTACAAAAGACAAATAATTGTAACAGACAATTAAATTTACTAACACTACCATTTTATTATTACGCTTACCGATAGTTTTCATTTTTTAAAAAAGCAACACCATAGTTAAAATTCTATGTAAATTTGCTCACAGCTGATATTATTAAATATTACTATCTTGTAGTATTGCCACGACACCATTACTACAAGTCATCGATGATTTACTGTTTTTATTAGACGACGAAGTTTATTTATTAAAACATAAATATTTCAAAAGTCACCAGTTGAGTATCTCTAAGCTAGGGCCTTTAACTTTACATGGAGAGTCAAGTTTTTTGTCTAACGCCATCCTGATTTTCTAGTATTGCTTGAAAAGAGAAAGAATTATTTGTTGCCGTGTGTCACTGTGCTTACAAATCTCCCCACTTATGTTGGCATTTGACATATTTTTTCGATTACAATAATATGTTGGTGGGAACTGTAAAGGTATTGGGCATTTTTTTTATTATTTAAATACATTTTCTTCGTTATCTTATTACAATACTTACAAGATTTGGAAAAATTCTCACTGATATGAAAACTACTTGTGTTATGATTCTGTAAACAGCAATTTTGTTTGTAGGAGCGCCGACCGAAGCCTCGTACAGAAGAAGGTAAAGATCCCAGAAAAGTTCATCAAACACATTTTTCATCAATAATGCAGTAGAAGTATATAAAAAACAGCTTTTATTTGTGGTGTACTTAACCGTGGCATTCTTGATTTTTTTTTTCATTTATGTAACTATATTGAATGCCTTCCTCCTTGACCATTTCCTGATTACACTTGTGTACACCAATAATATATAAATTATATATCAGGACTTTTTTACCATGTAACCCGGTGGATCGGCGTTCCGGTTCCTCTTTCTTTGCTTTTTTAATGTTTTAAATCAATATTCGCAAAAACATATTTTTATTCTAACCACTAGTCTTGTCCTAGTCCTATCATTATATTCTTATAATCTTCGAAAATAAGAGAGGTTTAGCAACTGAGTAAAAATCAGTTCTCGTAAAAAACTTCTGTTGAGATACCTCCATTATTAATCCATGCACTCCACTTTGGGAACGGACATGGATTAGAAAAAAGTCTTCCGTCACGCTTAAAGTCACGAAGTGAGTTCCTGCATGTTTTTTTATCGAAAAAAAACCCTGCAAATAAGATATTATCGACGACATCTGTTTAATTCGGTTTCATTATAAATAATTATGTTCTATGCCCATCAGACAATGCTCTCAATAACATTTCATTGTTATTAGTTATTACCGTTTATTTTATCATCACCTCTAAGCAAAGCCATCAATTATTATTGAAACAATAGAGACGTTATTCACAATAAGTTACCCACGTTTCAATAGCATGCTAACCTGTTTGACATATTATTACAAAGCATTGGCGAAGACTGAACAGTTGAATATCGGTGAGAAGTTATAAATGAATTAAAGAGATATAGAAGATAAAACAGCCTATTCGGAAAAAATATTTAATCATAAAACTTTTAAGAGACAAAATTAGAATATAATATTTGTTTGGTGCGTCAGGAATATCAGAATCATATCTGTTATTAATATATATATGTATATATATTTAAAATATGGCAAGATCATTGGATGGCAGACTGTTAATATAAAAAATAAATAAAACACCAAAATTGAGGAATGAATAAATAAAGGAATGAAAAATATAGGTCACATAATGAACTACATGAGGAACGATAAAGCAGGGCTTCGAACCGAAAACAAAAAACCGTTATTTTTTCCGGAACGAAAACCAGAACCGAACCGAAAAAAATATCGGTTTTTTTCGCTTCAGGGCGTATTTTGGTATTTTGGGAAAATCGGTAAATTCCTGGGTTTATGGATTCGAGCTGAACCGAAAACCGTTATTTTTACCGGAACGAAAACCGGAACCGAACCGATATATTCTTTTACTTGAACCGGAAAGAAAAAAATAGCGGTTCGAAGCCCTGCGATAAAGATTGACTTAAATGCGTGGTGTTTTTAAATTCTTATTATTTCTAACATGCCAATTCGTATATTTCGTTTTTAGCATTGTCATCTTCAGTCACCGAAGAGAAAACATTGTTCGGTCATTTACAATGACCTGTTATATTGTACGGCCATACAAATCAATGTTCATGTGTATTAGCCATTATAGTCCATCAGATTACATGAACTAAGCATACAATTATATAACTATGTAATATGCCGCTTTGAAAAACGATCAGCAATATTTTTTTCTGCCACGACAAACGTAATTTCCCCAGATTTCCGAGACACACCTCAAATAAAAAAGGGATATACAGAATTCGCACGAAGTGTGTTTTCATTTGATAAATATGCATAAAAAAATAATTATATTCGTTGGCAGAGTATTTATTGTGCAAATATAATATAGTTCACAATATATTTAATTATTTTTTTTCTTTTCATGAGAGCAATGAGCCGAGGCACAAATAGGGTTGCCACCTGTCCCGGATAAATGCTAAATTGTCTCGAAAATTTTGGATTTCAATTTTCAAATTGAGGATTTCAAATTCCTCGGTGAGCTAAAAAAAACGAATTTTTAACTATTTGTCCGGGAATTGTCCCAGAAAAGACCTTTGCCTAGGCACAACTAGCATCGTATGAAACGGCGATGACACAGCACTGCGCTATAGAACTGTGAATATGTTCTATTCATTTTGATGAATTTTAATACCCGTATTTGGCCAATTCGTCATATATAATTGAATTCAAAATCATTCAAGAAGAATTGTACAAAGACACAAGATGATATCGGGGAGAAAAAGCATTATAATCCTCCACAACAAGGGTCGGCAACCGTTTGTTTTAAAAGTGCCAAGTGACAGTGTAATGACATGTGTAAGCAAATATTTTAATCTAGAGAACCTTGCGGGCCTTGGGTTGCCGACCCCTGCTCCAGAACATACATCACTAATTTAAATATAATATATTTTTTAAATCAACATTTGAAACGTATATATTAATAAAATGAAAAAAGTATAAATTGTGGTACATGTCACAAAATTTATACGAAATCATTTTCGCTAAAATAATAAAGTAAGTACATACTCTTGTAATCGATTGATTTCATTTTAGCAATAATATAAGAAAAAAATATGTATTTTTTTTAATATTAAAAAAACCATACTAATCTACAGTTTTAAAAAAAGTATCGTAAATGCCAGCGGACCAAAATAAAGATGTTTTCTTACAATTTTACAAACACGCATGATTTCACAATCAGATAAATAATAATATACTTTTTTTTTTTAAATTGAAGCACGTATTATTTATCAAGAGATTATCTTATTAGTATGGTATATCAACAATGAATATTTGTACCAACTATTATCTTGAAACGTGTATTTTTACACATATACAATAAACAAAATCGTCTGTCTACGGCAGGGGTTCTCAAGAAGGCGACCATTGACGCAAATGTACTTTTTTATATAAATAGTGATTAAGACTAAGAATACAAAAATCATCATAATTCAAACCAGAATTGGGGTAATATTGATGAAAAAACATGTAGGTACATACTTCTTTTAAATATTGGCGTTCGGGTTTGTGATTTTTTTTTGACTTTTGCATCATACACGCAATAAAATTCTTACATATTTGTAGTTATAATAATGTTTTAATTGTGAATTGCAATACTTTATTTTATGTTGATATTATTCGAGTTTTTTAATGAATTGTAGATATATCACATTTCTTATCTATCAAATTGTGATTTCATATGTTTAATAGTAATGAAAAATAGCATTTCCATTGACAGAAATAATCGCTCACATCGCTTTTAGTCCAATCTAAAGTACACATATGTACTCGTTGCGTGATTGTGTTGACGTCGTCTGTATATTTAAAACATGATAGTGTTGAGTATTTTAGACAATTCAAAATAAGTGCTATGCCCCTGCGCGGGAAGAGCACTACTGCACCACAAAGTTATTAATATTGTGGACCCCTGCTTTATGAAATGATATAAAAATACATATTTCTTAAATTTATTATACATATTTGAACATATTTAAAAACATATACAACTGTAGCATTTTTTTTTTAAATATTCATAATTTTTTTTTAGGTAAATTAATACAAACCTAATTGTGAAATATTTATACCTACGTTCGTAATGGTATTTCGCAATAGCAGAAAATCAATTCTTTTTATACACTTCGACTAATGAATAATTTGAATATTAGAGCAAATTGCTCACATTCCATTCACATTAAGAAACATAAAAGGGCAAGTAAAAAACGCATTTTTTATTTAACATTATTTTTTGCAACAAATATTTTTTTTTAAATTCCTATATTTTTACATGTTTGTTACGGGCAACTATCGTATAATATGCATAATGGAATATCAATTATCATATCGTTCGATAAACAGCAAAATACAGTAGGTATAGAATATTAATTACCTGAATATCTAATTAAAAACAAATTTTAAACACGAATACTAATGGATACTTTTACTATAACACGACAGTAGCATTGGCGGATTCAAGGGGGGGGCATGGGGGCCATGGCCCCCTCCTTGGGAGAATTTATTTTCCATTTTTATAATTTATTAAAACTTTATTTTGAAATAGGCTCTTTAATTGTTTAGTTTACTATGTTTTATAGAATACATACTTACTTAATTATGTATTGATGACTATTTTTATATACACCCAATCTTTTTTTACGCGATACATTGGAAGAAGGTGGCGCGTAAAAAACATCACTTTCATATAATTTGATAAAACGGTTCCAAAAATCAAAATATCGCGTAAAAAAGTATTAAAAATGTATGAAAAAAAAATTGTTCCTCAAATTAGCGCAAAAAATATTTTTTTACGGTGCCGTCCAAAAAAATCGCGTAATTTCAAAATCGCGCAAAAAAAATCGCATAAAAAAGGCTTTCATTTCTTTTTTAATGTATTATTTATGTATCATGCTTATTTTCAAATTGAATGGCCCCCTCCTGGGACAATTTCTGGATCCGCCACTGGACAGTAGATCAAGAAACTTAAATAAGGCAGCTATTTAAACATAACGTGCCTTTGAAAAACCATGAAATTTTTCATTTTTTTGCTCGGATCCAATTTTTTAAATCGGACATTGAAGTTGCATGCTAATATTTTACTTTAATATAATACAGCCGATGACTACGTATTTCCCAAAAAACACTTATCAGCGTGTTGGAAAAATAACTATAGAATTAATTTAAAGAACGCATTTACGCAATGACAACAAAATTGTCACGTTTCAAAATTTGGACCTCTAGGTCTATTTTACAGATGAACACATTCCAAAATTGTATTATTGTTGATGACCAAGAGCTGGATGGCGATTCAAATGAACCATAAAAACGTCTAGTTCATCTTCACTTTCACTTTTCTTGTCGATATCCTTTTCAATTGGGTCATCGGAGATCACTTCAGCTTCTATCGGTAATTCAGAATCGAAGTATTTTTCTTCTTCATCTCTTCCGCGAAGTTCAACGCAGTCGTAATCCGCACTGTTGTCAATAGGCAAATAATTAAATTCTTCATCTTCGCCTGCCAAAAAACTACGATACATTTCCTGTACGAATTCCTCGCGCAGTAATTCTCTTTCTGTTGCTGTTATAAATTGCTCCTTCTTTTTTGGTTTGATTCGAGATTCTTTTTTCTCTTCGCGAATATTAAATTCTCCCCATTGCGAAGAACTACCTTCGTTTGATCGATCCTCTTCGCACTCCATTTCGTCATCTGAAGAGTTTTCTTCCATTTGACATTCTTCTTCGTCTTTTTGTTCCTTGAGTACAGTTTTGACTCTATCTCTATCGATTCCTTCAATTAAAACATTTAAGAGTGTTATATTTTCGGTATCTATATTATCGCGATCTCGCTTCTCTTCTTCCGACAGATATTGTCCAATTAGTTGCTCGTACAGCAACGGATTTCTTTGCATCATCTCACATTCTGAAAAGTAGGCGTTACTAGTGTTGATCATTTCCTGTAAAGCCTCGAATCTACGGTTTTTGACGATCACCTTTCGAGTTTTTTCGCTGAGCATTTTTTTCAGCTGATTAATTATAAACATTAATTCATATTCATCCTGTGGCTTATCATTTTTCACGTTTTCTATAAACGTTAGCTGTTGTAATGTTAAGTATTGTCCAAATTTCGTTAAAAATAACGCTTTTCCTTTATCATACAAATTTATTGCTATTTGTTTCTTTTCCTGGATTCTTAAATTAGATTCACCGATTTGCTGGCTCTTGAAACAAATATTTTCATTGTAAACTAAATAATCTATTATATCGTGAATCGGATCTATTTCTTTAGATACGCTGTCTGATAAATCTTCATCCGAATCATTGGCGCCATTCGTGTTATCGCTACCTCTGGGAGGATTTTCTGTTACTATATTATCTTCCATATTGCTCTGATTCGGCAGCAACATAACGTAGGAATCTGTAGTACCGATAGTAAAAATAATTACAAAAAGCAATGGTGTCCACGATCGTGAAAACCTTTAACTGACTTTAAAAACTGATTATCCTTTGTGTTTGAAAATTGTACGCACTACCTTCAATATTTGAAAATCCGTACACACAATCACTGGATATGCAATATTTTGCTCACCAAAGTATTGTCATTTTTATCAAATACAGCATTTTTTAATATCGTCTGACAGTTCGCGTGCAAACACTTGAAACGTCAAAATCCGATCTAAACATGCGTGAAGTGAATCCTGATCAAGAAAGAATATTTTTGTCATTGAAGTATACATAGAATTTATACGAGGTACGCTTTAAAAATCCATTGATAAATATATTTATATTACAATAGATATCATGTTGTCGTGTATAAATATTGCATATATTATTTTTTTCTATTTTCAGTAGTAAATAAATATATCAAAATGACATTAGGCAACGTGATAATAATTCTTAATGGGTACCGATGGGATTGGGATGAGATGTGCGGTCCGGGGGGATTTCATCCATGGAACAATGCCACCAAAGACATGGGCTACTGTTTTCAACGCCTGTTCCTCCACATTCCGATTCTGTTTCTTCTAGCGGTAACGTCTGCTTACTATGTGGGAGCGCAAATCAATTGGGTCACTAGGGGGAGACTTCAAGAGAACATAATTAATTTGAGATGCTTTGTAATATTCTGTTTATCATTGTTGCCATTGTTGCGGTTGTATTTGATATTACAAGATATTGATAAGCACGCATTGCCTATAGATTATTTTACATGTGGAACTGAGTGTTTGAGTTGGCTCATCCATTTTGGTTTTGCCTTGGCCCTGAGGCATAGACTTGGCATAAGTCCCCGCGGTCCAATTATTGTGCTGGTTTTATGGAGTGTAACATCAGTCCTGAGTGTCATATCTCTGCGGACTGTAGTATTGCTTGGCCAAGCTTATAAATTGGAGATAGTTGTGCTCGTTTTACAAGTGATTTATTTCTTGACGTTGATTCCTTCAGAAGGGGTTTCAAGCCCAACATATTATTCTCCGTGTCTCGTGGGATCACAATATTCTCAGGTAAATGGCTTATATATTTTAATCTTTTCCTGGTTTATAGAAGTAAATGTCGCGAATCTATAGAATTTTTATTTGATATCACCACTTTTTTTTTAATTGTTAAAAGTCTGACCCTATTTTTTAATATTGTTACATGTAAGTATTTAATGAAACGTGAGTCACTTAGTTTTGAAATAACTTAACAGCCCTTTTTTCACAGTGATATAATGCATGTATCTATGATTTAATTTATCTTTTGAAAAAAATATCACATTCCCATTAAAAATAGAATTAAAAGAAGTTTTCTAAAGCCTATGTAGTGTTAATAAAAACACAATATTCCTTTGTACTTCATTCCACTTCATTTAATATGTCAGGACCGGTTTCGCTCATTGCGAGCATTATCAATTGATATTATAATGGCTTTCCTCCAAGTATTGACAGTGAACACCCTAAAAGTGACCTATGTAATGTAATTATACCATTATATCTTTCTATAACTACCCAAGATCATAATGGTCATAACATTTTTTTGTTTTTTTTTTACGTTGTCCATGATATATTTTATGATGCAATATTGCTAAATCCGTAGTACTCATACCCAAATTTTTGCTACATCAGATAATGTAACCACAGAAAGTTTTTGATGGAGATGAGAAAATGTTTGGTGCTAAAATTACCTAAATAAATACCATTGTTAAAAATTTAAATCAAATTTATTATACATTTACAGTGACATTATATTTGGATATTTAACTTAATGAGCAATTGAATTCACCAAGTCTTCTAATATTTATCTTTAATATTGTTGCTATTTGACAAATTATTTTTCTACAGAAAATTAAAATGTTTGCTCACACATTCTTTAAAAAAATTTATTCACATAATAATAAATAGGTAAAAGAATTAAAAAACTAAAACCACAGCGTTATTTTAATCAAAACTTTATTTATTTTCAAATATATACACATAAACTTACAAACTTTTAATACTTTTAGGATTATTTAAAAATATTAGGTTGATTAAAGAAACTTAAAATATCATTAATTATAAATCTTATTTTTTTGCAGCCCTTTGAGCAACGATCTCTTTTATATGGCTTTATAGAAGAAGAAGGGGTATTAGGCGTTGCTTTACAGGGGTCAAATTTTCTATCGAATCTCCTATTTCACTGGGTGAAACCTCTGTTTTTGAAAGGTAATAAAATACATTATTTCGTTATATTTATATCAAAAAGGTCGATTAGCAGTCCAAAATATATAAAGAAGGAAAAGCTCACAACATTAAAAATATTTAAAAAGGTTTTACAGCTAAAAACTAATACAGTATTCTTTCAATATCTGCGAGAGTTATATTACCCTAACATGCTGGGGACTAGAGAGCCGCAAGTAAAAGACAAATGTTAGGTCTCGCAACTTAGTTGCAACAAAATAACAATCTATCTCTCTTTTCACGATCAAATTACTATTAGGAAGGATCGCTGTAAATAGATATTTATATAGTTGTAAAATTATCGCCAGATACTGTTTTATGTACAGATATGATCTTAACATTTATATTAAATCTTTTCTAGGCTTGGAAAGAAAATTAAAAGATCCAGACGATCTCTTTGATTTACCTGTCGAATTGTCTTGCAGTACTATAAGTTGTAAAATTGAAAAAGCATTGATTGGCAATGTCGACAAATATCAATCGTCCCCTTCGTCTGAAAATGAAAGGCTTTTAAATGTTAATAGAGGTAAGTTGAACTTTTCTTTTGAATATATCATTTTTTCATAATTCATTCGCTTGACAAATTAAATTGTGCTCTATCACTGATTGCTCCAAAAAAAAATGTGTCATATTTTCACAGTATCAATCGCTAATGAATTTTATCACTTTTAGGGTGTTCACTGTCAATACTTGGTGGAAAGGCATTATATTAATAAAAACACAATAATCCTTTGTACTTCATTCCACTTTATTTAATATGTCAGGACCGGTTTCGCTCATTACGAGCATCGTCAACTGACGTCATCAGTTGACGATGCTCGTAATGAGCGAAACCGGTCCTGACATATTAAATAAAGTGGAATGAAGTACAAAGGATTATTGTGTTTTTATTAATGAATTTTATCAATATAAAATACGATTTTCTGGGATCTTTTAGAATTTTTGACCATGATTAAACGTCAAATAGTCCTCTGTGAAAATAACTGGTCACTTGGTGTATATCGTTCAATGCCATAATATTTATTATTAAATAAAATGAGTTATTTTTTTCTAGTAAGCTCTCGAAGAAAACATTTATATCAAATTCAAAAGTATTTCATTAATTTTCTCTTTGAATGGTGTTTATTTACACTTTTACATGTACTGAATTATGATTTTTAGGAAATTATGGTTCCACCAGTGAAATATCTGCCTTACCAAGAGTAGAAGTGCTCACACCGAAGAAGAAATTCAACGTGACTTTGTTCAGAGCTCTTCACACCTGCTTTGGTCTTGAGTTTTATTCCGTCGGAATCTTGAAATTGTTTGCTGACTTATCAGGATTTGCAGGACCACTTCTTCTAAATGGTCTTATTAATTTTGTCGAAGATCCCTCGGTTGACGTTGGATTAGGGTAAGGCACTATTTTGTATAAATCACAGCTTAACCTTTAGAGGAGTGAATAGATTTATACAGACCTTACTTTAATTTACTGCCTTTTCCTAACATGACAATTTTGTGACTTTCCCAATGAATATATTTAATTCATACTTGGAGCATATATATGCTTACAGACAGACACTCCTGTGTTGAGTTTAAAGTTCTTCCAACTCATTTAAAGAAAAATGGAGCGGACGTACATGTACGTCCATACTCCTCTAAAGGTTAATTTTACTGAACCGTAATGATTTTTTTATTCCAAAAGCTTATCTGTAACACCTGTAACTTCATATGCATTTAAATTGCTGCAAATCAAAAATGGTCGTCTTAATTAAGCAAAACAATAATTATTGTTGTAGGTATCGGCTCAATTTTCATAAAAATTGTGTAGCTAAATTCTAACTTAACAAACAGCTTCTGAGAATTAATTTCAGTAATTATTTTGCTGAATTTTTGAATTTTGGACTTTGCTTTTAATTCACTGATTGACTTGTCCGATCGATTTTGACCCTTGAAAATGATGCAGAGAATGAATAGTACACTCTGCAAATGCAAGCAATTGCATAAATACTAATAATCGTTTATATATTGGGTCGTAAACAATACTGTGTCTTGAAATAATTAAAAATTATTATTCTTCAGCTATCTTTATGCCGGGGGATTGTTGTTATCTGCGCTGATTGGAGCATTTTGTGATACTCATTTCAACATGTCAATGGCCGTTGTCAGTCTCAAATTGAGGGCGGCCATAATATCCACAGTCTTTCGCAAAACACTGACAGTAACATCGACCGAATTGAATCAAAAGTTTAGCGTCGGTGAGGTGACAAATTTTATATCTACCGATACTGATCGTATAGTCAATTCGTGTCCCAGCTTTCACGCCATATGGAGCATACCATTGCAGGTAAAAATATTTTTTTACGTAGTGAATAGTATCAGTAGTTAGTGAAATAAATAACAACGCACATATAAAGGAAATCGTTAAACATTAAATCATGTGTATGAAAATATTTTTTCATACACTCCTCTAAGAAGCTATCAAAATCAATCACTAAAGATTTTATCGTAATTATCACAAGAGTTTAGATACACATTTTAACCATGCAATATATAACACTTTCATTATGTATGTTCATTGATTTTGTTAGTTGAAAAGAAAAATACGTTTAAATACAATATCAGTATAAAAATCTTTGATAACTACTGATTCTTTTAACTTCAATGCAGTAAAATTCAAGCAATGTGTTTTGGGCATCAACTGATATACCCATTTGCATCAAAAGTGTGTCTGACAAATGGAATCTGTGAATCTCTGTTGATATATTCAATAAAAATATGAGTCCTTAAGCATACATTTACAGACAGCGTACATTTGGCAACAAAGTGACAGCTAGTATAATATCTTTTCTTCTGTAGCTTGAAATCTTAAAACTTCTAATATGCCCTGATATCATTGTTTATTTGAAATTTGGCAATCAGCAATTAAAACTCAATCATTTGGTTATTAATCAGAAAATTTATAATTACATCACATACGCAATTTCTTCTAAAACAACTCAACTTAATAAATCTGTAGAATATTTTTATTGTTGAACGATTTTCATTGTAATCCATTACAAATTCTTCTATGATTATTATTTCACTTTAATTTTCAGCTTGCTGTAACACTCTACTTGCTCTATACTCAAGTTGGCATATCCTTCTTAGCTGGACTTATATTTAGTATTGTGCTAATACCTATCAATAAATTTGTTGCTAATAAAATTGGACTTCTGAGTGCTGATCTCATGCGGTACAAAGACAGTAGAGTTAGCTTAATGACTGAAATATTAAAAGGAATCAGAACCATCAAGTTGCATGTCTGGGAAGATCATTTTATTGATAAAATTACAGGTTTGTGTGCTCATTGGACTTAGATATTTAACATCATTTAGTGAGGATAATGTATCATCAATGCCAAACATTCATTTCCAGAAACGAGATCGAAAGAAATGAAGTATCTCAAAGGCCGTAAATATCTTGATGCGATTTGTGTTTTTCTTTGGGCAACTACTCCAGTAATAGTTACAACTTTGACTCTATCTACCTATGTTCTTTTGGGAAATAAACTGACTGCAGCAACAGTATTCACAAGTATTGCACTGTTAAACATGTTGATTGCTCCACTAAATGCGTTCCCTTGGGTTTTAAACGGTTTAACTGAAGCGTGGGTTTCCGTTAAAAGAGTTCAACGATTGATTGATGTAAGCATACCTATTTATCTTTACTCATGAATCATGATATACACTTGATTCTTCAAAATTTTATTATAATTTTATGTTTAAAAATCAAAGGTGGCCCTCTTTATTAAATTTTCATTTGAACATGTCACTTTCTTTTAAACAAATACTGACTTTGCAGACTTCTAGATCGAAATGAGTACTGTAAAACTGCATTGATTGCTGGATAAAAAAAAATACATTTCTAACTTTTTATTTAGTTTTTGTGCTACATGTTAAAAATGCATATAATAAAATGGTGAAACTTTTTTATTGGACTTAAAGTAAAATCATGTCTTCACTTGGTGTTTTAGTGGGTTTTATCTTTTTATTTTACCACTTGACTCACTTCACCTCTCAGGGGCTCATATATAATATTATGAATCTATTTCGCATAAATTGCTGTAATCTCTTGGACTATTTTTTTTGTTGTTGTATATTATCAATATTATACAGTCTTGTACATGATAAATTCACAAGATTTTGTTGTTTTAAATTTATTTTTTTAGCAATTAAAATATTTTGAAGTTCTTCATGATTTCATATTTGAGTAGAAATACCCTGCCTACCATATTATGTTAATGTTTAGGAGCAAAACAAACTGACACCATGTACATGTAACATATTGCTTTCTGATTGGTTGCAATAGATTTAACCATCTTTCATCTATAAAACTATGCAAAAATAAAAGATTTTCTATAAACTTTCGATTTTTTTATAAATTAGACAATTTTTTAATTCTAGAACTATTATCCACTAAGAACTATCTATTGAAGATGGTCACTTTTGATTTTCACAAACTCATTTTTGTTATTTATACATATTTTTTGTGAATTATAGATTTTATTTATATTTTCAGTTGGACGATCTAAACATAGATCATTATTATAACAATATAACACTGGACAATGATAAAAACCTCGTATTATATATGAAAAATGCCTCATTCACTTGGGCCAAAGCAAATTTATCAAATTCTAAACCGAAAGAGGCTAGTCAAAAACCTGAGAGAAGGGACAAAGGCAAACGTAAAATGGAGGGACCATCGAAGTACACAAATATTCAAAGAAGAGATTCTTCTGTAGAAGGATCTATAATCAATGGTAGACTGAGTGATGTTGAGAGACCTTTTAAATTAATTGACCTCACATTTGAAGTTGAAAGAGGTTCTTTAGTCGGTATTATCGGAAAGGTTGGCAGTGGTAAAACATCACTTCTGAATGCAATACTTGCAGAAATGTTAAAAGTTTCCGGAGAAATCGGTACTTCAGAAGGGGTCTCAGGTAATAATTTATGTGTAAATATAATTTAAGATTTTGACTGAAGGTGCTTGGTGGAATTTCAATATTAAATTTGAATCATTCAAATTTAGTGTAAATATAATCTCTGAGATTTGCTACATCATTTCAATTTTAATTATTGTTAACTGCTTTTGAAATTTGGGTGCAAAATCTATCCAATTTATTAAGAGTTCTTCTAAAATATTTCATTTGGTGTACCTACATGTCGATGGCTCAGTTCCATAGTATTACAACTAGAAAACGGTAGTTTTGAGATATGGCTGACCAAAGTGTTGACACATCTAAAATGAGTTCTAAAAAAGAGATGATTATTATTTGTCTCATCCTCCTAGTGGATTATTCAGTCATTTATCTCAATTCAATTCTAGTTCATTGAAACGTTAACAAAACCATAAAATGATATTTTGAATTGTATTTATATGGAACTGAGAGTAGATTGTTTGTATATCTTTGTTTCCATCTGCAAGCATCTGCCTACCGAGAGAAAACTAGTAATTTTTTCCTAGTTGTACTTTTGTCGAGCTTTCGAAGAGAGGTATTCGGAAATAATGGATAATATAAATCAAAAGATGCATTTTTATGACTTATCGTTCTATGGAACTAGGTCATTGATATATATTGTTTTTTTAAGTGAATGTCTTAAATTACACTTAATTATTGTATGATTGCATAGATTAATAATTATAATGAAGAATCATTATTCAAATACAATAAATATTGGTTTCATTTCTAACGTAAAATTTAATTCTATGCTATTGCAGGTTTCGGTTATGTTAGTCAGAAGCCTTGGCTTCAAAGAGGAAGTATCAAAGACAATATATTATTTGGAAAAGCATATGAAGAAACTAAATATAGAAAAATTTTGGACGCTTGTGGATTGACTGGTAATAAACAAATTAATATAATATTATAACTAACTATTTTTACCTATTTTTCTTTCACATGTGTAAATCTTGCTATATTTAGATCAATCTCCTCTTATAAAAAACAAAATATGTATTTCTGACGACAAGGTTAAAATATAGTTCTACATGAATTGTATGAATTGGTTGTTAGCTATTTCAGCAGCCGTCGTCAAAAATATGTTTAATTTTACATATATATACGGGCATAGAAGAGATGCAACATATGAGGCTTTTATTTGCAGACTCGGCTCGTTCCAAAATGATTAAAAAATTAAACTTGAATTTCATTTTGTGAAAGGACATTTTTAGCTTAACATTACTTTGGAATAATATTTTGTATGTTATCAAGCCCGGTTTGAGACTGTTTTCTAAAAATATTTTTATTAATTCAATTACTTACATGATTCATGTTTATACAATTTTGGATAGAGACGGATTTTGCAAATAATACACTCATATATTCTCACTTACTCTAAGATCCTAACTTTTACTTCTAATAAAGCATTTTGAGTTGTTCTGGGAAAAGGAACATAACACGGTATTAATAATTGACCCCCTAAGAGGTGAAGTGAGCCAAGTGTTATTTTAAGAAAAAGTGAGTTAGATGCGTTTTAATATTCTTAATGTCTTTAAGTACTGTGTAAAAGTAAAGTGAGCTCAGCAAATACACACCAAAACACCTAGTAAAGACGTGATTGTACTTAAAAAAGTCCAGTAGAAAAGTTTTACCATTTTACTACTTCGCTCACTTCACTTGTCGAGGGCTCAATAATTGTTTAAGTAAATACGTTGAAACTCTAAAGATTAGGTGTTTTGAACCAACCAAGTAAATGCCAATTCAATTAATATATTTCAGTAGGGTAAAAATAACAGTGTATTTAGTTCTAGGCCTTCGCCGGCTTTTTCAGCGAAAGCCAAAATAGCTATCAACTCATAAATATAACTAAATAAGTTGTTATTTTTACCCTATTATAATGGAGTTCTACCAAGTAAATGCCAAATCAATAAATACTATATTTCAGATGACATTGCTATCTTGGGAAATGGTGCGTGTGTTGGTGAATCTGGTAGTGCCATAAGTGGCGGCCAAGCTGCCCGAATTGCTTTGGCCCGAGCTGTTTATCAGGATAAGCAAGGTAAGCATATCATCATTTCTATAACAGTTATCTTAAACATAATCGCATACAATTCCTGATTTTTTAATCTCATTATAGCGTACTATTCGGGATTCTGAAGTCTTGACATTTTTCAAGTCCGTGTCTCATGTCCAAATGAAAACATATTTAAACGAATATTTTTATGCATGAATGATTTAAACAAATTAACGAAAACTATTACAATCATTACAATCACAAATTAAAATACATCTAAAGCAAATCCATTGTCTTAGTTAATAATTAATTTTCATCCATTATAAAGTTACCATTGATAAATAGTTAAAGAAAGTTATGAAGAGTGAACTTAAGATAAACAATATCCTTTTGATATTTTCATTCAGAAGTTGTGGGTCCAAATTATGGAGTTTATCGCTCAAATGACAAACCAATACCAAGAAAGGCAACCGTTAGAAGTAAATTCATAATACATATTTTTACATTTTTTCTTTTAACCATAATTTATACACTCTCGGTAACTCAAAATTCACGCAAACTTAGTTAAATAGGTACATATGACAAAAGATGACAGTATTCTATTGCAAATAGAATTACATTCCACGGCCCTGCTTGTAATTGTATCTTCAAATTCAGCACATCTGTGAAATTTTCAGAACTTGTGTTAACTGACTGTGACCAAAATCATTGAAAATTTTCAGTTTACTTGCTGGATGATGTGCTATCTGCCGTGGACGTTCAAGTGGGAGCACTCATATATAAAAAGTGCATAATGGGTTTACTCAAATATAAAACACGAATCTTTGTGACGCATTCAGTTAATTACCTTGTCCAAGCGAACCATGTCATTGCATTGGAAAATGGTGCAATATTACACCAAGGTCAGTAATCATATAAATTTTCTATTCATCACTATCTATCTATACATTACAAATTGAAAATGAAGGGCTTATTAAATTTAATGTTTGAAAAGCGAGTTATTTTCTATGAAATTGAATTTATTAAATAAATTGAATATTTTTTATGCAATTCTTCAATATGGCAAGAATAATACTAGCATTTCTGTTGGGATTTTAAAATATATAGTACAAAATCTAAATTTATTTATTCACATTATTAGATTCATGCTTTTACTACCCATTCGAGTTCAAGTCTTATATCGATTTCTTCTGAAGGCATGCGGTACTTTTGAATGACTGATTTCTGGAAGGAAATGTAATAGAAATATTATTCCTTTACTGTTGCAACTGTTGTAGGTACTCCAAATGTTGTTCTGAGTGAAATAGATGAATTTATCTCTCAAAGTGATGTAGAGTTTAGTGATGCAGATACTGGTATCACTAGCACTTCTAGATTCTCTCAAATGGATAATGTATCACTGAAAGATGATGCATCAAATAATAGCATGATGCAACAGGTGAGGATTATTTATAGTTTAATACAGTATCACCATCAAATCATAATTCACAATAGATAAAATAATACTTGACTACAAAGCTCTAGGCAATTTTTCAACGCAAGAGTTACAATAATAACAGACATAAAAAAAACATTTTTATGAAAATCACTACTCAACTACTTTAGGGATAATCAATTTTTTCTAATAGTATTTTTCTTTATTGATGAAGAGAAATAAACAAATCATTGATTTTATAATAGTTCTTTTTTCCTTGAAGGGCAAACAGTTTGAGTTAACAAGCTATTTTCCACTTACTGTTATTCATTTATTTATCTAAATCTGATGTTAATAGGCTTGAGTAATATTCATATCTTATTGGAATGATTTTATTTTAGGAAAATAGTGCAGTCGGCAGTGTAGACTTTTGGGTGATATCAATGTACTGGAAAAGCATCGGCCATTGGCTTGGGATGGCCATTTTTATCTCATTATTCTTGATGCAACTGTCTCGGAACACTACAGATTTATGGTTATCGTACTGGGTATCAAATATGTCCACAAAAAATAGTACAGACAATTTGACTAGCTACGAATTTACCACCACGGCACCGATGTTACCCGCTTACAGTCCGAGCTTTACTGATGATTCACTTAATTCAACAAATCCCAGTATTAAAAATGCATCAATCACACGACTCTTCAAAAATATTACAGATAACCTCTGGCATAATATGGTTGATTCGATTGCAAATCAATTAGATGAAAGAATACACGCCAATGAGTCTTTAATGATGGCCAATTTGCAAGATGATCCTATAATAGACAATATCACTAATAAAGAAGTGTCCTTCTATTTATCGGTGTTCGCCGGATTTGCTTTATTTAATGCATTATTCACACTCATACGCGCGTTCATGTTTGCTTATGGAGGCATACAAGCTGCTATTGTGATACACAAAGTTCTTCTTAAAACTGTTATAAAGGTATGCATAATAATTTTAAATATGAAATAAATTTATCTTATTATTGATTATATTTATTAAAAATGAATTCACACAAACCGACCACTGAATCTTTTGAATCTTTTCGTAACACTGATACACAAATTATCTTCACGTTTCAGTGATTAATCTTTGCTTAAATTATTTTAGGGAAAGATGAAATTCTTTGACATGACACCTGCCGGACGACTATTGAACAGATTTTCTTCTGACACCTATACAATCGACGATTCTTTGCCGTTTATTATGAATATATTATTGGCACAAGTCTTTGGAGTGATAGGTAGGCATGCGTAATAATTAAATGATAATTCATCTAGAACAGAACTCACAGCACTAGATTTTTGAGCATATATTTATTCGTAGATAGCTTTAATCAAAGTCATATTAATTCCAGTTAACGTTCTCAAATAATAATTTTATGGATAAAAATTTTACTGCTATTAACTTTGCTTGACTGACCTAATTTGTATTATTAATCAAAACAGTGCTGTGCTTGAGAATTGTGTGTTGATTTTATATTAGATTGAAATTATTCAATTTGTATGCTTTTCAATTTCCAGGATCTGTACTTGTTACCGCTTATGGTCTTCCATGGGTCTGTTTGGTGATTGTCCCGTTGATACCTATTTACCATTGGTTACAACATCATTATAGGCTTACATCAAGGGAGTTAAAGCGGCTTTCCAGCATTACATTATCTCCTATATATTCTCATTTCAATGATACTCTTGAAGGTAAATATATTAAATATGTATGTATGCTAAACGCAATAATTTTATTACTAATTTGAAGATATATGAATGCGAATGATCTTCTGCTGTACTTCTCTAACATATTTGTCAGCTTTCGTGGTGTAGTGCAGTGTTTCCCAACCTGGGGTCCGCAGATTTTTCATGGGGGTCCGTGAAAATGTTGATTCTTTCATTTTTCTTTCAAAAATTCTCATCGAATTCATCTCATATTAGCTAAAAATACTTAGTGCCTTGGCTTCTAATCGTAATGTAATATTTTTATTTTTGTCAGTACCTATAATATCATTTTACATCATACTAAAGATTAATCCAAGTTTTCGAAGTATGAACTCAACTTTGTTAGAATTTATAAATCACTTTTCGTATACACAGGTGGGATAGTAATAAAAGCCTTAGGACGCTCCAATCGATGGTCACTAGGTGGTGAACACCTAGTGGAAAAGTCACAACGTGCCTCTCTGTGCGGATCGGCTGCAGCTCAATGGTTAGGTCTCAGACTCCGCCTCATGGGGGCGGCTGTTTTAGCCGGAGCAGCTTCCGTAGCTGTCGCTCAACGAAATATTGATCAGGTTGACGCTGGTAATTATACAATAGTATACTTAATTAAGTTAATTAGAAGAAAAAATCTCTTTATGTTATCGGAAAAAAGAACTTTATATTGAATTTTTTTAGCAAGTCCACAGTATACATATTCATGTTTAATCTTGGTAGAAATTTTCTTATAAACACTGTTTTTTTTTTTTTCTTATAATTAACTGAAAATGCTTACTCGCTAAGTAAAGCTGGTTCTGATATTTAAATAAAACGTGAAATATGTACAATAATGCGAGACTTTTAGCACTGATGACAGTGGCGTTTACTATGGCAAAGGGTTTTTTAAATATATAGTAGCTTCCACCTGAATTATTAACTAAGTGATCAAGACTTATGCCATTTAGTATTCATTATTTTTTGATTAAATTTTTTGAAGCTCTCAAAAATATGCCACTTGCAATAAATCCCTACTTTAAATTTTGACAATTGTTGATGTAGGAACATATTAATATCTTATTTGACCATTAATGAATGTATTACTTCTTTCAATTTCAGGCATGGTTGGTCTCTCAATCTCATATGCCCTCACAGTTACGTCTCTTTTGAGTGGAGTCATAAATGCATTCGCTGAAACTGAGCGAGAAATGATTGCTGTGGAGAGAGTCGGTGAATATACACGTCAAATTGAAGAAGAAGGAGAGAATGATGGAGTTGTGAGAAAAGAAATAGTTCCGCCGCCTTATTGCTGGCCCAACATGGGAATCATAAGCTTTACTGAAGTGGTTATGAAGTATAGGTAATATTTTCTAAATATTATCAGCACAGTATGCTTGATAGAATTTTAACATTCTATTTGAATTATCCAAATATGTATGCTTCTTTATGTTCAACAACCTACTGTTTGCCATTTGGAATCTCAAAGCCTTCTTGACAATCCCGGTTATTAAGATATTATCAGATAGTCTGATAAGGATTGGTTGCACTTTTGGTTGTGTAAAAGTAAATTGCCTTAAAATTGATATTTTTTTTTGTAAATTTTATTCATTGGTTCCTATGATTATAAATTCACATAAATAATTTTTCAAAAGTAGATTAAAAGGCTAAATTTGATTCTTAAAATTTGCGCTAAAAACCATTTTTACTCTTTATTTTATTGAAAATATTTATCGGTGCATAAAATTATGGTTTTAAAAGATATATAAGGACTATCTAAAAATTGCCATGGACACCTGGAAATCTATCCATCTCGATAGCAAGTAAAGTAAATATAATATTTCATTTCTTTAATTTTAACAAACATTTTTTTTCCAGAGCTCATTTGTCACCCAGTTTGAAGTGTGTAACATTTGAATGTTTCCCGGCTGAAAAAATTGGTGTTGTCGGAAGAACCGGAGCTGGAAAAAGTTCACTTTTTTCATCTCTATTTAGATTATCTGAACTTCACAGCGGAAGTATTTTAATTGATTCAGTAGACATAAGTACTTTATCCCTACCGACATTGAGGTAATTCTATTACAATATATTTCACACGTATATGGTTTTCTTACTTTATTTTAAATTAAAGGGAGAAACATTTTGTTCATATTGTAAATAAAATAGTTACATGAGTAGAATTTTCAATAGTTAAATTTTGTTACAAGATATAAACCAATTTTAATTTATTCCTGAGAAAAAGTTACTTTATCACACTGACCTGTTTCAGATCTCGATTAGCAATCATACCGCAGGAGCCTTTCATATTTGCCGGTTCAATCCGAGAAAATCTGGATCCCCTCGATCAGCACATTGACACTGAATTGTGGAACGCTATTGAGAAGTGCGGGGCCAAAGGAATAGTCCAGCAAAGAGGAGGACTTCAAGCTACCGCTTCTGATTTTTCCAGAGGCCATCAACAATTGCTGTGCCTCGCTCGTGCCATACTCCAGAATGCCAAAGTAAGGATTTACTAAAAATAATTTAAATAACATTACATATTCATTTGAAGTAAATATCTTTTCAAGTTATTGTCATATTGCTAAGCTCTAATGGTAAGTAATGTAGTATCTTGATTATAAAATGTAACTTTATTATATATCATGCAAACCTTGTATAACACGCAATGACAGGAAAAAGCATGTAATGTAGGATATTACGTTTGTGCTTCTGTAGACCAATAAAGTATTTTTACTTCATATTTAGCATCCAATTATTGTCATAAATCAAATGGAAGTTATATGTGTCTTTCTTATAAAATATTATCTTCTGTGGCATCAAAAGCTTATAAGTGATGCAGCATTGCTGAACCCCTTTCACTGCAATGAATTTCTTCAGAATGACCCATTTTTATACTTTTTAATTACAAGTTATATATAAACTAATTAAACAAGCTCACGTTTGCCAGATAAAAATATAAATATGACCACAATTGTCTCTCGTCGTTTCAGTGCAAGGAGTAAATAGATGAGTCAACTATTTGCATCAGGCTTTTCTTTCGAGGAAAAGCTTCCTGGGATCGCCACAAATGCTGCCTTTTCAATGAAATTGTTTTTTGTGTCTCCAATGGTTTATAGAGCCAATTAACATCAAACTATTTTTTTCCAGATTCTTTGTATAGATGAAGCCACCGCTAATGTTGATCAAGAAACCGACCGTCTCATTCAAGATACTATACGGTGCTCATTTAGGAAAAGCACAGTCATCACTATTGCGCATCGTATTAGCACAATTCTTGATTCAGATAGGATTCTTGTCATGGGAGACGGTCAAGTTGTTGAGTTTGACACACCTAATAATCTGATGGAAAATCCTGATTCGCATTTCTACCAACTTATGAATCAAGAAACGCATTGAAACACGAGACTGAGTGACAATAATTTTATTTAATATTTATATGCTGAGGCTGTTGAAATAATGGTTTATTTAATGCTTGATGTTGTGATACAAACCAAACATTATATACGTTTAAGGACAATTCTGTTGTTATATTTATTTAGCTTATTAGAATTTTATAAATAAAGTTTTCAAGTTTCAAAACAATGTTATATATTGGGTTGTATTACTTTACTTGTGTGTTAAAATCATTTTTTTATTGAAAATGCAACCATATTTAAATTTGTTTATTTTGTATTTTTGTAAGGAAAAAATTGTGATATATGAAATATAATAACCTTTTTCTAAGTTTTTTTTAATATTGTCTTTGAAAACTTTTGTTAACCTTTGTTTTTCTCAGTCTGAATCACTAGACAATAACTAAAAATCTTCCTCAATAATTTTGTTTACATATAATTATTATTTCATTTAAATACTAAAAAGTATTAAGCCATAATATATTTAAAATAACAATCAAAATTTAAGTAAACAAACTCCAAAGTTATTGATATGCTTATTTACTGGGACGCGTTTTTGTAATAGCAGAGAAAATGTTAGTTCTCCATTATAAGAATTGTGTGAAATAATGAATCATTCCTAATTGTTTTTTTCATGGTAAATAAATGATTTTCTCAATTTTTCTTATTTGTTTCAATAACTAGTTAACCTTTCCCTCCCTGCAATATGTTTCTGCTACAATTTGACTCAAATAATGTGAATATCGATAAGAAATATAACAGATACGGTGCTCAGAATTTATGTATTCCTCTGTAATATAATTACGAATTATATATTTTTTTTGTTATGTATAACTAATTATTCATCTGGAGTGAAGGAAATAAATAATTTGTCGACATATCGGGGATAGACTCACCAATACAGAAATGTTTACCGGTGCACCTCGGTATGTGTGTACTGTATGCACATGTTAGACCTTGTCTGGTAAGAAACGTCGCGGCCGGCACTCGATTTAGTAACATGTAAGTTGTCATATCGGCGATACTGTCGGATATTTGCGATGCTTTTTTCACGTTTTCAGACAATTTTCAGCGCTAACATTACAACAATTGTTACATTTCCACTTGAAATATGATTAAAGGTTAATAATGCTTATGAGCATAAACCTCACCGAAAGCACTCTGGGATTTAAGCTCAATGAAAGCTCACCAGGATATGTAAGTTTACCTAACGCTCTTCTACCTCTTAAAGCTCTACTAAATGACCACTTAAAACAAAAAAAACAAGCTCACTTTGTTTTTTTTTTATTTAACAACATTTTTATACATTATAAAATTTCAATAACTGCAAATTTACTCAAATGTTTCTTTCTTCAGGAGATTTATATTTGAAGTCTATATAGTCAAAAACATCTTCTTCTGATGTTATTTCAACTGCTTCCCCTGGGACACCTAAAAATAAAATTATAATAAACGCAGTTTAACTTTTCAATCTGATTAGAAAACAGTATTATTACCATGCTTGTCAAGAAATCACAATACAAAGATTGATTATAGACATTTTAACTATTCACATACACTTAATCATTTTTTTACACGATACATTGGTTTCAGAAAGTGGCGTGTAACCTCATTTTCATATAATTTGATAAATCGGTTCCAAATGTATGAAAAAAGTATTGGGTGTGTTCATCATGCCAAAATATTTGTGTCATGCTAAATATGTCGATTGCAGACAGGCAAAAATGAATAACCCTCACATTTAATCAACAACATTAGTCTTATGAGTGGGCTTATTAAACTTATAAAATTACCACCACCATTGCCAATTTTAGAAGTTTTTTATTGAAATAGATAAAGAATGTCAAGACAACCTTCTCAGCACAACAAAACGTGATGGCTAAGGCAAAACACTTTCAAATGATATGTTTTAACGTATTTTGCCTCTTGTTTGAATTTAATCATTTGTAGTCGGTGCATAGAAAAATATATCCATTTACCTCTTTGAAGATTAATATATTTTAAAACTTTTTTGAATTATGTCATATCTACATCTGAATAGCAAAATATGATTTTGATACTCTAGTTTCAGAGTGCACTATGTCTGAATTTGGCAGAATCGAGCTAAGTATGAAAAGTTAGAACCCTTTAGAATGTAGTGTGGCATAATAACGTCTCGGTGGCTCTTTGGAAGTATTCTGAAATACTTTTCATACTCAACTCGATTCTGCCAAATTCAGTGCATTCCGGAACTAGGGTATCGATATAGTTATGAAAATGTGAGATACAATCTTATCTTTCCACGTTTAATAATTTTTAAAATTATACTATTTATTTTTCCATCCAATTCTCAGTATAAAAATAGAGTAATGAAACATTCACCTGTACATCCCATAGGTCTCAAACAGTACTCATTTAGAGTGAAACCTTTTTCCAGCGCGTGAGCTCTCATTGTTTTGTTAAATACATCACTTCCAGTAAAATACAAAGTGGAACAGTGAAATTGATCTGATGGAGTGAATCGAATATCTAATCTGCGAGCAGTTGATTCGTTGTTCAATTGACAAACTCCCTGAAACGATATGTTACATATATAAAACTAGAATTATCAAGATGTCTAACAATTAAGCATACAGTCACATTCTGATAGCACATAACATAAAATGTGATTCTTCGAGCTGTAAAGAAAAGAAATATATTTACCATAAATTTTGTATCTCCCAAGGATAATGTGTCAATAACTATATTATCTTTTTCTAATGCGGTCACAATGTTTTTTAACAGTACACCTTTCTTTGACTTTGGTGTATTACTTGTACTAGTGTATAATGGATGAGTGACGAGCACGTCAATATCACCGCTTGTTGCTTTTCCTCTTCTATTAAATCATACCAAAATAAGATTAGAAGCAAGACTCTTTTAAACATATTATATCAATAGTTTTTTTCTGCGTATAAAGCTACTACAGTAATAAATGATGATAGTCATAATACTGATTATTTTTTACAGTTTACAGAGTTCAAAGTTAAATATGTCACCTACGATAAATTCTACCAAAATTGAAATGAATTCTTACAAGTAAATGCCAAGTCAATCAAAAAATCATAAAGTACTTTAAATTCTTGTTAATATTTATTTTTTAATCATATTTGCTCCCAGCATGGGACGTTTCGATAGAATTTGTTCTACAACAGATTGTTATTTAGTTCCTCAGCCTCTTTTTTGGAAAGAGGCTGAGGAATAGAGGGATGGAGCTACGACAAGATTAGTAGTTACCTAATCGCTCTCGCTGTGCCCTTTTTACAGATAGGATGGATGGTACTAGACCTAGTATGTGGACTTCTATGGCTTCGATCACAAAACCATAAATAAATTTATGAAACCGTCTCATATTGGGAATGAGATTCAGCCTGCCTGTAGACAATGCAATCAAAGAGAATGACATTGACCACCCAGCTACTGACCCAGCAAAATTAAAACCATACGTGGTCTCATGTTATTTCAACTGGCAATGTTACTCAAATTCGACACTATAATTTCATAAAAAAAATGTTTGAGGCTATAATTTCAAATATTTAAAATGGTGGAAAAATTATATTAAATTAGAAAAATAAAAATTAAGCTGTTTTTTTTGCAGTGCATGTTAAAATAAAATAAATATTATAAATACAGTGGAGCCTCTCATAACGAGCACTTCTAATAATGAGTAATTCTCATAACGAGCAAAACAGATTGTGAAAAAAAATTCTCCCTTAACGAGCGACATTTTGCATGAGTGACACAGAGTTTTGGAAAGATCACTTTCACATCGTTGCTTGTCTCAAGATGGTTACGAAGAGAACCCTAACTTCAGCTTGGAAGAAGCTTTGCCAAGGAGTGTTGGCGAATGTGATTTTGAGGGGTTTGAAACAGTACCTGTGGAGTCTACAGTCAATGAGATTGTATCTTTTGCCAATACCATGGAACTGGAGGTGGATAACAATGATATTGATGAGCTTGTGAAAGAGTACAGTCAAGAGCTGACCACTGATAAGCTTATGGAGTTTCACAGCAAGAAGTTATGGGGAGAGTTTGTTAGTGGAGGAGGAAGTAGCAGACCAACAATCTTCTGGCGCAATAAGAGAAAAGCTAAAAGCATGTGAAACTGTTGCATTGTACATTGAGAAGCATCACCCTAATAAGGAGGTGGCTATGCGTTTTACAAATTTATTCGATGATAATGCTGATGCATTTTCATCAAATTTTGAAGCGCCTGCAAAAACAAATGTCTGCTAGTAAAAAAAAATTAGTTATTTGTCATAAATAATAAACTAGTCGATTTTTTATCGTTTTTTGCAAATCCAAATCGCATTCCAGGTTGTTACGCTCCTTAACAATTTATAAGTATGTAATTTTAATTGAATACACGCTAAAAATATAAAAATAGTTTTTTTTTTTCGGCATGGAACGCATTATTGTATTTTACATTGTTTTATATGGGAAACATTGTTTTGCTTAACGAGTAAGATTCTAGAACGAATTAGACTCGTTATGAGAGGTTTCACTGCATGTATGAAAGATGTGTCCATTGAACAACCATTGTTGTAGAGCTATTGATGGAAAAAATCGTTATCGAAATTCTGAAAAGAGTAGGACATTTATAAATCTCTTAAAAATATTGGTGACATCTGGAGTATAATTTAAATAACATATGCAATAAGCTTATTTTTCAATTGGTTGGGGATAGTATACAAACTAAAAAAGTTGACAATGTTATAACCAAACTAGTCGAAAGGACCAAAGAATTCAAGCTAAATTTAAAAACAAAAATAAATAAAATCTTTGATATACCTATAGCTTCCACAAATGGTTATTGTAAAAGTAGGATCTAACTGTAAAATACTCTTGTTTAATGTCACTTCGATATCTTGAATTTCGGATCTGGGAATTGGTTTTTCAAAATCATCAAAATACCTGAAGATTAGGAATTTATTATTTATTGTTTTACAAGAATTAAAATTGTAACAAATAATACATTTGTTAGTTATTCTAATACCTGAGTCCAATTTTTTGATGGTGATTCAATTTATCCTTATTATTTTCCAAGTCTTCCAAAGAACTTATTCCTTGATTGACTAGTTCTCTAGCTTTAGCTGGCCCGATTCCACTAACCCTTGTTAAGAAAGAAATGTTTGTACTGGTCACATCGTCGTGGATTTTATCTAGTTTTGCTAACTTACCAGTCTCTAAAAACTCGTCAATCTTTTTTGCAATTTTATCACCAATACCATTTAATTTAATCGCTTCGTCTCCTGATTTTATTCTGGAAGGATGACCTGCAAGAACACTTGCTGCTTTTCTGTATGCATTATATTTGTGAATGTTTCTGTTCACATTTTTCTCATAATCTGCTAGTTCAGATAAAAAATCGCAAAAATCATGATTTATGTTATCTTCACTAGGTGCTTTACGTTTACTCATTTTGGTGCATATATATACAAATAAAGTAAATTAGTTTATGATACAAATAGTACGAATAGTACACGAATTAAACGTCAATCTGCCTTGAAAGCAACATTTGTTATTACTATCATAGACAATACTCTAGCTAAAGTATATTAGTTTATGATGTTAGTAAATACTATAAGCCCATAGACAATATACTATTAGCGTGTTCACTATCAATACTTGGTGGAAAGGCATTATATTACATATTAAATAAATTGGAATAAAGTAAAAAGGAATATTGTGTTTTTATTAAGATAATACATTGGCCGTTAATGTCTATTTCGAAGTGGCAACCATTCCGTAAATCAGTGCTTCCCAACGCACGCCCCTTATACGTAAATCATTTGGACACTTTTTTGAAACTCAGATTCAAAATGTGAAGAAATTGCTTTCCTACATTTGTGACCATGCAGTATCAAAAACACTATTCAACATAAAAAAAATACAATGATGTAGTTTTGAGTTTAAAAAGATACCCAATAATGACAAATTCTTCCTGACGTATATCGTTGGCCGCGATTTACCGGCGCTTAAATTAGTTCTTTATTATTGGCTTAATTGCTCTTCAGATTGATTGACGAACACACTATATTAAATTCTTTCAATTTTGTAACCAATTGCATTGTTTGTGGTAATAAAACAGATTCAATTTGCTCATGGATGTGTATAAAAGTATGTAAAAAAATATATATATATATATATTATGATGACAATTTTTCAAAATATGTATTTTCTAAACATTGTTTTGTTTTGGTGTAAAAAGCATGGTGCGTTTCCAAACGAAATAACACTGTTGTGTGTATTTACTGAGGCCATTTCACTTTTACGACATTTATAACATATAATATTAAATATCATCTTTTTTTAAATTTCACTTCATTTTACAACGGCTCAAATGGTTAATTAAATAATTAATTTTGATAACTGAATAAAATTTGCCATTCTTATGCATAGCTAATAAAAACTTTTTATTGTATTTAAAAAAAAATATATTTTTTAATCCATGTCCGCTCCCAATGTGAAGCATATGGTTTCCTAATGGAGGTATCTCAACATAAGTTTTTCTACGAGAACTGTTACTCAGCCGCTCAACCTCACTTTTTTTAAAAGTAAGTAGTAGGGAAAAAAGAATAAGACTAGAACAGGACTAGTGGTTAGCTAATCGCTTTTGCTTCATCCAGTTATTAAAGGATCAGAAGAATGGGAGAAAAGGAAATAATCTGAACAAATACCGATTCTTCGATCACAACTTTGAATTGAATAATTCTCAAATTCACTGTGATCTTACCGGGAATCGAACCCAGACCAGCGTGATCGGTATAGCAACCTCTAACCAACTGGGCCACAGCAGGCGACAAATATAAGTATAACTATGTAATATTTGGCTATTTAGTTTTGGCAACTAGGTAAATTATTCGACCGTATGTTTCAGATTATGGCAATAGTTATGATCTGACGTTTGACAAGTTAGTTTATTTTAGTTTTTATAATAATTTTGTAATGTCGAAAAATAATGAATATTCGTCAGACAAATTATTAGAAAAGCTAAATGAGTATTTCGGCCATCGAAATTTCAAAAGTGAACTTCAAGAAAAAGCTATAAGAGCTATTGCTAAATGTAAGGACACCTATTATTTTTTCTTGTACCTGATATTTTCACCCGCCAGTTTTAAATATTTATTATTTGATACATTTATTTATTAAACGCCAGTTCAAGTTCATCCATGCACTTGAACGCCTGAAGATGCCGAAAGGCGAAACCCGGGTAGTTAGTGGCAAAACTTGTGTGAATGTACATAATTTGAACGATTCAAATTTAATATTGAAATTCCACCAAGCATCTTCAGTCAAAATCTTAAATTTTACCCCTTTCATTTGAAATGAATTGTACTTTTTTACATCTCATTCATTAGTAGTACGTAGACTCATTAGCTTATGCTGCCGACATGCTTGATTATCTTTTTAACTTTAGTTAAAGTACTTGGTTGTAATCTTTTTAATAGTATTGGTTGCATGACAAGATCATTAGGAGATTAATTCTTTAGGAAGATTTGGCAAATCATTGAATATGGAAAGAATAATAATTGTTAGTCAATGGATCTCAAAGATTAAGGAACGTACTAGGCAGAAAACCTTAATTAACCTAGCTTTCAATCAGTGAGATGTACTCATCAGAACTGAAGGATGCTGGCATTTCATTGAAGGAAGCAGAGCAATTGTGGGGTGATGAGAACTCATGGAGGCGCCGTGTGGTGGTCATAAGATCCACATAGGAAGAATCCAATTTCCATTGTACTTTAGCACCGTTTTATGTACAATATTTAAAAAACAGCAAAATATTTTTATTGCCGTTTTCATTCTAGACAGTAGACGAAGGGCATGGATTTAATGTTATTGAAGCTTTCTTAAATATTTTAATATACCAGTTCATTCTAAGCCATTACAAGGCAAGTGTCTTATGATTATCTTATTTTTTAATTAACCAATGTTGTCTTGACTTCTAGGTAAACAAGATGTTTACGTATCAATGCCTACTGGATCTGGAAAGTCATTATGTTTTCAATTGCCTGCAATGTTGCATGAGAATAAACTTGCAATCGTTTTTTCACCGTTATTGGCTTTAATAAAAGATCAACTCGATCATCTGGCAAAACTCAAGATCAACGCCGAGTCTATAAATTCCAAAATGGGTGTAAAAGAAAGAGAGAGAGTTATCAATGATCTAAAGAGCACAAAGCCGTCTACAAAGTTTTTGTATGTCACACCTGAACAAGCAGCCACGGGAACTTTTCAAAACATCCTGGAAAATCTAGTTAAATATAAAAAACTGTCATATATGATCGTCGATGAGGCCCATTGTGTAAGCCAATGGGGCCATGATTTCAGGCCCGATTATTTAAAACTAGGAAGTTTGCGTTCTCAATTTATGTCCATTCCGTGGATTGCACTGACAGCTACTGCGAGCAAAGACGTAGTTAAAGATATAGTATCAAATTTGAAATTGTCAAAACCCTTAGCACAATTCAAGACACCGTGCTTTAGAAATAATTTATTTTATGATGTCATATTTCAAAATTCAATAATGGATGAATTTGACCATTTGAAAGATTTTATCAAAAAGTGCTTTGGAAATGAAGAAGAAAATGTAAAATCAGTGAGTATTTTATAAATGCATTATTTATTTACTGAATTTTTAATTTGTTTTTATTTATATCTGTAATTCACAACATGACTGTGTTTACTCATGATGCATAAAAAGAGTGTCTGGTGTGTAACATAACTTAAATGTGTAATATTTTTAGGATGTTAGCTTTTTTTATATTTTAGTGTTATATTGAAGTGAAAAGACCTACAATATTTTCCGCAATTTATCGTATTCATTCTGACAGAAATACAAATTATGCATAAATCACTGTTGAATACTTCTGTGACTATAAAAAAGAATTTATTAATAAATAGTTAAAATAACAAAGAAGTTGTTCAGCAATGACTACACGTGCATATAGTTAAAAGACTTGAACTTAAAAAGTTTTCTTTTCCAATTTAAAACGCTTCAACTGGGAATGAATTTCATTCCTTATTAATCTATTTTTTTTCTCATAGCCAAGAGGCATAATGTTTATAATTACGGTTATGACGAAGAAATAAATAAATTATTTCAAATGTAATCTGAAAAAATCTACAAATATTTTTAAACACTGGTTAACACATAAAAAAACTTGTACAAATAAAATGTTGTTGTTATTTTGGTACAGATTCTCAGATTGTACCTGATAGATAATCTTTCATTAAATTGTAGATCAATAAAGGCTGTGCGATTATATACTGCCGAACACGAGAATCCACAGAAGAAATTGCAAATATTTTAACTAAAAAAGGATTGCATACAATTGCATATCATGCAGGTAAATTATTTTAGTCAAGATAATTGAATTTCTGCTATAGTTATTCTGAAAATAAAGCTTTGCAAGAATATCGCACACAAATGTGTGTGATAAGAAAAAGGCATTAAGTCTGAAATCAGTATTTTTCAGGAGAGCCAAAACATTTGTATTTATATGAACTTTGACTGGTCCTCTTATTACTTAATGCATATATGTGTTGTAGTTCTTATTGTTAGGTCCGTAGCTCAGTGGTCAACATCATTGGTTTCCGTGATGGATCTCACTAGTGTGAATCCTAGTACCAACAGTATTTTTTGAATTGATTTATCGGTTTCCGTTTTGAAGTGTTTGTGGTGTCTAAAAATTTTCCCGATCCTTCCAATCCTAAAATAACAGGGCGCAGCGAGAGCGAACACCTTACCACTAGTCCTGTCCTAACTCTATTCTTCTATCCCTACTCTCTTCGAAAAAAAAGAGATTGAGCAACTGAGTAACAAGCAGCTTTCGTAGGAAAAGTTCTATTGGGATACCTCCATTGGAAGACCATATGACTTTAAAAAAAAAATACGTTATTGTAGCATATTCAACTCAATTTTTAATTTTTAATTTTTTAATTAATAAGTTTTCAATATGCATGCCATTCACAGGTGAGACTTTGGCGGCTAAAGGGTTCTTTTATTTCTCTCCAAAAGGAAAAGAGTTTTGCCATAGAAAAAAGTATATTTTTACCTAGCATGCCGGCTATAATTTGCAATTATTAATTTAATTAAGTATTGACAAGATAACTTGTCTCTGGCGTGTTGAGCACGGAAAATTTGACGAGATATCTTGTCTGTGGCAGCCATCCTTTAACCGCCAACGTCTCACCCGTGAGTCGCATGCGTATTGAATACTTCAACGTTGGCGGCTAAAGGGTTAGCCGTTGAAATATTTTAGCTCTAAATTTAAAATTGTTTTATAAAATATCATTTCAGGATTAAAAGCGGCAGATCGAATGGAAGTACAAGATAAATGGATGAGAGGTGAATGTCCGTGCATCAGTGCCACAGTAAGCTTTGGAATGGGTGTTGATAAAGCGACTGTCAGAGTGGTGGTGCATTGGGGTGCTCCTCAAAATGTTGCAGCCTATTATCAAGTATGTTTTTTTTTATGTAGCCATTCCATCGTGTTTACATGGGGAAAAAATGAAATGTGTAAATCTATTATAAAATATTAATATTTAGGAATCAGGTCGAGCTGGCAGGGACGGGCTGCAATCTTACTGTCGAGTGTATTACAGTATATTGGAAAGGAATGCTGTTGATTTTTTGCTCAAAAATGACATGAATAGAGCACAAAATGCATCCCAAGAGACGAGGACAAAAAACGCATATAAGAGTTTCGAAAAGATGGTCAGATATTGTGAAGGTGTAAAGTAAGTAGTGAAACTGATCATTTTTAATTTTACTTAAGTTTTATTTTCATAGGTTCGTAATCTGTCTCTTTTTTATGTTCAGATGCCGCCACGGAACGTTTTCAAATTTTTTCGGTGATAACTTTGATTCTTGTAAGACGCAGTGCGATGTATGCAAAGATCCTAAAGAAGTTGAGAAATTAGTTGATATGTATTTTAAACTGTCAAATAATGCCAGAATACACAAAGGCGGCTTTATGTCTACTGGCGAAATAGATGCCAGTTTATACGGAGGAGGAAGGAACGGCTTACAAAAGTATGTATTTTATTTATTAATCAAATCAGCCGAGGTGGATTGTTGTATTATATTCATGATTGAAATTTCATGGCGGATTATATTCATGATTGAAAATATCCTTTTCACGAAACCAAAAATAATTATTCGATTGTTAAATTGACTGTAAAAGAAAAACAATATTTTTTCATGAAAATTTTTCAATTGTATGTTGTTTGTTATTCATTTAACTAAATTTACAGAAATGAAAAATGTTATATTGCAGAGAAAATGAAGATTACGAAGATGGAGATAGCGATGATCAAGGACAAAGAATAGAAAGAATAAAAAAAGAAACAACATCTCTCATTCAGAAACAGCTGGCACTGAGAAGAGGTTCAGCTGACTCTGGAAAAAAGTCAAAGTCTTCCGACCCGGCCGTGTCAGCCAAATATTCTAAAGTTCGAGCTGCAGAAAGTACTGAAATAAAAGTAACCGGCCTTTCGATACCAACTAGGGAAAATTATCTTTTACTTTTAGCCGAAGCCGTTTCGAGAAATATTTCGAATTGTGCTGAAACTGACAAGCCAAAGAATGCACTCACTTCACGTGATTATGAAGGTTGCGCTGCTGATATGGAATATGAAGTATTTACCTCGTGTAAAGTTGTCAGCCTGTACAGGCGGGGTATGATTAAATTGGTAAGCATAATTATTTTCAACATACTAATAATTTTATAATTACTAAAACACTACACATTTATAATATTGATTTTTTCGATTCAGATTTCGTCGGTCAAATCGAATACAGAAACCCTTCACCATAAAATAAAAGATTATGAACCTAAAAAGTTGGGAACGCTTTCCGAGCTTATCAAAGAATCTCAAGCAGAAATTAATAAAAAATCATCAAACTTTGGTTTCATTACGGCAGCAGAGTTTGCAGGTAGCTTTATTTTTTAAGAACTCTAGATATGTATTCCAATTAGGGATTATAAAACCTTGGTTTTTTTCAAACCAGGAACGCCAGACACAGAATTTCAAAGATGAGGGAATCCTTGGAAACTGGGTCCGTTTTACAGAAGCGGGGAAATCTTCAGCCTTTTGACTGAATCCAAATCTTTCATTTACAAAATAGTATCCACACGTTTTAACTGTATTACTTAAATGTTCTTGAACTTGAACTTGAACCTGCTGACATGAAAAGATTCTCCATTTTTGTCATAGTATCATAATATATTTTTTTTGAATTAATTGACTATCGTAGATCTATTTTCGTTGAAATAACCTTCATAAGAAGTCTATAGGCTCTCCATATTGGGAGTGCACATGATTAATACATTTATAAATATATGGTGTTTTAAAACAAATAGATACAGTTTTGAAAAAAAAATGTATGAAATAATAATTGTCGCCCACCGTAGTCTAGTTGGTTAGAGCTTGCTCTACCAATCAGGTGGGTCTGGGCTCAGTGCCCGGTAAGGTCAATGTCAAAAATTGGATTTTTTCAATTGAGGTTTAAGACATGGGTGTTTGCGATGTCAATTCTCTTTGAGTTAATCTCATGTAACTTACAAAAATTCTCATCGAGTATATCTAAGCTGAAATGTCAAATATTTAAAAAAAAAAAAAATATATACATATACATTTAAAAAATTACAAAAGTATATTTGATTGAAGTTGAATGACTTTCATAAGGATAGGATTTAATGCAAAATTAATTTGTTTGAAGGTGTATTTTACAACATATTAACAGATTGTGTCGTGAAAAAATCATCTCTTGTTTCATTTAGCTAAAATAAATTATTAACCCATCATGCTCAAATGAAGTGCACAGCACGCGCATCAAAATCACTCACATGTGATGAAAACAGTAGTATACTGATTTTATTAAAATAAATTGAGTACATAAAGATTATATGTATTAAGTTTCAGTTATGAATACATACTTTCTATTGTATTTTTTTATCAGAAAAAACTGTCACTTGTTTTCGGGTGTATATAATATTAGATTAGAATTATTTTCATAATTCTAATCTAAAGATAAATTCCCATCAAGCACCTTCAGTCGAAATTCTAAAATGTATATAATATCAATTATCACATTATAATGAAAATTATGTAAGTGTCATGATAATGTACCTGTTACTAGCAGATGCCGATGAGTCTAATAAATCGGTGGTCTGGGAGTAAAAATTTAAAAAATACAATTAAAAATTCAGCCTCATCTCGAGTTTCAGACCTTTTTTTAATGTGCCTCACTGAATTCATATTTTTAATTTCAGAAAATTGCAGTAAACCCAAGGTGAACTTATCAAAAAGTGACAAAGCCAATCAAAGAAAGCCATTTAGTATGAAAAGAGATGGGCTTACTCAATCTTCACTTAAAACCTTTCTTCTACAAAAGGAGACGCAGGATAGTGATGATTCCAGAGAAAGCAATTCAGATGGAGAGGGCAGTCTAGTAATTGACGAAGATTTCAATAACATAGAAACCTCCCATCGCCTGGTAAATGAGCCCAATAAAGATGACGATGCAAAATGTACACCGCCAACTTGCAACGTCACAAATAATGATTCAAATCACATAACAAGCTCAATAAAGACAGCAAGTGAACTGAAAAAAGATGATATTGGAAAATGTGCAACCCAATCTTTGAATAATGAAACTTTTACCCACGGCACTAAAAAACGAAAAAAGGTGAAAGATTTGTTTGGCGATTCGTCGGATGACGATTTTGAGCCTAAAAAATTGAAAACATCTCCGCAAAAATCGGTCGAAAATACATCATTGTCAAACAATATTGAATCGAATGATTCATACTGTCTACCGAGTGAGGCTAAAGTGGAATCAAGAACATTACTACACAGAACCGATGTCATAAAATGTCAAAAATTAAATCAACCGCAGAAGGATGTCGATGCAGATGTCAACATTCAAAAATTACCGAAAAAGAGTAAAAATAAAATTGATATTGCAAATTTTGTTGTGAAGCAAATGACACCGTATTACAAGAGCGGAAAAATTGTGTCTCGTGAACTGTTTAAGTTAACAGCAAGATACCTAGTACACCATTTTATGGAAAAAAGTATAACAGGTGGGTGTCAAGTTATTTATTAAATAATAAATATATAAAATACTGAATGTCGTATTAGCTCAAATATAACAAGGCCTTGAGCAGAATTATAAGGAAAAATTTTATTGCAAGATTGCTTATTCACAGGTTTATTATAATTGATCAATTGCTTGGATCCCGAGAGGGATGCAGAAAAAAGATGATAAGAAGACATCAACAGATACGTCTTGTCATATTCCGATAATGCAGACTTAGGTTTTCGGATACACAGAACTCATACAAAAATTAGGGTTACATTTTTTCTCAAAAAATGCAAAAATGCTCCCCCGGTAGTTTATTGTTAGAGGCGCTCGATTACAAAGTGTAATAAGAATTCAAATCAGACAATTTATTTAATTATATGTACTATACATGACCTAATACAAGAGGGAGGGTTAAACAAATCGTTCAGTCGTAATATTTTGACAATTTTTTAAATTAAAAATAATATTCTGCAGGGTTGACCACACTGCGTTCGTATTCTGTGAAACATTGCCGCAATTATTTTCAGCATTGGTATCATGAGAATTAGCGTTATCGGAAGGATTATTGTACAATACATTTCTAAGCCACCCAAATATTTTCTATAGCAAAATACATATCGACTGTGGAAAAGAAAAAGGACCTAACCCTCAATTTTCCAAAACAGCTTTTTTACGATAATCACAATGTATACAACTTGACACACATTCTATTAAAAGGATGAAAGCTGAAAATGCCAAATAAGTATCTAAATTTAGCTTTTAAGTTTAAAAAAGATGACCTTGTAAAAAATTAAAACCAATAAAAAACACTGAAATAAAGGTTTTTCCGAGACAGTTTCTTTAATTAATATTAGGTTATGTCAATTAAACACCAGTTTAGAAGTATCCATGCACTTCAAGGTTGTGTATAATTCATAATTTGCATATGTCACAAAATCATAAAAACACGTTTTTTGCGCTTCCTGTAAAATTTGATATGTGTGGGTTACGTCCTTTTTCCTTTCCACAGTCGATATGTATCTTCTTTCCTCTATTTACTAATACAGAAAATATTACTGTTTAATGCAGCTTACCATCGCCTGCATTTGGTGGCCATTATATTACATATGTTTCTTTGCAAGTTCATGTATTATGTGATCTCAAGAAATTTGCACTCTACACTGATTCCTTTAGCTATTTAAGCCTGAATTATTTCATTCCCTAATGAACTCTGTGTTGTGTTTGTTACAGATGAAGCTGCTATGAATATTTTTCTAGCAAAGGTCTTTGCAAAGGAGAATTTGAAAATCAAAAGCGAGTCAGATATCAAATTATTACTCAGTTGATATAGCATGAATTTCAAGTATTTTGTAATCCTAAAAATTTATGACATTGAAATAATTGCATATGACTCATTTGGATTCGCATTTTATGGGGTTTTTAATACATGTCATTCTGAAATTACAAAACATATCCAATTACATTGTGATGTAACTTGGACATATTTTGCTAATAATTACAAATTCCCAGTGAGGTATTCTTCTTTTACTCTTTATTTTATAATACAGAAAACTCTCACTTTATTGTACAGCTTATCCAGGAAGCAGTTTAATTAAAATTTTAAAAATTTGAATTCAATTTTTTTTAAACAATGTTATGATTTCTAAAGTGATTTGAGAAATATGTCAAACAGTGAAATGTTTTGAAAAAAATACATAATTATTCTTTTCCGCATGCGTCTGGATTAAATGTTGTATACCCAAATGTTATAGAAGCTATAACTTCGATTGGTATTTATTTTTCCAAATTACCCTTATTTTAATATAAAATTGGATTTGATAACTTTGCATATTCCACTCTAAAAGTGGAATATGTTATAAAATTTAGTTTTATATTAAAAATGAATTTTCACTAAGTTACCGTTGAATCAACCAATGACCCTTATTTAAATTTTTTATGTTAAATTTGAACTGGAACCAGCTGTTACACATTATAAAAATTTGATGTTTCATCATAATTATGAATTAATTAATATTATGTCAATAATGAGATACTACCGCTACTGTTATAAAATAAGTTGAACTATTTATTATTTGTTTCTCGTACCTATATTTAATTGTATTTATATAGTAACACAACTGTTGTTATATTATGCTTGCCAACAAAGTATTTTATAAGATGAAACCCCTGAAAATAAAATGAAATTTGATTTTGGTAATCGTTTTATTCCATATTGTACAACTGACCTATAACAATCACAACTATAATACAATCAATAGTTGGACAGAGTTTGACTTGTTGTGTTTATAATTCTGGTTTCCCTCGTGACGAGCATGAGCGAAATGTGGAATTAATGGTAGGTAAATCCAAAGCGCAATGTATGGAGATACAGTTAACTGTATTTTTTTTTAATGAACACTGCACAAAATTACAGCGAACATTGGTAATGATTGGAGGGTGAGATTACAACTGCTCCTCAACTTTTTATTCTATATCTTTCCAGAAATTGCTAGAGTAAAAAGATTTTAAAAAATTGAACGCCAGATCATTGGATTTGCAATATACAATGGAACCAATTGGAATTAACAATTTATTATACTGTTGCAGATTTATTTTTATCCTAATATTAATTATGAATTGTGTGCAATGATGAATGTATTTATCAAATTATATTAAATAAAATGAAAGTACATATATTTTCAATAGTTTATTGAGATATAAATTCATTCAGATAGAATAAACCGATTCCGTCTTGGTAAAAAATAAAATTGGATGATTCCAATGTCTCCTTATGAACAAGAAAAAATATAACTGAAACGATGTAATGAAAAAACCCACAAAGGTTAAGAGATCAATCAAACTCCCTTTTCAGAGAAAGGATCTAATCACAACCATGAGCTGGAAAATCGTTAATCTAAATTGTTTATGTCTTTCATTACGATTGTCATTAGTATTATTACAACATGGTTGCGATATAAGATCTGACCATTTTTTAAAAAGGAGTCTTTTACAACATGAGGACTTTAAACAAAACAGGTTATCAAATCTCATTAGCAATTTTTTGTTAAAAGTTACCAACATACAACACATTTGAATTAACATTGTTCATGAGCATTTTCCGTCTCTTATCATAAACACTGCACATCTAGTCTTCCATAGAAGAGTATTTTTCAATATGCACACTAGAGGTCTACACGGGCCCGGGCCTGGCTCACGGGCTCTTACCCGACCCGGCCCGTGGGGCGGGTAAGTGCAATTGAGAGTCGGGCTCAGGCCGGGCCGGGCCTTGGAATTTGGGATATAATCTGGGGAAAAAGTATAGCAAATTGAGGATTTCAAATTCCTCGGTGAGCTAAAAAAAAAAAGGACTTTCGGAGATAATCTGGGAAAAATATAGCAAAAAGAGGATTTTAAATTTCTCGGTGGGCTAAAAAAAAAAAAAAAAAGACTTTCGGAGATAATCTGGGAAAAAGTATAGCAAATCGAGGATTTCAAATTTCTCGGTGAGCTAAAAAAAAGAGTTTCGGGTCGGGTTCGGGTAACAAGTGCGTTATTAGACTCGGGCCCGGGCCAGGTCGGGCGTGAGTTTTTCGGGCTCGGACCGGGTAGTTTTGTAAAATTTTGGCCCGTGCAGACCTCTAATGCACACCCTTAGTTTCTTTAAATTATAGACATATTTCAATTTCAAATTAATATTAATAAAGCATCCATCCTATTTGCTGACAGGTTGTCCTTTTAGAGTAAGAGTATTGTCTTCATAGGTTTCGAGAACATCAGCAAGATGTTCATTATCTCTTGGTTTCTTGAATTGCCGTTTCTTCTGCGAACCTTTCTTCCTCTTTGGTGCTAGTGGTTTTTTGGGCCCATGGTCCTGCATTGATTTAATTCCTTGTTTCTCTAGGTAGTCTTCAATCTTAGCATCGTCCATGGCATCAACTGCTGTTGCTCTCCACAATTTTTGAAAGTCATCATCAACCTAAAAAGTCGTGTGATTTAGAGATTTCTCACATCATTCTATGTGAATCAGTATTGAGGTCAAAGAACCGCACATTGTTATGTTGAATAAAAGATAATATGAATGATTTTATTCATTCACTTTATGTTTGCTTACATTTATTTTGAACTATACTTCCAATTTTAGTAGCATCTTAACAGTTTAACGACCGTGGACGCGTATTTAAGTCTTTGAAATCCAACAGTTGCGGACCGTGGACGCATATACGCGTCCTACGTCATACATTCCATTATATTGAAAAATCACTTGGTTAGGATCGAGTTTGATTTCGAATGTTAACGAGAGATGGTAGTATACATATTGACGTATTATTTGACAAAAAATAAATTATTTTTATGCAAAACTATTTCGTGAAAAAACACCCCTAGACGGTAGACTTTTTTTTTTTCGTATGTGATTTTTCATAATATTATTTTACGTTCTGTTTAAATATTTGATTTATAAATCGTGTCTGGTTTGTTTCCCCGATTAGCGACGATATACATACGTAATATTAGCAGGGTATCCTGTTGTCCAGATGCATTTTTGGGGCGAGGCCCATAGAGTTACGAATTGCTTAGTGATTTATTGCTTGGGCGTGCATGCTGCATTTTTATGACGGCCGAAAACAATTTTTGAATTTTTAAACGAGTGGTTGATAATATTATGACATATTCAAACTTAGTGACAGGGGTTCTCAACTTATGTATACGAAATAAATTAAAAAATATTCCTTTGAAATAGTAGTATGTACACGTAAACAATGTGAAAAAGTAGGTTTTGCATATTTTAAAAGAAGATCTTTTAGTAGATTTAGGTTTTTTCAGTACACAACATAAGTATGCAATATACAGATGAAAAACCACTGCTCAAATGGTATTGATTTATGCGGCAAAGTATCTGGAAGCTAGAAAATTAAATTTGGCAAAGATATCTCAATTGGTTTACAAATTATAGTGAATTTAGTAAAATTACAATTGTTTGCGAATTTTTCGCAAAATTGCCCGGCCGCCAGGTGAAATTCTATAAAAAACGAGCGGGCGTTAAGCTGTTAATTCAAAAAATATTTAAGAAAGGAAGAGTAAGAAGGGCTCATTTTGTAGGAGCAATAATAGCTAATAGTACATTGTACAGGCGGCGGTTTGAAAACACTAATTTTACCAGGTTCATAAAAGTAATAATATTGTTAATAAATTCAGATACAATAATTTTTGCAATGGATTATTGACTGACGTGTACTAATCAAATTGTAGTTACACCACTGGACACAAAAAAAACATTTTTTGAATTGTAGTCTAATAAATATGAGAATCTTTATGGAATAGCTTCTTAGAAAACACACTTCTATACGAAAATTTGCAGCCTTGTCAAGGGATGAAATAAAAATCTACATTACATGCATTGATTGTTAGAAGGTTGACAGTTATAAATCAACTCAGATGAGATTTCAAGTCCACTTTGCAACCATACCTCATTGTCTATCGTAAATTTCAATAGCCTGCTGAAATTGAATAGATCCGGACACACAAAAAACCATGAGAGATGGACAGCTAGCTGTAGACATATTAGCCATCCACAATATTTAAAAATTGTTATTGAATATTTGTATTTTTTAATGGATCCCCCTCACAAATGTATGAAAATATGTGTAACATGACAATTTTATTACGAGACAGTTTTACTTTTTTTGTATTTTTAAGCCTTGAGTGCACGACCGTCAGTTAATAATAGTATTCTTTACTTATACATACGGGTAAATTTGCAGTTTTGTCATTATAGAAGAGTATTTTTCTTTTATCAGTTGATCTTGTTATGTATAAAACTTCTGCTGCAATTTGTTTCAAAGCCTTTTCACAATGTGGCAATGATTCTTGAACATCTTCTAATAACACTCCACCCAATCCTTTTAAGTCATGTTGCTTAAGCAGTCTAGAATATAAAAAAAAAATATATGATAAAAGCTTGTTGATTATGATGAATTATTCAAATATGATTTCATAATAAATAAATTACATGAATTGGTTCTTCACAGTAACTATTAACAAGTAATAATAGTAAAGTACATATTTTCATACCTTAATAATGCTTTTTTATCTTTTATTTTGTACACAGCTTTAAAGGAGAACTTGCCATCCATAGAAACTTCAATTTTAGGATTGCTTTGTAAAGCTTCAGTCTGTAGCCACTGGAAATTTAAAGAAATCTTTTGTTATCCATGATTATGTCGCTACATTTTTGATATTTCATTACTTTTATTTGTAAGTAAAAAAGAAGCAGTGTGTATTTACTTTAGAATTATTTTTTAAATTGCACCTGATGTTATTTATAAGTTGAATATGCATAAGTTATTTCCATGTTCTGAAAAAATTGCCCAAATGAAGTTAGCTGGTTTGTAGATTAAGCAGTTGATATCTCTCTTGGAACTATATAGTTTCTTGCCGAACAAAGATTTTCAATAGAATCCTTGGTGATCAACATTAACAAAAAAGCTTTTCATATACTCAATTTAAAGCCTTGTGTTATATGACTACAGGCAGCAATCTTTTGTTCTTGGATACAATGCACTATTCGGTATAGATTTTAACATCTGATAACATTCTTAGAATGCATTAGTTAACTTGTATATTTTGAACTCCATTTTTCCCTCATTTTTTTTTTCTTAATCACACAACTTTCAACTGAGCCCTCTAGAATGGAAAGTGAACCACTTTTAAGTACAATCACGTTTTTACTTGGTGTGTTGGTGAATTGCATCTTTTTATTTTAGGGAGATAACACTATTGTAATGTGTATTTACTGACATGTCACTTTTACGATACTTTAAGAGACATAATAGTATAACGCATTTAACTATTTTTTTCCTAAAATACCCCTTAGACCCCTTAATAGTTTCAAAAACCAATTAGGAGTGAAGGTCAAGAAAGGGGAGTTTACAGTTAGTTTATGAAACTTACTTGTTTTACTTTATTTCCCACATCAAGTTGGTTTGTTTCATCAAGCATTTCATCGAGATTTAATGGATGGTCATCACCTTGCTGGTGTCGGGCTTTCATGTGCCTAACTATTCTCGCAAGTATACCAAAACGATAAGCAGAGGTGCTGCTCATCGATTTATAGCTACAAAACAATAATCCATTACAAATTATTAAATGATTCAGGCATTTTTATGGTTCTTTTAAGACGTAAAGAAGGTTCATAGAATGTGCAGATATTTAATTTTCTTACTTAGAGGCATCAAGTTTTGGGCCAGTGCTTGGAGGAGGCGGTCTCGCCTTTTTCTTGGCTTCTTCGCGGGATGAGGAGGATTCATCTCGTTTTTTCTTTTCAACACTTCAACACAAAAATGAAAAATATTATATTAGATATTTACAAGTAAGATAGTCTTTCAATATTAGACAAACATGTAAACGATTGGTTAGCTAACAAAAGAAAACCATGAGGGCTATTTAATTTTAGATGTATCGACAAATTAAGTACCTAAATAAAGTGAAAGTAAGATGTCAGTGTCAATAATAAGCAGTGTTAAAACTTACGTTGGTGTATGAAGAGCTCTTTTTTTGAAAGCTTCACGTTCACGCAATAGTGCTGGATCCATTATTATTAGTTATTACGAAAGACGGGTGCACCGTAAAAGGTAAGACTGATTCTACTTTCTTAAGATTCCTTGGCGTCCTTTTCCATACAATACATAATTTTAGGTTAGTAAACCACAGTTCAGAGATACTGGCATTTTGCAACCGCTGTCAGATGTCAATTTGACAGTTGTAGTGGCCCGCAGCTCTATAGAAATTATTCTTGTAAATCAGTTTTTTTTACTGGAAATAGAAATTTCTATTGAAATGCACAAAATTCTATGTGAATTTAAAAAGATTTCTGTAACATCTTTGTGTTCATTGTATTGTTTGATACTCTATTATGGCGGAAATATTCCGCTGATACATTGACAGTGATTATGATAAGAATGTTCTGCGATTGGAGTTAGATTTTTTTAAAAGGTACCTAAATAATATGCTTAACAGCATGCTACTCTTTTTATACAAAGAAATCAATGAAATGCAGCTATTCAATTGCTAATAAGTAAATGACAAATCAACGTTCACGGGAATCAGGGAAACCGATATTTTACGCGAAATACGAGTATAAATAAGGCGACAAATTTTTGAATTTGAAAAAATATTTCGCGGTTCAGATGAATAGTCAAGTTTCCTTAATTCCAGGGTTGGGGTTTTTTTTGTTAATATTTTTATACCCTCAATTAAGCTTCCCAGCGAATCACAATATATTTGGTGGGATTTAGTGAATTTTCCGGTCGAAAAAGAGTATGTAAGTAGCATAATTTAAGATTTCGACAGGTTAATTTAAATATCAAAGGTGGAAGGTGGAATTTAAATATTAAATTTGAATCGTTCTAATTATGTACATTCACACAAGTTTTGTCACTAACGACTCAAGTGTCGCCTTTCGGCATCTTCAGGCGATCAAGTGCACGGATGAACTTGAACTGACTAATGGCAATGTATGTAGCATGTTGTAAAGCATATTTATTCAAAAGCATAGTGGCGAATACAGTTTTTACATAATTATTCATATATGCCCGTAATAATCAGAATGATGACTATATTCTGTTAAGTCAGAATTTGTAAGTGATATAAAAATGAGAGTCCCGTGAGATGATCAATTTATTTACAAAATTCGACACACCGCAGAAAAACAAGAACTAAGGCCGAATAAGCTTATTCTTGTGTGCGTTGGTTACCTTACCCAGTTGCATTTTTTTATAGTACAAATATTTCGAATTGATTGTGTGAAAACGTAGGTTTATAGAGGTAGATACATCGATCGTTCAGTTCATTAGTCAGTCAGTTTCAAATAACCTGTTTTTAGATAATGAGAAAAACAATACTCAAATGGTTACCATAAATCAAGTATTGTTCACCTGTATTCGAGATTTATACATTTTATCAACAGGTGTTTACAGATAAAGAACTTAGGTCGGGTCAGTAGTAGGCAGTGGCGTAACCACCATACAACGGGGCCTATGCGACACATAAGGGTCCTTGGGCTCAGATGGCCCCAATTTCATATTTAATAAATTATAATTGAATTAATATTTTTTTTAAGTTGCTGCCGGAGGGCCTTTTTCTCCTGGACCGCGTGAAACGAAAGCAACTGTATATTATTATTATCGCCAGCTAAAAATTCTCGCAAAAATAAATACATATATGTACTTTCCCTAATCCTTCGACAGTTGGAAATTTACAACTCGAAGTCGTCCTTTTCTTTGCATACATTTTATTTTTGTAACAAATAAATAGGGGCCCTTTAGTTACTTTTGTACATGGGAACAGAATTTGTAGTTACGCCACTGGTAGAAGGACATTAAGAAATATGTACTCGTGTAACGACTCAGACAATATCAACGTTTTGTCGAATTCTTTAGAAGTTTACCGGTTAACTCTTTTTCTAATTGTTTGATTACTGGAGTCAATAGAGCGCTAAATTTTACATTTACATAACTACATATTTAACTGGAATTTTGATTTTACGGAGTTATCTAATGATCTGGACGATTCGGAGTTATCTGATGATGGATCGACACGTGCAAAAAGATTTTTTTTCAGTTTTATGAAAGGGTTAATAGAGTCAATTGAAAAAAAGGATGCTAGATTGAAAATACATGGAGATTGCACTTGCGTACTTAATCAATAATTTTGGCCTGAATTCTATCCCACGGGGGGCGGGCTCCCACCCATCCAATCATCAAATTAACACGGAAAGGCTAGAGCAATTGGTTGATGACTAGCCATGTCCTAGTTCTACCCTTCTACTCTCACTTTTTTCGAAAAAAAGAGTGGGTTGAGCAACCGAGTAACAAGCAGTTCTCGTAAAAAAACTTCTGTTAAAATACCGCAATTAGGTAATCATATGCTCCACACTGAGAACGGACGTGGATTAGAAAAAAATCTTTCGTAAAAAACTTGACGTGAAGTGAATTCGGTACCTTGTTTTTAAAAAAAAAGCACCGGCCATAAGTGATACAACTATCCCTATGATCAATATATTCTATCCGATTCTTAATAAGTGTCTGACAAAATGTGTTGTATCTTATATTGCCTAATGACATTACAAATATTACAATCTCTTATTCTTTTTCATAATGAGTGTAATAACAAAATTTGCCCAATTAAAAAGCTTGTGCACACCTGATCTGGTCACTGGCCAAATGCAGACATGGACAATATCTCAAAATATTCCATAAAAATAACATACAAATTTAATTTGTCATTATGTTTCCAGTCGGAGACACGAAAATGCCCGTCTAAATATTTAAATCAACCGGTTATGTCGGTACTCTGCAGGTAACAGAAAACACACTAGCTTCATATGTGATTGAAAGATTAAAATGAACACGTTTTAAATCACGCCTATTAGTAGCTCATTTTCATAATGATGTATATAATCTTGTGTTAGCTACCTATTATTATTTTGGGGTTTTATTATATGGAAAGCTTAGTCATAAATACGAAATGGAAACGGGAATTGGTATGACAAAAAAATCCGAGAAAGCGAGGGCCGTTTTATATTACTGTAGTCAGTAGAGGTCTGCACGGGCCCGGGCCTGGCCCGCGGGCTCTTACACGACCCGGCCCGTGGGCCGGGCTCGGGCGGGTAAGCGCAATTGAGAGTCGGGCTCGGGCCGGGCCGGGCTTTGGAATTTGGGATATAATCTGGGAAAAAATATAGCAAATCGAGGATTTAAAATTCCTCGGTGAGCTAAAAAAAAAGAACTTTCGGAGATAATCAGGGAAAAAGTATAGCAAATCGAGGATTTCAAATTTGTCGGTGAGCTAAAAAAAAAAGGGACTGTCGGAGATAATCCGGGAAAAAGTATAGCAAATCGAGGATTTTAAATTCCTCGACGAGCTAAAGTAAGGAGTTTCGGGCTTCGGGTCGGGTAACAAGTGCGGTATTAGACTCGGGCCCGGGCCGGGTCGGGCGTGAGTTTTGTAAAATTTTGGCCCGTGCAGACCTCTACTGTAGTGCCATTCCCGTGTGCATATCATTTATTTTGGACGGTCTGAAATATCCAACACGTGATTGTGTTGGACGGTCCGTATACTCAAAACGTGATTGTGTTGAGTATTTCAGACCGTTCGAAATAAATGTACGCGCGAGGGAATAACACCGCAGGACTTCAAAAATGAAAGATGTTGATTTTTTTTCTGTAAAACGTAAAATCTTAGGTAGACTCAAGATGTACATATAAAATCTACTGATGCAAATCATGAACGTCATTGATGAGTAAGAGGGGGGTGCTTTTCCTCCTATACGTTAATCCCTTGCCACATTAGCGGGCCGTACACACAGGCTATTTGACATGCGATTAAGTTGTTGGTGCGTATGCTTTAAAACCAAAAAAGTGTGTAAGAGATTTTTCTCTTGTTATAAAATATACGCTACCCGTACTTTAAAACGAGAAAACACTTACCACGCTTCGTTTGCACACGTTTTAACGTATATATTTTACTCAAATCTAAGTGAAAGCACCTTAATGTAAATCCGGGTATTTGCTTAAAGATGTACCTTTTGCTTTATCTATTCCTGAAAAAGGTTAAATGATTTCCCTTATGCAAATACAGTTAACGATATTCGCGGGGATACATTTTGAATATGGTCGCGATGATTCGACGGGATTTCGGGAGGTTTCAAAAGAAAACGTTCATATATTATGAAACAATACTTTATTAATAAACTAAACAAAATAAACTTAATAGAACTTTTTTTTTCAATAATAATTATTTTGTTTCACGTTGCAAAAACGTCTATAGATTACCCTCTTGAGGTTATTATGTAAAATTTGACCGTTAAATTATCCACTACAACTTCTACTTAATATAATAATTCCTGGCACGTGTTAAGTGTTAAATCCAAGCAAATGATGACAATGCCATAAGCAAATATTAAAAATCGATCGCGATACAATGAATCCGCACTCACCGGGGCCGCGATGAACGAGCATTACCTGTATTAGAATTTTCCTATGATTAAGTCCATTCAATCAGTTTATTTGTATTGTTTGCAGCTACATGTATTTTTTGATGCAGTTGAAAAATCTTGATGTAAGTGATTTCGTAAATAAATGTAGCACAAAAAGTAGAATAACAAAGTTGTCAAATCTAATTTTATATTAAAAATCAACTTCCACAAAGTTACCTCCGAATCTATCAAAAATACTATTTAATCCGATACTCATCACTTAAGCCCTGATAATAATTACTAGTGATTCATATTAATATATATGTATAAACCAGGGCTTCGAACCGTTATTTTTTTCGTTCCGGTTCAAGTAAAAAAATATATATCGGTTCGGTTCCGGTTTTCGTTCCGGCAAAAATAACGGTTTTCGGTTCAGCTCGAATCCAAAAACCCAAGAATTCACCGATTTGCCCAAAATACCAAAATACGCGCTGAACGAAAAAAACGGATATTTTTTTCGGTTCAGTTCCGGCTTGAAGCCCTGGTATAAACAATGCTTTTTTTAAACTCACTTTTTGTAAAGCTTTTTCTCTAATTCATGTCCGTTCCCAATGTGAAGAATATGGCTACCTAATGGAGGTATTTCAACATACGTTTTTTACGAGAACTGTGTGTTACTAAGTTTCTCAACCTCTCTTTTTTCAAAGAGATTAAGGATATAAGTACAGGGCTAAGAAGGAACTAGTAGTCAATTAATCGCTTTCGCTTTGCCCCATTTATTTTAGCATTGGAAGGCTGGGAAGAAATATTTTATCACAGAAACCTATGTATTCGAACAGAAATCTATTCAAGAAAATGCTGTTCGTACTGGGATTCGAATCTGTGAGATCCATCATCTTCGTCTCATCTTCCTTTGATTGACCACCAATCAATGTATTTTAAAGGATTCAAAAATGAAAAATTGCTACGGTGCTACGAGTTAAAACAAAAAAAAATTAGAATATTGAATTGAAAATTTTTAAATGTCATGAAAAAAGGTGCCGGAACGCCGCTCCACCATGTTACATGGGAAAAAGTACTGTATATATATATATGTGTGTGTAGATATATCAGTACACACACACTGTCTGCGAACGCGCAAAAGCGAGAATGGGTCTGTGAAACGTGAGTGTCAAACGATTTTCGACAGGTACTGCTATCTGGTGTTTAATGCAAGACTATATGAAACTTTCCTCAATATTGTTAACACCACTCAATATTAGACAGCAATTCATCTGTCTAAGAAAAATATTTTCTTTATTTTCTGGCCTACCTTTTTTTTACAGTCTGATTATGGACCATTGTCACATCTTCTCCGGAATAATAAAACATAAAAAATAAGACAGTAAAAACCTGTCGTGGTCTTCGAATACCTTCTCGTTCTCAATAAATTGTTTTCTTTATCAAATATAAAGAGCGGGGAAACAGTCCACATAAGCCTCTCGCGAAGGGAGCATTGATTCTAAAGTTGACTGAGGCGACAATATTAAAACATAATATATTCATAAAAGGGAAATATATTATATTCTACGCTTTCAAAACTCAGGTATGTAATTTAAAATTGCTTGAATCTTATCAGTATTGTTTATGATTATTTATAATATGTGAAAAATCAACTTGAAAATTTTAATTTCATTAGTTTCATTTTTGAAAGAATAGCTAGATATTCGTTTGTTTTTTACATTGATATATTTGAATATCTTATTGATTTACATGTTGCAAATAAAAACAATTTTAACTGTTATTTATTTAGTGGAAAAGAAATCTATTTTTAAATTAAACAATGCAGTCAGTAGAGAAAAATCAGTTTTTTATTTAAATGAAAATAAGGATACTACTTTTACGTAGAATGTTTCAATTATTGCAAGAAACACTAGACATTTTCAAAAAATAGAATAATATTTTCTGTATTTAATTACTCACGACCTAATATTTACTTCTTAGAATGTGTTTACATATATTTCGCGCTATAATTGATTTATAGCTATGATATGTATTATTAACCCGTACACTGCATGGATGGTAGATGGTTTAATTGTACATATTATATTATCAGTGGCGGATTATCCTATAAGCGCAAGAGGCGCGCGCTTGGGGCCTCCGAATCTTAGAGGCCTCAAAAATTGCTTTTATAATAATTTTCGTTCAGATTTTACATATTTTACTTGGAATTTTCTGAAGATTTCATGTTTTCCGAAAAACAGGGCCTACAAATTTTATTGCGCCTGGGGCCTCCCATGTGCTTAATCCGCCACTGTATATTATGAAACATCAGGCTTTGTTGCCGTTTCATTTTTTTCGTAAAATATATTTATTTTGTGTGCATAATAAAACAGACTTAGCCGTTTTATGTCTGTTGTCGTACTATGATTAAAAATGCCGAAGTTAGATTTTATATTGCTTCAGATGTTCATCATAAAAAAAAAATGAAATTTCTTTCATAATTACTTCACACGTGCACATTTTTTTATTTTACGGCCTTTGTTGTTTTTGTATATAATACATGATCACCGAGAATAGCTTTGAAATAACGTGAGTTCATGTATTGGCAGCCCACCGCTGATTTGATATAATAATATTACAATGAGGTTGACAGGTGTGAACATAGTCCGTTATCCCACATTGTTACAAATTTACTTCTTAAAATGCAAACCGACCAACTCCACCTGGGCAAATCGTTCGTGACATATAATAAACATAATATTTTAGCCTTCAGGGGGAAGTTAACAATTTATTAATTCTGTGTGTAAAAGTAAAAAACTTTTGTCTTGATTTTTTTTTAAAAATAGTGAAATATGCCACAATAACAATATATATTATATGCGTAAAGGAATAACAGGACCAGTCAAATCAGCGTTGATGAATTAGTAATTTTCACGATAAAACCACATTTATATCATTTAAATTTAAATAAATGCAAATCTTGTTTTGGCTCTCTTGAATCTTAAAACCGATTTTCATTTCGCACACAGAAATATACTTTCTAAAAAAGTCAAAGTGTATTTTTGGAATCGTTGATTTTTGCTTCATAATAAATTTAAATGAAGTGTAACATTTAAGTGAAGTTTATTTTTTTCTATCATTATAATAAAAAGAAAATTAGCTATATGTATAGTGGCCACATGATGAAACGGTGAAAAAACATTTATAAAAAAACACAAGTAAGTATAGCACACATTTTTTTTCTCCAAAAATCCAACCTACCCGAGGCTCAAAATTGTTATGGATACGTAAAAATATCTTCTATATTTATTAACATTGAAAATTGAAAAATATGTTTGTTTCACAACTGCCTTCTTTAAATAAAAGCTGGGATATTTGATTGGGACTTATAATAAAACTTTCACAGTAAAAAGTCATTAATATTTTTAAAAAATCTGTTTATTCTTGGAACAGAAACGGTTAAGCCGTAATTCTCAGATTTCTGTTATTAAAGTAATTCGTTTTAGTTAACAATAATTCACAGTACTATTCGTTGGGTACATGATTCATCAATGTAAAATTGCCTCTAATCAAGGCTATTCAAAACAAAAGTTTTTTCGCCTTTCCTTGAATTTTTTATCAATCGGGTTTTTTTTAAACTTGCATAGTAGATAAACAAGAATACACGTAAGTTTGCATAGTTAAGTCACTGATTATATGCATATTTAATGATTATTTAAATATCGACTTCTTGTAGGTTATCAATGGTTCCTTAATTGAAATTTTAACGATTGTTTTTATAACAGTTTTTGCTCCCAACGTGGGACACAACGACACCCAACGGAGTTTTTCTCAAAACAGCTGTTCTACGACAACTTCTAATTCAGTCGCTATCTTGTTCGAAAAGAGTAAAAATCGAAAAATGTGGCTAGGACAGGACTATTTTAGTGGATACTTTATAGCTATATCTACTATACATCTATTATATTGTACAGGAAGTGGTTTCAAGTCTATTATACGTAAATATGGACCGAAACGAAATTATTCTTGCGATAAGTTCATCAATTCATCGTATTGAAATAATAAATGAAATTTTATATGATTTAAAATAAATACATATATTTTTAGATTTACGTATCATATTTTTAGTTTCACCATCAACCATTACAATTTACGTTTTCTATTGATTATTATTATTATTTAGAAAATATTTGTCCCTAATTGACATATGACATTTTAAGCAAAATATATCTGAATTGTTGGTTCGCGTATTAAGTATATTCTATGCACTTAAGTAGTGAACTTATCGGTAAGAAACTTATTAATCGATTCTCAGCAAAAAGATAAGATAGATTAGTCGAGTTGATATAATATGGGCATACACAGTTGCGGATTAAGCGCATGGAAGGGCCCGAGTGCAATAAAATTTGGACGCCCTGTTTTACGGGCCTCCAAATTTACTGTTTAAAGACGTCACAAGATTCCAAGTAAAATACTAATAATATATAAAAATCTAAACAAAAAGTACATGGGTTATATTGTATAAACTATTTTTGAGGCCCCAAGCGCGCGCCTCATTTGCTTGTAGGGTAATCCGTCACTAGGCATACAGAATGTCAACATGTGCTGGGAATATTAATTTACTTACATCATATATATGTAACATACTCATATTATCGATATTAATAAAAAAAAATAACAAAAGTCTGTCCAGTCTAGCGGTGAGCCTGCGAACCATTTTTTGGACATAGGCCACTTTTCTAATTTTAATAAACAAACCAAAAGTCACACCAATATTACTAAGAACACCCTGTTGTTGCATAATTGGTCTAATCCAGTGGTCGGCAAATTGCGGCTCGCGAGCCACACGCGGCTCTTTGGCCCCTTGAGTGTGGCTCTTCCACAAAATACCACACACAGTGCAATCAAGAAACTTCGTGTCCCACGCGTGGAAGTCAGTTTTCGGTCATAAGACTTAGAGATGGAAGGGGCAATTTCAGCAAACGTACCTCAATCAGATTGAGGACCTTTTAAGAAAAAGTCAACTTAGAAGTACAGTGGAACATCTCATAACGAGTTTAATTCGTTCCAGAATCTTACTCGTTATGCAAAACAATTTTTCCCATATAACACAATGTAAAATACAATAATGCGTTCCATGTCGAAAAAAAACATTTTTTTATATTTTTAACGTGTATTCTAGTCAAATTAAATACTTATAAATTGTTAAGGAGCGTAACAATCTTGAATGTGATTTCGATTTGCAAAAAACGATAAAAAATCGACTAGTTGATGCTTCTTAATGTACAATGCAACAGTTTCACATGCTTTCAGCTTTTCTCTTATTGGACAAGAAGATTGTTTCTTTGCTGCTTCCTCCTCCTCCACTAATCAACTCTCCTCCATAACTTCTTACTGTGAAAAACAATGCAACTCCATAAGCTTTTCGGTGGTCAGCTCTTGACTGTACTCTTTCACAAGCTCATAAATATCGTTGTTATCCATCTCCAGTCCCATGGTATTGGCGAAAGATGCAATCTCGCTGACTGAAGACTCCACAGGTACTGCTTCGAACCCCTCAAAATCACATTCGACAACGCTCCTTGGCAAAGCTTCTTCCAAGCTGAAGTGAGGATTCTCTTTGTAGCTCCTTCCGACGCCTTGTCAATCATCTTGAGGCAAGCGAAGATGTGAAAGTGATCTTTCCAAAACTCTGCGTTACTCGTTATGCGAAATATTGCTCGTTAAGGGACCATTTTTTTCACAATCTGTTTGGCTCGTTATAAGAGGTGCTCGTTATGAGAGGTTCCACTGTATTATAATCAAGTTAATAACAATGTACCTACCTATATAGTTTAAGCTTGAAAAAGTTGTCTCTCAAAATAAATTTCAATCGTTGTATTTGACTAGTGAGTTTGCCGATTTGGAGTTAATCGATTTGGCGATTTAAAAAAAAGTATACAAATGGAATACATGAGATATATATACATATTATATGATATCAATAAAAAAACAGATCAATTTTCTAGTACTGGATAAGAACATAAATAAATAATCATTCGCAATATATCGAGAAATATTTACAAAATGTACATAATAGGAAATACACGTAATGAATGCTTATAACTATTTACGAAGTGACATTTTTGCCAGATTTTTTTCACAGTTTTTGTAGTGACATTATTAAACAGATAATAATACTAAAACATAATAAAATAACTATGTATAAAAAACGTCCACCGGGTGGCCATGGACTACATATTCCGCTCCCCGCGAAATTGTAAGTTCATTTCGAGGCCAGGGTAGTTTGCTATACAAAAAAAAGTTCTAGACAATTCTCATAGGAAAGAAAGGAGTGGTATCTATTATTAATAACAAATCCGCTGTGTTCTGATTTTATTTTATTGCGTATTCGATGCTCAGAAATTTCCATTTCTATAAAATTTTACGTAACAATTTTTAACATGATATGTTTTATTATTCATTTTATACAACCACCAGAAAATAGTTTATACGTCCTTTCGAATACATTCGGATAGATACACATTGCACTCGGAAAAATATACGAACGAAAGGCAAGATTAATGCTGCTTAAATAAACAATGACATTAGGTGGCGAACCGTGGATATTCAAATTAATCCATATTGAATTTATAATGTAACGTCATTGACATTCGATTTTAAACCGGTTTCTTAAAGGGAATTTTGAACTTGAAAATAACAAAGGCGAAATCAAATTTGTCAAGAATAAAAGTAAATTTATTCAGAAGCAACTTTACGAGATAAGAATAATAATTAATGACATCCATAGAAACTGTTTATAAAATATGATTAAAATTTTGGATAATTTACTCAGTGCGGTATATTTTATTTATTTCGAGTGATCAACGCTGTTACGCGTTTATCAAATTTGGCTGGGGTTGGGTATTGCAAAACCGGACGAATATATCAATACCGGTATTTTGATATTTTAGAATCAATACCGGTATTACAAAAATAATAATACACCACTGAAAGGCTTATCAATTCTGGAACTAGTCGATAATACTCAGATTTTAATTATTTAAATTTATTTTGAACAACTTCATTTGACTTTCTTCTGTACATTCGAAACTTAATTTTAGTTCATTTTAAATAGGTACCGAAATACCGGCAGCTTTGCATTTTTAAAATCAATATTACAGTTTTGCAAACAAACCACGAAACCGTAATCCCGGTTTCGGTAATACCGGTATTGGAATCCAAAACTGGGGCGAGCTTGAATCACGATTTCGTAAATTGATTTTTTGGTCGATTTATTGATTGATGTTCAAAGACATAGTTTTTTGTGATGTTAAAACCCTTTCTACTTATCCTATCTTAAAAATCGAAGCGGAGCCTAGCGAGACAGTCAAGGTGACTTATTGTCCTTCCATGCGTGCCTAAATCTTGCGATGTGAACCTACAAATTTATAAGGCTACAAATCGTCCGGGTTCTAGCAAATTATTCTAAGCTAAAAAAATCAAGCTCAATCGTTTAGAAAAATACACCAATTAAAAGTTAATTAAAACCATAGATTATTTTATTTTAAACCAAAAGAAATATATTCGATTTATGTGTAGCCATCGCTCAACGTTTATCAAAAATTATTATAGTTTTTAAGATAAAACAATAATGTGAATTTTAAGTAAATACACTTTGGAAATGTAAGTGATTGACTCACAAAAATGCAACATCGTTTAACTCAAAATTAGTCTTATCGACGAAGATAATAATATGATACACTATTAAAATATATATATTATGTCAGTGAGATTCAACCTTTTTATATGATCTGCCGATTTCACAATTCACGATATGTTCATAATTCTACATTATGTACACATTCGTTATTCAATAAAATAAATGTATTGTAAATATGATATGATAAAAAAAATTCATTCCGATTCGGACTGAAATGATAAGAAAAAGTATTTTAATTGAATAACAAGTATTTAAAAATAGTTTGGAACTCTTGGAAATAAATAAGCCTTTACAACAGGAAATTCTTAGTAAATATTATTTTAAGTATACCTACCTAGTAAAACTACTCAGAAGCTTCACTGTATATATTCCACATGTTCATGTGAATATATACCGTGAGGTAATGGTATTTTTTAAAATATGAAACATGATTTTAATTATAAAATATTTGTCAAGTGCATGGTGAATTGGCGTCAGCTGTAATGCCATATACTGTCCTTCTCATTTGAAAAAATAAATAAATGATTCAGACAATTTTTGTCACTTATTAAACTTAGTTATACAATAAGTACTTAATAACATATTTATCAGCTTCAATTTGATAGTGTAAATGAATTTCCACAAAGTATCTTCCAAATATGAAAGTATTATTTTAGCTAATGAGGTTTTACATATTTTTTCAGGATGATAATCTGGAGTGGGATTCTAGCGTTATCGCTAGCAGCCATAGCAGCTGCAGATACAGCAGCTGCGGATACAGTGTAAGTACAAAATTAAAATTTATTGTTTCTTCAAAATTTTCCACTTCTTTAAATCTGAATGACAAACACTGAACATTGTTTGGTCAATTAATAAACCATACACCGAGGGTTCTTAATCTTATCACGGTAACGGGCGCATTAGACTTATGATAATAGAGGTGGGTTTCCAAAAAAACACGATTTCAGTCTAATGTGTTACAATTACCATATTATTACTCAATTATTATCAATTATCCGTAAATTATACATTTATGAGGGCACTTACAAAATAAAAGAAGATAACATACAAAAAATATCTTAAAAAATAACAAAGCACCATTACCGCAATCTTCAACAATACATTTCACTAATTTCCTAAAATTGGGAGTGAACAGGGTTAAGAAACCCTGCCTTACACCATAAAGAATAATGTTATTTAAATAATGTTCTGACAAAATACTTTTAATGTCATTTCAGTAACTGACTGTAAGTGTCTGTTGCAAAATTTAAGCAGTGAATAAAATATAGATATAAGGTCAGGGAAGGTTATTTGAAAGCTAGTTGCTTTCTCCTTGTCCTAATATTTACATGATTGTACTTTGTAAGAATAGACGAAATATGTAGATTTAAATAAATCAATGTACAATATACACATATATGTTATGTTATAGAACTATGATTATCACTGAATATAAGTTAGCACAAAATTAATTAAGAGAAGAGAATATAAGAAGTTAATATTATGTTCATCGATGAATGTACATAGAAGTACTTGGTCAAACAGGAAGATTGTTTTGTATAAGAATTAAAGAACATTTAGCTTATGCCAAAAAAAGACATGAATTGTCTTCATTTGGAAACCATTTATTTAAAATAAACATTTCATGTATCCAAAAACTTCAATATTGCAATAAATCTCTAAAAGTAGATAAACAAGAAATATTAGAAATCAGTAAACATAAATTCTTGCCTAATTCAAATTTATTAAATGAGAATAAATATTTTTTCTTCTTCGCCTTTGTTATGTATGATTCATTAACATATATTAAATTTATATTTCAACAACTATTTAATAAAAAGTATTTTTATTCTTTTGTTTTGTACGAATTGATATGGGTTTTCGAAAAAACATTTGAGATATCTTTTTGTGACTGGTTTATAAAAAAACTTCACTTCCACTTTACCTGAGTGCTTGCTATTCGAAATCATTTATTTGATTATTCAGTAATTGTTATTAACTTTATTATTAAAAATCCCATTTATTATTATTCTTTATGAATATTTAAAAATTACTTTTGAACTCAATATACATATCTTTCTTACTTATTAATTTTTAATTTGGATTCATTTTTGTTTACAAATTAGTCATGTTTATTTGTAATAGGACATTATTAATATTGTAATTAAAGGCAATTCATTTATAATTTGTATAATTATAGTATGTACACTCTTTTAATATTTATTTAACTAATTATTGTTTGTTACATCTTATTATTGTAGTTTACATTTACCCATTTTTTATTCCTGTATCGATTTTCGTCAGTTGACATTGCTCGTGATGAGCAATGTCTATTCTAGTTTTTATTGAAAAATGTGATATTAGTACAAAAAAGTGTTTTAAGAGAAAGGCACAATCATATTTTTGAGAATAATATTGTTTAAGTAACAATGAAAGAAGAATATGATAACAATAGGTTAGGTTATATATTCAATACTCATCAAAAAGAAAAACAGGCAATAAACCCTCAATGGTTACGACAGGGGTATCCAGACTTTTTCTGTTTGTGGCGCCTCAAGTCAAAACATTGATTATCTCATGGCAAACCTTATGTTACTAATAGTTTTTCCCAGGAATTAACCGATCTGCCCAAAATGTCCGTGTGACGCGTCGTTTTTTTTTTTAGCTCTTCCGAAAATTTCAAAATCTCAAAACTCAGGAATTTAGTAATAATTTTAATAATATTTTGTAAAGGAAAATTTTTACGGCGCCCCAATAAAATAGCTGCGGTGCACAGTTTGGGTATCTCTGGGTTATGATATTAACAATTTTTTCATAGGTAATATTTCCAGCCATATCTTGTGAATGGTTGTATGTCTAAGATAGAGGTTTTAGTAATTGATAAAATGGTTACACCATTACCAAATCCAAGTTTTACTATAATAATGCATTTTTGTGTTTAATCCTCTATGATCCTTAGCCCTCGAATCAGCCCACAACTCTGAATCAATTTTATTTTAATTAGTGTACAAATCATTGTTTTTTTTTTTTAGAAAAGTTCCACTTTATGCAGGCGATGAAGCCTGGAGATGGGAGTGTGTTTCCGGAAGATGTGAAAAGTTTCTTCTTGAAGAAGATACGCAAAAAACTGCCATAAGTATTGGAGCCTGCAAGATGTTTTGCAATGATTTTGGTATTTTACTATTTACAATGGATTTTATAACTTAATATTTAAGGATTTGTACTTGGTGCCCCAGCATAACAGGGTCCTAGATGCTATAGTGGAAGCTATACAGAAGTTTACACTATATTCTCTCTGCTATATTTTTAGAAATAGCACATATTCTTGAATTGATTCGAAGTACTCTACCATCAGACAAAAAATAAAATGCATTTTCGGTAAATAATATTTTCAATGCATTGTAAACTTTCACCGTAGTTTATTTTTCTTATCCTCTGTACTGTAATGTAAAATATAAGAATATATTATAAAATATTAATATTGGAATAAAAATATAAAGTATTGCACAAACAATACAATATTATATACCATCTGCTTAGTTTACAATTACAGCGCCTGTTACAGAGGAATGAATTTCAGTTATTGAATTTGTCTGAGCTTCAAAGTATTTGTCATTATTTTGAATGTATATTAAACTTACATAGCTTGTCAAATTTGATGAAGGATTTAGTTTTGAATCTCTCTAACAATTAAAAACCACATCAGTCTAAAAGTAAACGGGAACTAGACCAGAATTATTCTTAAGAAAGAAACAGTAGTATTGTACGAATTTATAATTATATCTGCTTAACCTCTGGATCTCCGTTGTCATGCTGGGCTAAATACAGCTAAGTTAGATTTTTTTTAAGAATTAAAAATATTGAGCCTTTTTTCCTTTAAATACAGTAGAACATAGACATACAGACTTGGAATATATTAGATAAAATTTGAGCCTTAATTGTGAACAATGTAGCGTAAAAAGCAAAGTGTTTCAGACATAATAAAAAAAGACAAAGACAAAGTAAACGAATTTGCGTTTAAATTTAATGTAGGTGCGAACATTAATCCTTGAACACGTAAGAGATTATCTTGTATAAGCTACTTTTATGTAGAACTTTTGGCTTTAATGAACACCCCTTCATCCGCATATATCCGTTATATCAAAGTTCTACTGAGCTGTTAACCTTTCCCTTCCTGCAATATACTACAATTCGACTCAAATAATGTCAATATCGATAAGAAATAAAATAGATACGGTACTCAAAATTTATGTATTTCTCCGTAATATAATTACGAATTATATAAAAATTTTGCTATGCATAATTATTCATCTGGAGTGAAGGAAATAAATAATTTGTCGACATATCGAAGATAGACTCACCAATACAGAGATGTTTGCCGGTGCACCACGCTGTGTGTGTACTGTATGCACGTGTTTGACCTCGTCTGGTATGAAACGTTGTCACGGCCGGCAATTGATTTAGTAACATGTAAGTTGTCATATGCGGTGGTACTGCCGGATATTTGCGATGCTTTTTTCTCATTTTCAGACAATTTTCAGCGTTAACATTACAAAAATTGTTAAATTTCTACATGAAATATAATTAATAAAATCAATATTCATTAAAACTCAAATTTTTCAGATTTTTAAATCACTTTTTCATAAGTTGTAGTAAATACATATCACCGGAGCGCGCGGGATTTTTAGCACCGTAAGGAAAAGGTTAATATGTATTGTGTGTAAGATGAATTTTATCACACTGTAGGAGTAATTTACAGGATTTTAGAAATTAAATAGTCAAAATTCCCTCCTGCAAATGGAGCGTAGTGAGTCTGTCCTGACCCTATCCTTTTATTCCCATTCTCTCCGTAAAAGAGTTTGAGCTAAGCAAAATACATACAGAACTGAGTAAAATATATGAATCCAAGTAATACAAAGGATTAAATTAAATTATATGTTTACTTTCAGGAAACATGTGGCCAAGACCGACATCACATTTTCAGATAGGAGACAAATTAGCGCATATCAACAGAAACAATATTGGTGTCCTTTTGACCAAACAAGATGGTCCTGCTGCAGATTTGCTCCGCTCGGCCTCTAATGTAACATTATATGAAAATTATATTTGTAATAAATCAAACATTGTATTCAAGCTATGATAAGTAAACACTGAAATTATTTTTATAGAGGTTTCAAGAGAATGTCAACAAATTAGTTCCAGAAAACTCAAAGGTCATCGAAGGAGGAAAATCAATGATGATTACGATTGATATTAGAGACTCAAATTATGTTGGTAAGTGGTTACTTCTTAGATTCACATTGACAGGATATGTTAAAATAGTTACTCACGTTAACATGGTGTTATGAATGGCACTTCTGTGGATAGATAGAGAAACAGATAACACCATCCAATCACACAGAGAATACAAATTTTAATTATTGTATTAATTAAATATCTTATTCATTGAATTTTCATACATTTAGGGTTCAAGTAATCAGGAGTTTGATAAATTTTGTTTTAGCTTTGAATTTGGATACAAATGAAGGCTACACTTTATTAATCGCACCGAGTGATGACGGTAAAATTAATGCCACAATTCAAGCAGAGAATTTCTTCGGCGCGAGACATGGATTGGAAACATTAGAACAATTCTTTATTTTTGATGAGATCCGATTAGAGTTACAGGTATGTCATAAATAAGGAAGTAAAAAGTTTGTCGGATCCATGGCGCAGTGGTCAACATCGTTGGCTTCTGTGACAGATCTCACGAGTTCAAGTCCCCATACGAGCAGCATTTTTCTTTGATCGATTTTTGTTAGAAGTCATGGGTGCTTGTGACGCCCTTCCACCTTTCCAATCCTAAAATAATGTGGTGTAGCAAGAGCGATTACTTAACCACTAATTGTGTCCCTATTCTCTACACTTTTCGAAAAAGACAGGTTGAGTATCTGAGTAACAAGCAGTTCTTGTAGATTTTTTTTGTATATGCTCCGCATTGGTTGTAGACAAGGATTAAAAAAAATTACAAGCTTAAGAAAAAAAGTGTTCTTGGTTATTTAAACCAATACATCATTTTTCACCTATATTCCTATCTATATTTTATAGTGGAGTCCTATTTTTCCACTTTATCTGTGGGCTTATCCTAATTAATTTTGAGAAAGTCTATTATCCTAGGTTATTTACTTCTCTTTACATTTATTTGGATAAAAAAGTTTGGTAAACAAAATCAGAATGTAAAATATCACTCCTTATTCTCACTCTATTGTATTGTAAGTATTTTGACATATTCATGTTTTTATTTATGTTTATTATTATGAAGTAAGGTTTCTTGTTTCAGTACAGATTCAATAATTTTTTTATTAAACTTTCAGGTGATTTACAACCTCCACGTTGTAGATAAACCAGTTTATCCCTACAGAGGTATTTTGTTAGATACTGCCAGAAATTTCTATTCAGTGGAATCTATTAAAAAGACATTAGGTAAGCAACTTTATAATATAGATGATTTATTATAATTTTTTATCAATCATCATTTCACTTAAAGTCAAGATATTTCTGTTGGTGTGCTTCTTTACCGTCATTTATACAATATTATATATCTTACTGCCTAAAAATGAATTTTGATACTGAAATTTTGTACAAAAAATGACTCAAAGGAACAAATTGGCTAATGCCAAATCGATTATCTAACATTGACAACTTTTCATTTTTTTTATTGATATTCTCAGCTATCGTCAGATATATTTATTTAAATATAACATTATATTGTGAAAACATTTCTAACTTTGTTGTAATCATACAATCCTATTAAAACCAAAACACTTACTGTTTTACCTGATTCGTTTTGTTTACGAGATGTGAATGATAAAGCATCGATATTCAACATCAATACCATGCTTTCCTCTGGATATATCTAAAGGACAAATAACAATTAGCAATTTATTTTTCAGTTGCTATGGCGATATCGAAACTGAACACATTCCATTGGCATATTACTGATTCTCACAGTTTTTCGTTTATTTCCAAATCTAATCCAAATCTAAGCAGATTGGGTGCTATATCATCCAGCAAAGTAAGTATTTTTTTTTGTATCAATAAAATAAAAGATAATCTCTTTAAGAATGTGATTTTATATGATGGGTAACTATTGTGATTTTATTGCTGTAACAATTTTTCTATTCCATCCCTTTACCTCTAGTTCAGGGGTCGGCAACCTATTAAATCGGAAGAGATACATATGTAATTACATCAATTGGAGCATTGGTTTGGCATGTCTTTTGAAAGTTCGATTAAATCTGGCTTATAACGTGTTGTTTTAAGTTTCAAGCACAACTCTAGATAAATAATTTTAAAGGGTAAATATTTTTTTTCATATGGAACTGGAGAGCCGCAACTTTACATAGAAAAAGCCGCGGGTTGCCGACCCCTGCTCTAGTTGAATCCTTGATCTTAAATGTTTGTGTCTAAAAATGAGACCATAACACAAAGTTTTTTAAAACTAGAAATAGATAGTAGTAATACTTATTATCTCAGCTAAACCTGAGCACAATTTGCAGACATTTAGAGAGTGTGTGTGTGTGTTGGGTACAGATAGATAAATCAAAACAAATATAATATTGTAATTGGAGCCCTTTTCTAAAAACTACACAAATTCTTCCTCATTTAAAATTGTTGAATTATTTGTATATATGGCTGTTATGTATCTTTTATTATTTTAGGTGTATACTCCAGCACAGATAATTGATGTTGTGCAGTATGGATTGGAGCGAGGAATACGAGTTATGCCTGAATTTGATGCTCCTGCTCATGTCGGTGAAGGCTGGCAAGGAACCAACTTGACAGTATGCTTTAAGGTATTGAAAAAATATATTTTACAGTAGTTATCTACTGAATTATAATAACATATATTGCACCCCCTCAAAATAATGACAGAGTTTAAAAGTCAGTTTTGAAACAGTCAGAAACGTTTTTATACTTTCATAAGATATTAATTGCATATACAAAGCTCCTGAAAAATTGTCACTTTTTACGATCGTAGCGATGGCAAATCGCTACAAAGCCATAATGCCACTTTGTGTTTGTAGCGGTGAGTTGATGAACTATTGAATTTTTGTTTTTACAATATATATTTTGATATTTGGACGTTTTTCTTGCGGGATTGCGATATGTTATCAGACAAATATTTATAATATGACACATGATTTTTATAGGCTGAACCATGGACCATGTACTGCGTCGAACCGCCATGTGGTCAACTTGACCCTACTAAAGAACGCCTGTATGATGTTTTAGAAGGAATTTACTCTGACATGTTTGGTAATAATAATCTACAAATTAACTCTTATTACACTAATAGTTATTTATACAATTTGAAGATTAACACTAACATCCGAGGGTGCTTGAAAGAACTTTTTAATTTTGTCAATAGATATTTACTTCATGAGAATAATTACGGTAGTATTGTTACCTTGGTAAGTATTTAAAATTAATTGTATATTTTTTTGAAAAATGTTTAAACCATGACGAAGGATATTTTTTATATCATTGATTTTCGGAGGCTTATTATTAATTACTTGCATATTGTGATATACTTCTTTTCTTCTCTCAAAAATAAAAATGTTTGTAATAAAATTTAATGATAGTGTCTTTTTTTAGAACTCTTCAAGCCAGACATTTTCCATATGGGAGGAGATGAAGTGAGGAACTCATGTTGGAATACCTCACGGGAGATCACTGATTGGATGCAGAAGAAGGGATGGAGTCTCGAGCCCGAAGATTTCTTGAAATTGTGGGATCACTTCCAAACAAAAGCACAAGAAAAAGTTTACAAGGTAAAGATAATTTATTACACACATACTTGAGTTAAATGCAGACCTTCAATCACAGTTATGAAATAATGGGAGGGGAAGGGTACGTCGATGTTGGGTATGCTGTATTTGGAAAATGAAAATAAAATGTCTTTTTATTATTTATACATTAATTCAATTCTTCGCTTTGGAGACATGATTTTTTGAATTGCGTTACTGTGCAATATCCTTTTCTGCTTAATCTAGATAAATATTATTATTTTAATTGAAATCAAGCTTAGACCTGTTAGGACGGCCGTGGTTTACTAATTTTAATTATATTCAATTTTAGAAAATGTAGTATTCAAAATATCTTGAATGCTATTAGTCTTTATTACGGTAAAATGAAATCTAGAAATAAAAATATTTTTATTAATAATAAATAAGTTATTGTTATTGTATAAAAAGTGTCCTTCCCTTAATCAGGTTGTGGTAATATCCATTCCACAATCTGCATGTAACATCGGTCTTAACCACATAGTTTATAAAAATATCTTATAATTCACATATTGTGGTATAATTAAAGGTTGAAATTATAATAATTATTGCTCTAATAAGTTCTAGGGCCCTGGTTAAGGTTCGATAAGAAATAATCTAATAAAGAAGCAGAGGCTTGAAAGTTCTGGAAGTCTGTCTGATAAATTCGAGACCGAGTACTTGTGCTTACTGAATTTTGACAGGTCACCATTGACCCTTAAAATTGCAAACAAAACCATTGGATCCATGCTGTGGCTACAACAGTCTGCCTTAGACGGCGTGACTGTATGCAGTTGAATGGGTTAGCTCGTTGTGTGACTAGAATAGTGGACACCTTGACGAATACATATACGATAATATATTACCGCCTGAAAATGCACTTTAAATATATATTCTAAATTATGCGGGGGATTAAGCACGCCCTGAATAAACGTCCCTGGATGTTACACTTATTTGTGGTTACAAGATTCTCTTTATTTAGTAAAATGGATTTTTATAAACCATTATTACCAAGTTTTATTGTTTCTTATTTCACATTTTTTTCTTATTCAAAAATGTCTTGACTTCTAGGTTAATGGCGGTAAAAAGTTGCCTCTAATATTATGGACTAGCACTCTTACTCAATTTAAACATATTGATAAATATTTGAACAAAGATGATTATATTATTCAGGTTAGTTCAAAAAAGTAAACATACATTGCTTGTAATTTCTATGTGTAAACAAAACATATCACTTATTTGTAATATTTATGTTTGACTAAATATGACATTTTATATCTTAATAATTAAAAATAATTTTAGGTCTGGACAACTGCTTACGATGAACAGATATCCGGCCTTTTGAACAAGGGTTATAGACTGATTATGTCGAATTACGATGCTCTTTACTTTGATTGTGGATTTGGCGCTTGGGTCGGAGAGGGTTGGCATTTTATTTAATTTGTTTGAATTTATAATGATATATACATTAATTCATATTCTTAAAAATATGAAATACAATAAAACTGGACTGTGTCGTAAATAATATTAAACATGAATATTTTTTTTTAGGAAACAATTGGTGCAGTCCATATATCGGTTGGCAGAAAGTTTATGATAATAGCCCAGCAAAGATAGCTGGACAAAATAAACATCTTATCCTTGGTAAATTGATTATGAATTTTTAAATAATTTCATTTGTATTATAAAGATTTGTTGTAGATACATGTAATAAAAAATGATAGTAATCAGCGAGTGTACATTATCATTTTTTTTTTTTATCAACACTGTTTTTCACATTAAATTTGTTGTAAACTAATGTTTTAATATCTGCAACGGAACTGTGAAAGACACTGTCCATCAATTTGGGGACAGTTTTTCAAATATTTTTTTACAATTGAGCCCTCAAGAGGTGAAGTGAGCCAACTAGTAAAATGGTAAAACTTTTCTATTGCATTTTAAAGTACATTCACGTCTTTACTTTATGTTTTGGTGGATTGCGTAGTTTTATTTTGGGTATATAACACCATTACAGTGTATATTAACTATATTTTTTTTTACCATGTCCGCTCCCAATGTGGAGCATATGGACTCCTAACAGAGTTTATCTCAACAGAAGTGTTTCTATGAGAACTGCTTGTTACTCAGTTGCTCAACCTTTTTTTTTCCAAAGAGAGTAGGAATAGAAGGATAGGGCTAGGACAAGACTAGTGGTTAGCTAGTCGCTTTCCATACGGCCCGTTCATAGGATAGGATGGGAGGGGGGAATTCAAAACATCACATACATCCATGCCTTCGAACAGAAATTCATAAATCGATTGAAAAATCAATTTATAAAACTGTCCGTACTGGGATTCGAACCAGTGACCTCTGTAGCCAAAGCCAATGACGTTGACCACTCAACCACACAGGCGGCTGAATATATTAGCTTAGCTCACTTCAATTTTATGATACTTTAACGCTTGTAGAATATTATAACGCATCCAACTAACTTTTTCCTAAAATACCACTTGATCCACTTCACCTCTCAGAGGTTAGTTATAAGTTGGTTGAATACTTGAATCACTCCGACATACTTAAAAAAAACAAACCTACATTTTGAAATCTGGATTTCTGCAACAATGCTAAACTTGTATATTGCGATTAATCCGTAACAGGTTTCTCATCAACTTAATCAACTTTTAATCAACTTTTGTAGTAAAAATTGTACTTTTTTTCTTTATTTTATCGATGGTTCAATTATAAACAGGTTCTGAAGCAGCCCTTTGGTCAGAACAAGCGGACACTTCAAGTCTTGATAATAGGCTTTGGCCTCGTGCCGGAGCATTGGCTGAACGCTTGTGGGCTGAACCAGATAGCGGATGGAAAAGTGCTGAGAAAAGATTCCTTCATTACAGGTAGTTATAACACTTTGTGTTTCGATTATAGATGCTAAAAATAAATGTGGAGGGGTGGGAGCTTTACTGAACCGAGAGAAATGATTAACACTGATCTAGGAGAAAACGTTTTATTTTTTAGTCAAACTCGCAATGTATGTGGGTATTCTAAAATGAACTCAAGACAATAATTATAATGATAATCATGTTTGTTTTGTTTGACTTCTTTCAGAGAACGGCTCGTAAAGATGGGAATATCTGCTGACACAATTAAACCAGAGTGGTGCTATCAAAATGAAGGATATTGTCATGCTTAATGCGTAATACAACGATATATAATCACTGTCCAGAAATTATGCCACGTTGATATTCGTTTTAAGATGTTTAAAAATAAATACTCTGTTTTCTCGAATTGTTAAAATTCTATTCTAATGTTAATGAAGAATCACAAATTCGAATAGCGCACAATCTCTTGTTCTTCTAATAATCATATTTAAAATTTTCTCTTTTGAACAATGTTCACTTAGAATTATATTTTGAAAATATTTGAGGCATACAAATAATATCGTAACTTTTTTTTTTTTTATGTTCTTGATAAGAATTTATAATCATTGTCATTTATGGTGCGTTTGGTTATAAGAAAGCATTCCTTTGGAGTATGGGTATTTTAGGATAATATAAAAAATAATAATGACTATTATATGCCAACAAAAGAATATGTAATGTGCCTGGTAAATTTATAACTAAGAGTGTAATATTTTTATGAGAATTTTTAAAATCCTAATTATTGTATCTAAAAACAATTATGTTAAAATAATAATGTTTTGTATCTAAGGATACTTTATTATTTAAATTGAGATTATTTTGGTATTTGTTTTATAATGTAGATTATTATAATATTTGTTATTGTTGTTGTAAAATGCACATTGAGGTCACAATATTAGAATATTATTATTGCTTTTGTAATTTTTATAAAAAAGTATTTATCAATATTATTATGTTTGTATTAAGTAACTCAAGGCATAGATGTGCAGAAAATATAATTGGTTTTAATTAAATATAAACTTTCTTTCTTTAAAAACACCATAATATCTATGGCTACAAAAATAAATGCATGTTCATTCTGACTGGTCAATAAATTTTAATCAGCAGTTAAAATTGTATTTTTAGTTAATATGTAATTCCTTACCATAAAAAATCAGGCGTAATAAAAATAAACTTAATCAATCTCAAACTTCTAAGTTGAAAATTTAGGTCTCAAAACATCTCAAATAATTTATATACTTACTTACATCTTTACTACTTATCATTTTTAAATTTAATATTTTTAAAGATTGCCACCATTATATTTAAGAAAGAATAATAAATGTTTACAAAAAACATCCAAGGGTCTTGAAGTTTCCTGATTTTAGTTAATATTAAATTCATCAAATGGTTCACAATTAATATTAGGTATTATTTTTGACTTCAAGTCAATTCCAGTAACAATGACCAAATCGTATATATGAAGTGAATATGAAGTCGCATGACCCTTAATGTGACTGTCATTCTGTCGAATTCAACAGTATGTCAGTGGATAATAGCAGGTTTGAAAAAAAATTAAAATCATTTCTCAACCATAAGACCAAATCAAATTCGAAAAAGACCATCAAGAAGAGTATTAGTTATAAATACCTAAATTTACTGCTAAAGACATTGCCTGACAAATTCAGGACAGGCCATCAAGAAGTTTATTAGGTATAGAGAAGGGGGTGGGTTGGAGGAGTTTCAGAGGAGCTCGCACAAGCCCCTTCAATTTATCTTATGTCGGCAATCCCTTTGTTATAAAAAGAAAAATTATTCTCAGTCTAATCATTACCTTACTGTAATTTCTAACATATGTATTATCTACGATGTTTTAAGTATAACATTTGTAACATGGGATTGGAGCGAAAATAATAGTACCTATTTCTGCGTCAATCTTGAAACCCTTCACTCTTACAATCTAAGGTAAATAAGAACATTTTTCAACTGGGCATTTATGTTAATAATTATATTACGCTACATTGCGTTTTGTTACATAATACAAGTAATTTTCTATTATTTTGATAATTATTTTTTACAATTGGACACATTTCTTTTAGCGGTAGTCAAGAATAGTCATTTATCTAGAATAATTCAGGTGTGGTAGTTTGCTTTTGTGAGGAATTTGGACATCAGGATATGTAATATCCTGTTACATAAAGTCACATTGGGATCCGCCTCAACCTTATCTGCATCTTCTTTGACCAGTTATAGAATCTCGATAAGATGTATTCAAAAGATCTGAAAGATGATGAATCCAAAGTAATAGGCGGGTGCCAGGAGCTCTGGAGGGATGGGTGATGGCAATATGATTCAAATATATACCAAATACAGCGAAAAAGATGAAATGCTGAAAATGATGTCCTTTATCTTTGTCATCATATATGATGAATGGAAATTTCTGAACAATTTTTATCATTCTAGCGGAATCTTTTAAATTACTTATTAGTAAAAAACTTCTGAGTAAAATATGTAACAAAGATTGAGAATAATTTTTATAAAAATTTGATGTAATTATGTCACAGTTTTTTAATAATTATTTTTACAAAAAATAACAGCGCTGCCCTATGTTGGTTGTCGGTAAATATCATAAGATAGTGTAAGAAGCATTATCCTTACTTAAAATCATAAAAAAAACCATAACCATGATGTATTAGATAGGAAGGCAATAAAATCATAAAGTTTACTATGGATTATTGAGTGATTATTACGAAACTAACACTATGAAAGCCCAGTGACAGATAACCATTTCAATTCAATGTGACTTGAAACGCACAGTCAGGGACATCCTGTGGGCATAGGCGAGTTGGCAGTTGCCTAGGGGCGGCAAGTTTTAGGGAGCGGCAAATAATCACAGATTTTTTAAATGACAAAATATTTTTGACAACCGAATTTCGCTTAGAATAAATATGATGCCTGAAGTAAAACGTCTTTTTTTCATTGTTCAACAATAAATAATTCGAGCTTTTGGAACATATTTATTTGTGAGGTTCTTTTTCAATAAGGTACAGATACATTATGAATCACATGAAACAAAAAACGGAATAAGTGAGAAAACATTTGTTCGAGTACGTGGATGAGGAGAGGATTCGAAGCAAGAACTTCTATATTTGTATATGCATTCCTAGAAGGTAGAAGTAGAAAAGATATATAATATATTTCATGAAATTTTGTTGGATTTTCTATCTTGAGTTTGATTGATAGATCATTGTGATTTATAAATTAATTAATGTTACGGTGGACAGCAATCAGATGCCTATATATCGGTACCTAATCTAAAGATCTCGAAGATGCAGGCAAGATTAATTGAATAACAATAAGTAACATAAAGATGCTAGCAAACCTGCCTACTTTTTTATTGATTATCATATTTTCAAGTGCAAAGGTACACACGCCCCTTTGTGGTAATGTCTTTCCATTATCAATCGATTTGTAATTTACGCTATGCAACAATAGGATTAGCGTTTTACAATCACTAAGCTTCTTATCTTTTATCTGTGATACAATAAATATAACAAAATAACGTGAGTGTAATGTAATACATCAGTTGTGGTCTCCAAAGCACTCTTCACAATGGATGCAAGGAGCTTCCGAATTTTCGTTACAGTTCTAACTGTATCCGGATTTACTGCTCTGGCTGTTGGAATAATAACGACGGTGAGCGTCTTACCAATCAGTAGGTATGTATTGTATACCTTTTTTAATCTTCTTTAAAAACTATCAAAATTTGTCACAACTAGAAATCAGCGTAATAATATTATCAACCGCAAGCAATAAAATCATAGACAGCGGTGATGTGTGGACAAAGAGCTGGCGCTGTATAAAAAATCCTGATCTATCATTTCGCTTTGTTAATTTATTTGGATTCAGAACAATTACCAAACTGTTTTCCCACAATGATTGCTTAAAGTTTATGCAATTTGTTATCTAAATTGATCGTTTTTGATTGAATGTAATTGAATGGAGAGACATTTCTAAGGTGCATGGGTTATTTAAAAAATGTATTCAATGCTAGTGATGAAATGGGGACACTTCTTTTTACTTGCTTCCAAAAATTATTCACTCATATTCGTAAAGGAATATTAAGAAAAAATATTTTCTTGAGAGAATGCACCATCCTGAAATGGTTGAATAGTTTTACAGTGCAGTCCAGAGTTCAGTATGCCCTCTTTTAAAAAAGATGTCTTGGATTATGAGCAAATTTAAAAATATCTGTTTGCAATCATGTTGCAATGTGTCGAGTCTTTTCACTCAAAAACTCAATGTTTAAGTATTTATAAATAATGCAGTTCCATAATGGTATTGTTAATTGGTAATCATAAAACTCTTCAATTAAAATCTGTACAAAAAATTGCTGAATATATGAAATCACATGTATTTTATGCAGAAAAAACTTAAAAAATGCTAAAAATTCAGAGAATCGAGAAAATTGTGGATATTAAAATTTCATTGCTTCTGAAACAAAATAGAAATCAAGGTCAACAAAATAAGCAGTGTCTTTTTTAATTGAGCGTTGTACTACTGTTAAGTGTGTAAGATCTTTTAGCAAATATGAAAAATTATATCAGGGATAAAACATTGAAAAATTTTGCTGTTTGTCGATAATATTCCTGCGCGACTGATAAGTAATATTTAAAATAAGTGACAGTATCCCCCAAATTATACAAGCAAATAACAACTAGATATGAGAATAACAAAACTCTCTTATGATACTTCTGATTTAAATGATACTAGCTGTAAGCCCGTTGACCTCAACGGGGGGATTTTTGTTGCATTTTTAAGAAGTCAGAAAATTACAAACCTATTTATTGAATAAGCCAGAAATTCTAAAAATAAAATAAATATATCTCGGGGCATATATCGACAGCATGCCCTGTAGTATTTAAATTGTAAATTATTTAATTTTTGGAATAATGTTGAGTTTGCTAACAATTAGTTTTCCTATTAGCAGAAATATACCTCGTAAATTACCTATTTTTTGGAATAATGTTTAAGTTTGCTGACAATTTTTTTCGTAGTGACAGAAATTTCGTAAAATATTAAATCTTTGGAATAATGTTCAAGTTTGCTAACAATCATTTTTCATAGTAGCATAAATCGACCTCGGCGCATATATCGACAGCCCTGCACTTTTAAATTGTAAATTACTTAATTTTTGAAATAATGTTTAAGTTTGCTAATAATCATTTTTCACATGCAAAATGGTATAAATTAATTGCACATTTTATCAAAACAAAATTATCAATTTTCCATGTTACAATCAAATGCATATTTATCAAATTAATCAGAATAAATTAACTTCACTAATTCGCCAAACGGAGCTTATTTTTAGGAATATATGAGTCTTTAAGGGAACCAAACATAAAAATGGTGAAACTTTTCCATTTGACTTTTAAGTGCAATTACGTTTTCAATTAATTTTTGTGGGAACTGTCATCAACTTTTAATTTTATGTGAAAGTTTTTTCAATAAATAAGCATAAAAAAGTAATACAAAATAACTTAGATTATTCCACGTATTGTGCTACAAACTGTGACACGTGTTTCGCCTATTTCAGAGGCATCCTCAGACAGACTTACTTTCAGTAAGTAAAAGTAAGTCTGTCTGAGGATGCCTCTGAAAGAGGCGAAACACGTTATTTGTCAAGTTATTTTTTATTTTATATTCAAATGAACTTCCACAAAGTTACCGACGAATCCATCGAAAGCATAAACAATGTATTTTAGAGAAAAAATGATTGAAATTATGCAATAAAAAGGGTGGGTTCAGTTCACTTTTTCCCATCATCCTAACTTGGCTCACTTTGCCGTATTTTAATCTCGTTGACCCCAATCTATCAAACTATTTCGCTTACTTTATTTATATTACTATTTGAGCATAAATTTACCTTGTCCAAAGCATAGACTCGTTTACTCGTTATTTAAAACAAAAGATACAAAACTTTTAAATTATCGGGATAAATTCTAAATACCCTCTGTTAAAAAGTAAAATATTTAATAGCCGTCAGCATATGACACACATGGAATATTTGCATTTAACTGTCGAAACTATATTATGTAAAATATACCACATTCATATTTGACAGACGTCACAATCTTGAATAAAAACAATCGAAGTCAGTTTGTGAATCACAAATATCGTTCCATTTTCAAATGCTTGATTTATATAATGTATTTTTATCGCCTTGATATTTATGACGTTAGCTCAGTTGATAGAGAGCTCGACTGGTAATCCAGAGTTCTGTGTTCGATCCACGGTCGCGGCGTTTTTTTGTATGAAATTTTTTCAGCGATTTGTTTCGTCAAATAATAAACAGTGTATTGGGAAAATATGTCTTTAGTATGAATAAAAATATTGCGTCAGCGGAGCTGGTGAGGAGGGTGGGGGAAGGGGCAGGGGGAGGGGAAATCGCGGACAATCATGCAATCATTCGGACATTATCGAGTATTAATATATAGATTGTGAGATAAATTATTTTCTTATAGTGCTTAAGTTATGCATCCTTCATGATATTTATGCATTTACGTTGGCTTCATGAAAACAAGTGAAAAAATTTACTGTGGTCGACTGCTCCAAGATGTGCTGTTACAGTAGACCAGTGTTTCCCAAAGTGTGTGGTACTTGGGGTACGCGGGGCAAGCTACATGTTGCAACATGCAGCTTACTTTTTTCGATTACAAAAATTGCTTTTTTTTGACAAGGGGTACTCGGTGTTAAGAAAATTATAAAAGGGGTACAACACCGCAGTAGAATAACAGCTTCTTCCACTATAAACCGTGGAAGAAGATGTTTGAAAACAGTTGAAATCAATTGAAAATGACTGATTTCAACAATAAAACTTAAGTGAATCTCTTTAATTTTGTGCGTAACTGTGTTGGTATGTAGGTGCCTATAGGCACAATAAATTAATGCACTGTGCGCACTTATCATGGTCTGAATCTGTCTTTTGTAGGTAAGTCATGAAACTAAACTGTTACAATAATCTTATATTATTTCTATCATTAACAGTTCAAGGCTGAAACGAAATTCTGAACTTATTATTATTCTTTATTAATCATCTTTATGAATCTTATTACTAGATGCATCAATTTATTGTGCAATAAAATCAATAACATAAAATTTCTTATCATTAAATAATAAAAATGTAATCCTCCAAAGTGGTGAATTGAAATTGTCATTATTGATTGATTGATGACAGTTTTGATTCTGACAAATTATGTTTTTATCAAAACAAATATTTTTAAAAATAGCCACTCTCTTAGTAACAAAATTAGGCCAAAAAAATATTAAAAATAAAATGCTTAACTCTTTGAACGCGTATGACCGCTATGCGTGTCATAGCTGACATGCCCTCAGTGCGTATGACACGTATTGCGGTCACGGGCATTGCGCGGAGTTTTAAGCCTCATATAACAGCCATCTCTAATGTTTTAAGGTTTAAAATCGGTTGAATATATTACTGAATATATATATATATATATTATCAATGCCATCTATTGGATTTGGTCAAAAATATTTTAATATTGGCTAAAATTATTTATTTGTGGAACCTACCAAGCACGCATCTATGCGTCGGTTGAATGAAAATAAGCGATCGAGTGCGGGTGAAATTGAATACCTTCCGAGAATTATTATTATAAGCATGGTGGTGGCGTAGTGTTCTCGGTTGCGTGTGGTGGTGTTTTACAAAATTGCGACGTTACGTCGCTATTGTATGAATAATGATTATTGTTGAATTAAAAAGAAAATACAAGAAATATATTGTATTTCATTATTGAAAAAATTACTATTGGTGCCACTTAACATATTTAATTATTTGAAAAAACACTACAATCTATATTTAATATGGAAAATGCGATTAACAAATCCGCAAAAAAGCTTCCGCGTACAGGGCTTGATCTCTATATTTTTTGACGCGGGCAAAATGTTAATATTGTTAATTTTGTAAACAGCTACACAATATGTCTTTAACTTTAAATCACACCATCAGTGTAAAGTGCAAAGCTTAATAACTAATAACTTCTATTGATTGGGATCTAAAAGTCTATATAACATATTTTTGTATTTGTTTTAAATAATTTGGTAATAATTATATCAATTATTATACAGTAAAAGCAATTATTTGTCATTTTCATCATACAAAATCATTACAATTTTTATATTGAAGTATCATTTTGTGAGTTTTAAAATAAAATAATGTAGCCATGTCTGCTCCCATTGTGGAGCATAATATTCTATGGAGCTTCTCTCAACAATAGTTATTCTACGAGAATTGCTTGATTGCCGATTTTTTAATTGTTATAGCTCTCAGGAGGTTTATGAAGCATGGAAATGGGACTGTATATCAGGAAGATGTGAAAAAGTTCTCCTCACTCCAGACTCTATTGAGACTGCTATGAGTCTTGGAGCATGCAAAATGATGTGCAACGATTATGGTATGTAGTACGAACAATAAAAAAAATCATAACTTACTTTTAAGGATACTCCTTACTTCTTTTTTCGTATCTGTGATAAACTCCTTATTTTCTGATTGACATGTTGATCACTGTTCTGACTGTACTATTTGCATCTAGCTTTATCACTTGCGCACCAAATAAAATAAGCCACAGAAAATTCTATAATTTTTCATAAAGGTAAATCTTTAATCTCGAAACAGAGTAAAACATATTAATAAATCAATTTTTTTACTAAGTTGTGACTAATTGAAATTTATTATAGGGAATATGTGGCCAAAACCGACTTCAACATTCAGGATAGGCGACTCCTTAAAACATGTTAATATTAGCAATATTGATATATCAACTAGTCCAGAAAATGGCCCCGCAATTAATTTACTTCGTTCTGCTATCAAGGTATTTTTAATAACTCTAAATAATAAGCATCATAGAGATTATTGGGAAAAACTTTGACAAGTACAATTTTTATGATTATTGTAAAATTTGTTTTTCAGAGGTTTCAAAAAAATGTTGACGGGATCCTTCCAGCACACTTTAATAACAATGAAGGAGGATCACCGATGACAATCAGAATAACCATTAGCGACTCATTTAGCATCGGTAAGCTATTTTTCATATTTGTTTCAATGTCAGAGCCAGAAGGTATTATTGGAGTGTTGTTCTGTTTCATAAACTTAAATACTGCTTTGATTGACTTAAAATAATATATTAAGTACCTAGTACACAAAAATATAAACGGAGCATAACTAAAATTTTGTCTTTTCTTACCATCTAGACCCATTTCCAAGCATTTTCCTATTATTGTTTATGTATTAGAATTTATAGGTCAAAATACTTTTGATTTACTTAATGTATTGCATGTATGTTACAAGTGAACAAAAGAAAGAATTTAAAAAAAATAATACAGACTGCTAAATCAAGTTCTATATAGATGCTACACACAATCTACTGAACTATCATAATGTGTTGAGCATGACGAGTTTCATCAACTGTATGTTTTGTTCATTTGTATACACCTATTACATTTTTTGCAGCGTTGAATTTAAATACTGATGAAGGATATCAACTGGAATTAGAAACAACATCCGATGGTATTATTAATGCGAGAATTGAGTCTGTAAATTTCTTTGGAGCTAGAAATGCCCTAGAGACTTTGGAACAATTCTTTATTTATGATGAAATTCGATCCCAAATCCAGGTAACTTTTTTTAATGCCAATAATATTAAATTATCATGAATTTTGAAGTCACCGGTGAGAAATTGGCAATTAATTATATTAGCTATTTTTCAACTGTTCTTTGTAAACTAATACAATATAGAACTGTTGTTGCTCATAATATTTAAAGCATAGTTAAAATCTTACGAAAAATTAAAATTATATGCAAAAAACAAAATAATAATCTTTCCAAATTTTACACATTACCAAAAACAATTCAATTTTGTAGCCATGGAATGTATATCAAAAGGTATTTCGATATTAAACGAATATTTCTAGCTCAAACTATGGTGTCACTTTGAATATATATATGTTTAATTTAATGCACATTAAAGGTCATGCTTTGTTTTTTTCAGATAATCACAAGCCTGTTCATTGTCGATAAACCAGTTTATCCTTACAGAGGGCTATTGCTAGATACAGCTCGTAACTTTTATTCAGTGGAATCGATTAAAAGAACAATTGGTATTAATTTTTCTATTTCAACTAATTATTCTACTAATGTGAACATTTAATCATACCAGAGTCAAAAGTTAGAGTATCAAACGAGATTTTTTCCAAGAGATTTCAACTGAACCGTGAAATAAGCCGCTCATTCTTAAAAAAAATAATTAACAGTTGATTTTTTTTCGAGATAAATCATTTGACAAAATTTCACTTCATGAAACACAAATCTTTAAAAATTGAAATGATTTTAACTCATCAAACATTCATGCGTGTATGAATGTCTTTGAACAGGCAAAAGAGACTTATTCAATCAATTCTTGAATGCTGATTTCTCTAAGTAAACAACCGTAAAAATTCTAATATGTAATCAATATTTCAATATATATTGTTAATTTCACCTGCATTCAAATTTATTCAGATAGCATCCTTTGATTATTATTTCATAAACAATAACAAATCTTAAAATGCTCATTGAGAATTAACATTATATCATTAATCAAATTAAATGATTATAGATGATAAACTTTTAAATAATAATTTATGATAGCTTTTATATGAAATCAATATACAATAGATCAATCAAAATAATATCATCCTTTTGATATAAAGTAGCTAGGCTTATAAAATTAGGATTTTTGTGATAAATATTTAAATATAATCTCATTCTGATTTCCAGATGGAATGGGGGCATCAAAGTTGAATACTTTCCATTGGCATATTACAGATTCACATAGTTTCTCTTACGCTTCAAAATCCAATCCAGAATTTACTAGATTAGGAGCTATTTCATCTACCAAGGTAACACATAGTTTTATTACAAAATATATAAAAATATTTGTGTTTAAGTAAGGAATTCTTGAGAATCATAGGAAGACTTTATTTGCAATTTTTTTTATAATAATATAACGATATCAGCAAAATGCTACTTTAGAAATGTGCAGAGAATATGATAATGATATCAAAAGAATTTGCTTTCTTCTACCAATTACTGCTTTGCCATTAATTTTTAAAGGTAATTACTGTTTTTCAAATGGCTTAAAATATACTCACAGTACTTAATTGAGATTACTACAAAGAATGAATGTTCGGATACAAAAAGTTACCTCAATGTCGCCATTCAAGTAATTTGATGTAGATTGGCTTGATATGAGACCCGAGTCCCTCAGAGCAATCTTGGCTTAAACAATCTAGCCTCATAGTCTGTAATTAAGGCAATAGTAGTTAAAAGATAGAGGAAGCAGCTTGGAAGTCAATTAATAAAAGGCCAAGTAATTGGATCTTATCATGCTGCCTTTGACAGAATTTTGCAAATCAATGACATGATTGTTTTCCTTTCTTGAGGTCTACACTGCAGAACAAATAGTTGATATTGTTCAGTATGGAATAGAGCGAGGGGTTAGGGTGATGCCTGAGTTTGATGCCCCAGCTCACGTTGGTGAGGGCTGGCAAGGGACTAATTTGACTGTCTGCTTCAAGGTAAATATGTATTATATTTTGATTGAGATTTTAACAAAATTGACTCCCAAATTCACTAAATGCCACTCAATCAGTACAACTGAAATAGAATTTAATATTTGCAGGCAGAACCTTGGCAGACATATTGCGTTGAGCCGCCATGTGGACAACTTGACCCAACCAAAGATCATTTGTATGATGTCATTGAAGGAATATACAGTGATATGTTTGGTAATATAATTTGGCTTAAAACATATCTCTATTTAAATAAAACATTTATATCCTCAATTTTCAGATTGAATTATTATGATTTTTTTTATTTAAAGATGAGAAATATTATAATTGCTTTTTCAGAACTGTTTAAGCCAGATATATTCCACATGGGAGGAGATGAAGTTCACAACTCATGCTGGAATTCATCACTTGAGATTACAACATGGATGCAAGAAAAAGGATGGGATACAGATGAAGTAGGCTTTTTGAAATTATGGGACTATTTCCAAAAAAAAGCACAGGAAAAAGTGTACAAGGTATTTAAAGAAAACAATTTACTATGATTACCAAAAAGTTAAAATTAATTTTTTTTAGATTGCTTAAATTTTCGATTTCTATATGATCACTGTATTACTGAAAACATGTGCAAAAATGGCATTTTTTCCCAAAGAAAAGAAATTTCTTCCCGACTCAAATTCAAGTACCATATCTTTATGGAAAATCTATGTCTATAATTATAATGTTTTTATATTGCTGTCTTGTATTTTATCAAAATCTAAGGGTCATAGAGAGTATGGACAAAAACAATTTGAGATTTCGTTTGAATCAATCTTATTATTTTATTCTGAAAGTATTGTATATTTAACAATGCCCATGGTTATGTGATATATATAGTATTAATATTATTGTTTAATTGAACTTTAGGTTAATGGTGGCAAGAAAATTCCCTTGATTTTATGGACAAGCTCTTTGACTGAATTTAAACATATAGAAGAGTATTTGAGTAAGGACGATTACATAATTCAAGTAAGTCATTGGGTATAGCTTTAATTATCTTATGACTTTTAACTATTAATATTCAGGTAAAAAAGAATAAAAAAATCAATTTTAGGTTTGGACAACTGGCGAAGATAAAGAGATTAAGGGCCTCTTGGAAAAAGGTTACAAGCTCATCATGAGCAATTATGATGCTCTATATTTTGATTGCGGATTTGGTGCATGGGTAGGCGAAGGTTTGTTACATTTTGTTTAATATGATATTTCTTTTCATTGACACTGCTAATAGGTATTTGATAGTAAAATAGTATTTGTAAAAGGTATATAATTATTCGTTTTTTTTAGGAAACAACTGGTGTAGTCCCTACATAGGATGGCAGAAAGTTTACGAAAACAGTCCTGCACTTATGGCCGGAGAACACAAAAATCTAATTATAGGTAAGGAGTGTTCAAAAATAGGAAGCTCTCAGTTAAGAATTGAAATTACTGCATTTTAAAATCAAAATGTTGTTTTCAAATTATGACTTCTCCATCAAGTTTAATTGAAAGTGAAGTCCCTACGACAAGAATTAATCATTAGTACCAACAGTCTTCACATATTAAATAAAAAATACTAATTTTTACTAATTCCACTTTTATTTAACCACTTGCTAGTCCAATTGATTTAAATAAATGTTTCAAAAAGGATCACATATTTTTTATTATGCTCGAACACCAAACGAATGTGTTATTTTTATAAAACATTCATATTTAGTAAAAGAATTCATTATTTTTTATTAATGGAATTTGCCTGAGTTATCTCATGGTGTCGGTTTTGACGACTTTCAACACACGAGTATACTCGGGCGCGACCGGGAAGACGTTAATATGGTCAGAATCAGTTTCGCTCATGTCGAGGATTATCATCTGATTCATTAGCAATTGTTTGTTACAGTCTAACAAATTTATTTTGTTTTGTATGAATAACATAAATATTGTATTCTCTTATTAATTAGTTGATAATGTTCATGACTGAAACCGGTCCTGATCATATAAAATAAAAATGAAATTAGTGCAAATAAGTATTTTATTTCTTGAATACAATAAATTTCCATTAAGTATTGAGAGTGAATACTCTAAAAGTGAGTCTTCACATAAATTATAACAAACATTTTGGTGAATGAATAATTTTAGAACTATAATTCTAGAGTAGTCAAATTCAAAGACAGTATGGACACTAGACTTTTTCAAAAGATTTTATATCAAAAGTGGGAGAAGTAAAGATGAATTCAGTTTGGATTGAATAGAAATTTACAACATCGACAAATTATTTTTATGAATAGGGTCTGAGGCAGCGCTTTGGTCAGAACAATCAGATACAACAACACTTGATGGTAGATTCTGGCCGCGAGCTGGAGCTTTAGCCGAACGGCTTTGGGCTGAGCCAGAAACCAATTGGACAAGTGCTGAGTGGCGGTTTCTCCATTACAGGTGAACGATGAACACAATTTTAATATCAATAAATATGTAAAAGTGGACAGCGACAAAGAGGAAATAATATAAGTTTGTTTCAACAAGAATTCAAATTGAATATTTAATCACTTTTAGGGTGTTCACTGTCAATACTTGGTGGAAAGGCATTATATTAGTAAAAACAAAATATTCCTTTGTACTTCATTCCACTTTATTTGATATGTCAGGACCGGTTTCGCTCATTACGAGCATCGTCAACTGATAAGAAATATAATTTAACAATGCTATTTATACAAAAATGAACAGTTATAAACAACAATCTGAGATGACTTTTTAATTATATGTTAGATGTGTTAAACATTTTAATTTTGTGCTATTTTAGAATCACTTTTAATGTAATTGGTATTTTCTTTTCAATGCCAATTGTTGTTTATAACTGTTCATTGAACGGTGCAAACAAATAATTACATATATGTTTTTAATCATTTAAGAAATTCTTGAAGTATATTACATAGCATAAAATTAATATTTTGAAAACATACTGTGTTATGAATTATGATAGGTGGTACTCATATGGTGCTTCGAACCTATTACAGGACGCCTTTTCCAGAATCTTAATCAAACAATTGTCTATCATATCATGCTGAGGATAGAAATTTATTATTTTATTAAAATCAAAGAATAGAATTATGAATAAATATAAATGTATCTAGGTGCTACTGCCACTTGGTATTTGTAAAAGTAGTTATATAAATATTTTTTCATTATTGTAAAATTTGAGGTATCATTGATATGACTTATTGTTATTTTTATTAAAGCACTGTTGCTTTCTTTTCTTGAATCATTAACATCTTAGTTGGATATTTTTACAGCAACAGTGTAAGTCAGGGGTTACCAACCCCTTGCCCACAGTCGCCATGGCGCCTGCCAACTAATTTGGCCAAATCATTAAATTCCTGGGATTTTGGATTTCAAAATACTTGGAAAGGCTAAAAAAAAAAAACCAGTCACGTTGACAATTTGGGCAAATCGGTAAATTCCTGGGATTTTGGATTTCAAAATACTTGGAAGAGATAAAAAAAAACGAGTCCCGCTGATAATTTCGGCAAATCGGAAAATTCCCGGGTTATAATAACCTTGAAAAAATGTGGCGCTCACCGCCCTATCAATATTTTAGATTGCGCTTTAGGGTCCAAAAAGGTTGGTAACCTCTGTTGTAAGTATTATAGTATAAAAACCCTTCAGATATCCTAAAAAAGGAAATTCTTGATAGTTCTCATATATATAAGATAATAGCATACGTATGTTAAAATTTCAGGGAGAGGCTCGTAAGATTGGGTATCGCTGCAGACTCTATTCAGCCCGAGTGGTGCTATCAGAATGAAGGATTCTGCTATCTCTAAGATCTTTTCAAATAAAATTGATTTGTTTTTGGTATATAGAAAATTAAGACATCCAATTATTATTATGTACTAGGGAAAATGTATCCTTTTAAAGGAACAATACATTCTAAAAAAATATTTTTCCAGTTTTCTGGGATCAGGAAGTACTAATGTGTAATTGCTTCACTTTGTAAATATTTATTTATTTAATAAATATGAACCTTTTTTTTTAAAATTACCTTTTCATTTATTTGATAAGATATACCAAATACAAGAATTATCTAATAGCTGTTAGCCTGTTGCCCTCAATGGGGGGGATTTTGTTACATTTTTAAATAATCAGAAAATTTACTGGCGTGAAAAATCAATTGTAAACCTATTTATTGAATAAACCAGAAGATCTAAGCATCATTAATTCTCTAAATGGTTTTTTTAGGAGTACACCCAGTTTTCTAAAAGAACTAAAATACACCAGGATTGCAAAACAAAATACGCAAATAGCAGAAAATCCCGGGCACGTGAAAATAGGATTTCACTGAACTGTAAATAATCAAAATTTATGTATGGAAAATTCTAAAAAAATATTCAATATTTTGTCCAAAATGTGTGTAAAATATTATAATTCGAATATTCTCAAGTTTGAAAAAATCCAGAAACCAAATGGAATTTTCACATGCAAAATAATCGAAATTAATTACACATTTTATTAAAATGTTTTAAAAAAAGTCGAAATATAGTTAGTTCTTTAAAATATCCATACCGTAATTATAACATTCCTAATGCATGTGAGATATCAAAAAGATTTGTCCGGACCTAACTACTACGAACCGACATTATCAACTATTAATATATATTATAGATATAAAAATTAATGTTTGTTTGTTCGTACTTAATGCGTTGCCACACCGCTCATCCGATTGCAATAAAACTTTGACAAACTTCTTGCTTGCACTTCCGGGAAAGTTATAGACATAGTAAAATTAACTTTCTAGGTCTTATATATAAAAATCAATGTTTGTATGTCTACCAGACAGTTAATTTTGACAATGTATGTTTGCACTTGCGCGAAGGTTATAAAAAAAATAATTTGGAGTAGGTGGAGCATGTGTTGTACCACAGACAATCGGCAGCAAACGTCAAACGTTCAACAGACTGAAAAAGAAAACACTTTTTTTCTTTGAGTGGAATTGCAACGCTTGCCAGGAACCAGCTAGTAACTTATAAAATGAAAATGTCAATGAAAAAGTATACCAGAACTATTTAACAACTAATAATAACCATTTATCATGCTTATTTCTCGAGAAATGAGAAACAAAGAATTTGCTTTTTCTAAAGAAGAAACACTGTCATATATGGCAAACCTGTTAATAGCAATGCTTTTCAATAGGCAATTGAAAGGCTGCAAAGTATCTCACATCATATTTGTTCAAAAATCAATGTACTCTGCAATTTCACCTGTTAAGACCATGATCTTAAAGGGCTGTGGTAATCCAAGTAAAGAACTCATTAGGATTGCTGGGGCAACTGGGGATTTTGACATGGACCATCTGGTACTCACTGTTGTATTGTGTCAGAAACAAGCACCACTTATTCAATGCATGTTTAGTCTATATCAAAGTTTTCCAAACTATGTTCCACGGAACCTGAAAAAATGTTCTTCGAACACCTACATAACTTGAAAAAAATTTTTTGTAACGTTTTTCGAAAACTAGTAAGATGATGATTCTGGGATTCAAAATCCATATTTCGTGATAGCTATACCAGTAGGGTTAAGCGCAAGTGATTATAAAAACCTGATTGATTTAATCAGCGCTTCTTTTTTGAAAAAAAAAAAATACAAAGATCAGCCAATGATTCCCAGGCGACTTTGTCCGAAGAGTCCTCTGTGTTAAAAACAAGCTATTATTGTTTTACTTCCATTTTTTTTAAAGCATAATTTTCTTATTGAGCTGCAACAAAGACTAAGTGCAGGAATAGGCTCGTTGCCACATCAAATATAAGAAATCAACTCGCCAATAGTGCCCAATATCAAGATCTAGCGATTCAAGGAAGGAGGAAGAGTTTTCTTTACTCATATTTGTATGGGATATGTTTTAAAAATAATTACTTAATAAATAATAAGTGTTTTAATAACATTTTTCTTTTTACTATTACGAATAAAATTATAGAACCTAAAACAACCTTCCTTTAAAATTTTCGGATTTGTGAAATGTTTCATTGCAGACAAAGTTTAGGAAACCCTGGTATATATATTACGCTGAATCGGTGAAATTGGCTATTTCACGCAGTCTGCAGAAATATTGCTGAATGCGTGAATTTGGCAAGACCGTTGCCTATTGCACGTATTCAGTAAAATTTCTGCCGACTGAGTGAATTCGCCAGGGTGTATAATTATTGTCTATGGTCAGTGTATAAATTCTTTAACTGTCAACATGACATTTGAAAAAATAATTTTGACACAGAAATCAAATTTTGCTTGGCTGTAATATTGTCATTATTGTTTTTAATTATGAATGCAGAATGATTGATTTAAATGCGTTCTGAAAAAACTATTTCTATACCATGTTCCAACCATTTTTCACAAACTAACTAAAAAAACCCATCTTTACATTAATAGCGCTAAATGTGGGTCCTGCCGTGGAATTCGCCAATGATAACGGTTTATTTTGAACAGCACATTTTCGAAATGTCGTTCTTATTATTTTAAGCCGCGCGTGAATGTTCTGATATCCAGTGGCGTAGGAAGGTGTCCCGCCGCCCAGGGCGTTTCTTTTTCCACTTTTTTTTATTTATAAATACAATTTCTCTACAAATATTGTGTTTTGTTATTTTTTTTTTCAGAGCATGAAATTTTTTTAATGTGGAAAAAAAAAATATTAGTCAATTGTCTTTTTATTATGTTTGGAGGAAAAGTGACAAATTATTGCTATTATTATAAGTATTCGTTTTACAAATAAGTAAACGAATATAAAGTTGTACGTTAATTCAAAACCAAAGGTACCAGATTTTATTTTGTAAACATAACATTAGGGTAAAAAACATATTTAAAATTTAATTTCTGGCTTTTCTCTTCACAAAATCGTAAGTAACGTTATCAACAGTTATTTTATCTGTTTTATTAAAAACATGGTTGTCGAGATGGAGTCGTTACCGTAGTTGGAAAAAACTAACGACCCCGAATGTTTTTTTTTGAGTGTACAAATCGCATAAGTCAAAAGTCACCACTGGTCGATCTGGTATGAATGCAAATTAAATAAGAAAGAGATTTTTTTATATAAATTGCAAAAGTATAAGAGTATTTCAATTTTTCTTCATATCTCTGTTTGCTTAGCAGGAACAGCAACAAAAAATTTATTTCATGGTAGCAATGCTACCATGATCTTGTTTTTAGTGTTTTACAAAGCATAATCATGCCAGTAAAAAATGGTGAATTAATTATCGCTTGCATTGATTCTTTATACGAAACAATTTTTGTTTATAACCTCTGAAGTTTTTTTCTATTTCTTAAAAAAGCGACACCCAAAAGGTTGTGTTTAATCAGTAAGTTACAAAGCACAACTTAGACGAAAGAAGGCATAATATTGAAATAAAGCTCGCATTGATTCTATATCCAAAACAATTTGTATTTGTTTTTTTATCTTTGAAAATTTTAAAAATGCCGCCTCCAAAAAAGTATATATAGTCAGTGGGCGGAAGAAAATATAGTGAAAGTGATATTGCTTACATTGGTTCTGTATACATATCAATCTTTATTTTCATACTTTCAGGCGGTCCCCCCCCCGCTACGCCACGTTTGAAAAATCGATATTTCTTGGTGTAGAGCTGAAGTATTGTATCACCATAGATCATAATATTCGAAAATTTTCGAATAATCAAAGACTTTAATTCGTCTATCGCAAACTATGATTATAGGGGTATCGAAATGAATCGATGGATCGTGTGAGTCGAGCAGAGTCGAGAGAGAGAAATATTCTTTGGAGCTGATTTGATTAATTGAATCCCCTTTTATTTTAATTCTTAAAGAGGAATGGGTGTATTCTTAGAAAAAACTATTTAGAAAATTAATTAAGTTAAAACCTTCTGGCTTATTCAATAAATAAGTTTGTATTTGATTTTCCACGCCAGTAAATATCTGATTTATCAATAATGCAAAAAAATCCCCCCGTTGAGGGCAACGAGCTTACAGCTAGTATATTATAGAAACGTCACCCGTTGAGGTTATGTTGTACAGTGCTGCGTCCGAACGAACGTTATTTGATTTTATTGTATGCAGAAATGCGAGCAAATTTAATTACTAATGTTTATAAGCTTTCTACAATTAAAATATAATTATTCTATGACAGCTTATTCTTTCACCATAGATAGTTCCAATATAACTTATTATGGTCTATGGTTTATTTTGACATCTGTCACATAGGGATCTAAAATGACGCCCGATGAGTTGATGTCGACGAGTGCTGCCTATCATATTACAGTTTTAACTTATTTTCAAGTTGTAAGGAGATGAACGTCATTGTAGTTAATTAACAATATGCTTTTATATACTATGAAATGACATTTGGTTTAGTTGCAAAAAAACACCGCCAGAGTGCTGTGATCATAGACAACCTACATAGTTTCTATCCATTTACCTTGCTGAATGCATGAAATAAGCAAGAGATTTTATGCCGAATTCAAGCAGTCGGCAGAAATTTTACCGAATGCGTGAAATATATCTCGTATGATCTTTCAACTTCAAAATATTTGACGCATTGGCGTAAGCTGTAATGTTAAATATTTTTTTAAAAAATTAAAAAAAAAAAAAAAAATAGGCATCGAGGCTTGCCGATTTCACGCATTCAGCAAGATGTCTGCCCACTGCGTGAAATAGGCAATTTCACCGATTCAGTGTGTCATATACACCACAGTATTTATCATACCACCTCATAAAAGATCAGGGTAACTGTATGGTGAACATTTAAAAAAGATAAAACACTTTTTACCATATGGTTGTTCGACTTTGTCAGAAAATCTGAAATAATACAGCAGGCATAATTAGCCCCTCATAAAATCTAGAATCATAAAGCGGCAATGGACATGACATGGAAACATGTCACAGATACCCCAGGGGAGCCTGAGTCCCACTATTCTCTTCATTCAATCAGATTGATTCCATTGTTTTGAAAGGCCACTGCCATAGGATTTGTTACTTTGACTGCAGTACGGTATCATGATTTTGAAAAAAAAAAAGAGGTTGCAGGCAGACAGAATCTAGGACATACCGTGTGGATTTATACTCCGGGAGCAAACAGCTATAAACTAAAAATTTCTTTAAGATTGAATAAAACAATTTTATAATGTAAAATTGTGTATTTGCCTAAAATCTAAAATTATTTTGGAAAATGGACACAGGAATATCCACAGAATGGATCGGGTGGTTTAATGTAATCCTAGTAATAGAAAAATAGCCTGTAAGCGAGGAATGGTACAAAGTAGCATATGTAAGGAAAATGACGCATGTAAAACACCTCAAAATAATTACCACTATCTATTGTAACTGGGCTGCGGAGTTGTAGTCTAAAAAAACTTTCTCCTTTTTAAAAATTAAATTTAAATAAAAAAAAATACATTTAGTAGATAATAACAAATACATAGACAATATATAAAATTTTGGATCGTAGCTGGTCCATTTTAAATGCAAGAGTCGGATTCTTTTTTTCATGACTGCATATTTTAAAATATCTTATGGAATACTTTAACTGAGATAATAATAAATCTTTTTTTTTAAACGGTTTCAAATTTTCTTGTCAGTTCATTTGTCAATAAACCCTTTGTTTAAGCCTGTGTATATGACAACCAGTAACTTGAAGTCGGTAATGGTTTGATCGAGATTCGGATATCTTTAAATATTAATCAAACATATTTTTAAAGTCTTGCCTTGTTTTATTAGTAAATAAAGTCTTATATGTATTTATTATAATATAATTATTCAATTTTTTGGTTCGCTCAGATAACGCAAATAATTAAAACCTAAGCTGTGAGAGTATTATAAAAGAATTGTGGAATAAATAAATCTAGTAAACTAAATGAAATCTCTTCAAATGACATCTTCAGTTCGGCCAAACTTGAACACAAGAGAACCGGCAAAGATAAATGCATTCTGTAGAAATAGCGCTATTCCTGGCCAATGATGTGTCTTTTCTGAAATAGAAAAATAGACTCTATTATATGAATCGATAGATCGATAACTTAAAGCTGAGGAAATATTTTTGAATTCCTCAGGGAATATTTTTATTTCCAGACAGTGATGCAATATCAGTATTAATGTAACTGGGATCCAAATGTTTTGGCTGTTTTTTCGATACTAACACATAATGTTTAGATTAATAAAATATGCTGTTATTTCAGTAATGAAAATTAATGAATATTGATATGTAAACATTGTCGATTTTAAATAAAAGTGTAAGGAGTATAATATTTATGAGCCACTTCCTGCCCTAGACATAGATGGCATTTGGTCATTGCATAGGTTACACGCATTATTGACTTCACAGTTGAAATTTTATCATTTTATATTTTGATTATTTGTAACATTTGGTTTGTGACAACACTGATCTTATATTGAATAATTTTATGTAGTAGTTTAGTATTGTTAAATTTTTAACATGTATTTATGTCTTTGAGTAGTTTTATCTGATGTTGTAATAACTATATCAAGCTATTTGTCAGGCATTCTAATCATTATCACGCATGAATAAGTTTTATTTTTATCTCCCAATAATGGAACGTAATTTATAGTTGTTCGACAATGCTAAAATAATAATTTATCAATCAATATTTCAAGATACCTGTTGTGACGTAATTGGCAAAGAGTATCCAGCATGCCGCTATCATTGAGGCAAATCCTATCACAAAGCCTAGGAACAGCCATAGTCTTGCACCACGTTGCCCTATCAGCCCAGAGTCATACAATTCACCCCTCACCTGAAAACATGAGTAATATTGATGAATATTATGGAATGTGATTCTTCAAATACTCAAAAGCTTTTTGAAATTTCGCAGCGAAATCGGTCCAGATATTTTTTTTATAAATGTTGAATAATTACTGAATATTTTGGGTAAATTGTATTTATTTCCGAAATGCATAGCAGTATTGTATAAAGTATGTCTTTTTTTCTCCCATTGTAAAAATTATGTATGAAAAGTGAATATTTTTCTCCATCTGGCAAGAATATGTTAAAGAGATGTGGACAAAGGAACGAAGCTGGAACATTTTATATGCGATTGCGAAGTTTACATACTAAAATGTTTTTCGTATTTCGTATAATTTATCAGTGATCTTCATATTGATGTGTGATTTTAACACGATTATCAAGTCCTCAAAAAGAAAAAATCGTGGCGTTGTTTTTAGCTTACACTGTGAAGTCTTTCACCGAAATAATCCATGACACGCTATAAGACAAATTAACCTATTTTACATATGCGTTAATGGGTTCATAACATCTGCACAATTATTTTCGTTATTTATATTTGGACAAATCATCTATCTATCAAGTGTTCCAAGATAGTGACATAGGTTCCTGCTGTTTTCAGGATTAATCTGCGAAATGAGTGTAGAACTGTAAAGCGGTACCTGGCTGAACTGATAATTCTGCGGTAAGAGAGTCGGTCAAATGTGATAGATGAGAAAATAAATAGGTACAATGTAACAAATTAGAAAGGTACGCACCCTAGCATTTGACACGATGTTAACCATTATTAAAGAGACTGTTGCGAAGACTCCGCAAACATGCGAGGCATTAGGTAAATCTCCTGGGTAAACAGCGGCGGCATCAATTATAATCCACCATCCCACGAAAAACTGAAAACATTGGCGCAAATTTGTTATGATTCATCACTTTAATTATATTGTCATTCACAGTCGAGTTTATAAATTCAACCCATATTACCAGAGACCCAGCTGCCATCGAAGCAATGCTATTTCGTTTATCATCATGCTGAAACCAAATACACGGTGGAAGATTTTCAAAACAGCTCATTGTTTTAGTGGATTAGATTTTCGTCAAAAAATACTGCAATACTCAAACGTCAGAACGACAAAATTATAGTATGTATATTATTGTCTAGGTATGTATTGTCTATGGACAAGATAAAAAGCAACTAACTTGAAGGTAGTTGCATATCATGCTAATAAATTGCCATAAAATAAAAAATATTTATTTTTATAAAGGCCTGTATTTAATTCGTGGTTCCATGAAAACGATCCGTATCCACTGTATCAGTATGAATGTGGTCAGTTATAAAATAAAACGGTTAGTTACTTATGTTAAACGGTTGGTATTTAAGCAAAATAATCAGTAATTTAGATAAATGGCTAGTTTTATTTTGACAGCTGGTAAATTTTATCAAAGATGGTCAAAATTATTACCAGTAATATGAAAAATACACATGAAATAGATTAATTTCTTAAGTTAAAGTATTTAAAAGCAGATAACACTATTTTAATAAGTCTGAGATACTAGAATGTTGATCCGTTTTATTAAACACACATTAGCTAAAAATAATTTGTCATTCTTTCTTAAAAATAATAATACACGTTTGACAGGATGTTTCATTTGAAGTGTATTACTAAAGAAGTCTTGAAGTCTTATATTTGTTTGACGTTGCTCTGATACTTAAAACTAATTTATTGTTTTTAAAAAATATTGTATTATTAAATAAATTTTCCTGCTTTCTGCCAAAACTTAATAGTTATAAGTTAGGTTGTATTTTTGAATATTCATCGTCATATTTCAAATATGCTCCATGGTTTGTTTTTAATTCGGTTTGACGTCTTATTCTAACCTCTATTATCAATGCGTCTTATGATATACAGTCAATCCTGTTTTTATGCGGTAGATGCGTTCCACAAAATGTCTCATAAAAAAAATCGCACTAAAAAAGACATGACTTCCATACAAAAAGTGGGGATGCGTTCCATTAATTTTAAAATCCGCATAACTTTGAAACAGCTAGTCAAAATATACCCAAAATCGCATAAAAAAAACTTGACTTCCATAGAAAAAGTGGGGATACGTTACATAAATTTTAAAATCCGCATAACTTTGAAACAGCGAGTTAAAATATACACTAAATCGCTAAGTATAGGAAAATTAGAGGAAAAACACTGCGTAAAAATATTAAAAAATATAAATTAGTGATCAGAGTTTATTCAGATTTTCTTTTTCGATAATTAATTGGTTATGCAGTTTGTTACACCCATAAATATATTTTTTAAGCTATCGTTGCAACTTGAATGCGCATTCAGAATTTGAATCAATTAGAATGAATCATTCTAAATTTAAGTTAAATGAATGACATCATCGTCAATTATAGCATTATCCGTAAGTAATTCGTCGATATAATGTAATTCGTCGATATAATTTCTTGGTGGAGAAAGGTATCAAACCTTTCTCCACCAAGTTCATGTGCGAAAGTAATGTGTTTATGATTCATTTCTATTCTATCCAAAATACAATGATAAATGCTCTCGATGTAATATTTAAAAAAAAAAATATCGTAGAACAAAGTACATTTTTTAAAAATTTGCATTTCTAATAAATCGCATAAAAACAGGATTGACTGTACTCAACTTATAGACGAGTATACTTTTTCATAAATGATCTTGGATTTGTATTTTGCCTGAATTACCAGGTTCGCTGGTTATCCCATATACGGTAATTTTCCTATACGCAATTACATAAAGTACAGAGCTGCATGGTTATTTGTAGCATTTAGTAATTATTGATAACAGAGGTTTTGAAAAGTCAAATTTTAAAACAGCTTTCATACACAATTTACCAAACATGAGTTCACCTAGATGTTTTTGTTTTATTCTATCAAATTAATGAATTCTGAAGCCGTATATTTTTAAAACTTCCTAGATTCTGATACATAATAAAAAATGTGTATAATTCCAGATACATTTCCCAAGAAAAGGGTGCTCACAGACAGTGGTATAGGAAGGGGTCCTTACCACCCTCAATATTTCCTCTAATTTTGTTTTTAATCACTTCTAATATTTATCTATGAACTAGGAGTTTTTACTAGTAAGTTTAGCACTCGCTAGACATGATTTAGAAGTATTTTCAACTACTCTTAATTATGTTTATTATTCCTTGAAATCAAAATCAGGTTCCAACCTTCTAATTTTAGTCAGATCCAGATTTTACAAACGAAATTGGTCAATTTTTTCTTTTGTGTTCATTATGTTTAAAAGTTTTTATTTTTACACACAATTTGTAATTCTTCATTTTTAAACATTTTTTAAGAATGTTACAAATTAACACAAACCCTTAAAGAACGATGAATGAAAATGTCGCATTTTTTCAGTTTCTCAAAAAGTGGAGTAAACCAAATTTGAAAATTACCTCCTGAATTGTCTATCACCTTATAATTTTTGCATTTATGTTCCAGGGATTTATGTTGATTGGAAATTTTCAATGGTTCTTGCCCCAGCCTGCTGATTTTATTAGTCGAGAAGTTTTTCATATCAATTGTGTTCTATCTAATTATATCTGTATACATCGGTACACAAGTGTGAAATATATCACAACAAAAAAATAACATTTATTTAATTCTGTATAATCCCCTTCCATGTTCTTTTTTAGTTGATGAATAAGTTTGGATCTTATTTTTTATTTAATCGGGTAACAAGAATAGTCCTTTGGAAGAATTGAGCCCCCAGTGCAAATCTACAGACACATCAGGGCTGCTTAAAAGCCTCAGAGGTGATCTGTATGTGAAACACAATCTCAAAGTACTGATTGGTCTGGAATTTGGGTCACATACAGATAGACAGATATCACATTTATTAATAACATTTTGAAATTACAGTTGTAGGAGTACATGTCAAACAATACTCTTTCTCTTATAATGAGAACAAACTATTGCATGAACTTGTAAAAGCTACATGAATAAATCAACTGTGGAAATACAAATATACAATACAAACTCTATAGTTTGGATGCTTATCAGTGGCGGTTCCTAACCTAAAATCTTGGGTGGGCTAGAGAAAAGCATATTTCCACTTCACCGAATACATTAATCTACAAGCAAATTAACAAATACTACGACACTACTGCAATGCATAAATTATTATATAATAAAATCAATGCTAATGTAAGTAAGAAATATTTAAAAAATTCATACGGGACCTTAAATTCATCTCTTTTAAAGTGAAAAAACAAGTACTAACAGCAATACAGAGCTAGCTGTCAGTGAGAGTCAATACCTGTCACTTTCATACAATACAACAATATTGGTGTTGTGTTTCAATGCATAAGTATGCGTAATGGGCAGATTGTTTTTAGCCCCCAACGATCAACAGAAGCTTGACAGATTGAAACACAATCGTTTGTGATTGATGACGTTTCCGTACATACAAATACAAAAAAAATCTAATCGTGCTTGATTGCGCCCCAGTCTAAAGAAAAATTGTATGGTATTGTCTGTGGTTACGGTCTAAACATATAATAGCCCCTGAGTGGTGTTGCCAGAGTGACGTTGCCTTTTCCCTGTGAAGTATTTATAGGGTTATTGTTTTTTTTTATGCCGGCTCAGTTTAAAATTGTAATACAAAACACAATCGGGAATATGATTGTAGGTAGACGTAAAATTGTTTTATATTGACAGAGGAAAATTAAAACAAAGATATTGTATTCATTTGGGAAAGGTTAGTTACGCTTATAAATGTATTTATTTTGTTCAGCGGCCGAATTGCTGCTCATTTTTATTCAGCTATCTAAAGTTTTGGGTGAAAAATGCAGGTCGGGCTTAGCCCACCTAGCCCAGTACCTAGAACCGCCACTGATGCTTATGAACACCTGTATGCAGTGGCGGCCGGTCAATGTGGCATTGGATCAATGTATCCCTTGTATATGCAGGGCAGGTTATATTTCATGAAATAATATTCAAACATAACATTTATAACATTCACTCATTTTAAATTCAATAAAATAAAACAAAATTTTAAATTAAATTAAATCTGGCCCGAAAAACTTAGGCCCGAGTCTAATACCGCACTTGTTACCCGACCCCGACCTGAAGCCCAAAACTCTTCGAATACTTTTTTCCCAGATTATCTCCCAAAGTCCTTTTTTTTTTAGCTCACTGGGGAATTTGAAATCCTCAATTTGGTATACTTTTTTCCCGGATTGTCTCCGAAAGTCCAATTCCAAAGCCCGGCCCGGTCCGAGACCGAATCTCAACTGCGCTCACCCATCCGTAGAGGTAATAATTATTTTGATTTGGACTGAAATTTATAATGTCTGTAGTGTCATAGACAGTTGCTTTGCAGTCTAAATTTCTTCTCAGTGAGTTAGAATTGTAATAATGTTATATTTGCTGTTGTTTAATATGGAAAACTGATAGAAAAGTATTTTCAAATAGTAGAAGACATTACAATATTTCCTAGCCAAGATATTTTCATAATTATATAAGAAATTGACAAAATCATCCATTTTTCCATCCAGTCTTTTTATTTACCGTTAGACATAGTACTTCCTTATTGCCTCCACTCCAAAATGACTCGAACTTATGACTCCAAGTAATCTTGTGTAACTGCCATTTGGCTGTAGATGAACGCATTTCTATATTGGGTGTAATGTTGGGTTAAACATGTTTCATAGCTCATAGAGCGATTTGAATGTTGTGAAACAAAGTCTTAAAGAGGGTCCGCACTATACGCATGACTTATAACTAAATTTGTTTAGATACTTGAACTATTTTTGAAATATTACTCAATGAATTTTTTAGTATTTTATGAAATATTGGACTTGGATTTATTATCTGATTCCTGATTATTATAGATATATTTCTTTAGATACATATCCATAAACTGATTGAATGGGTCCATTGACCATGTAACCAGAAAAGAAAAATGCTCACTCGACTAAAGTTACCAGATATGTATTTATATCATATATAATAATTCATAACTTATAATCATATAATATAATGAAATATTATATTATTATAATTTATTCAATTATAAAAGTTATACATGATGAAATGAGTATTTTATAAAAGATGAGTAAGAAAGGAAAACTGAATGTAAGGTATGCTCTTACGTATCAAAATAATAAAAGTGATGTTTCTATTAAATAATTACTTAGAAGTAACATCATGACAATACTAGAAATCAAATAGTCACATATGAATATTCATATGTATGAAAATCATTATTCTCAAATAAGCAAAAAAACACGATTTACCGAAAAATGTACGCCTTTATTGTTTCGTTGATAATAAATTATTATGCTCATAAAATAATGTCATTTTCATTGGGGGCTTATGCAAACGTTTTTCTTGCACACTCAGTTTATTGGAAAATATTCGGTTAAAATATTTATAAAAAAATATAATTCCTATAATATATCTATTATATTCTTTATTTCTAAATGACTACTTAAAATTCTAACTGTCTTAAAAATAGATTTTCACTAAAAACAATTTATTACTAATATATAAACTGTATGCTTGACATGAGTAGGTTTTATAAGTGCTAGCTTTATATGTGAATAGGGACATTATTCAATGGTTGTGGTAAAAAAATATGGTATCTTATGATTCTCGGACTCATTTTCACAAATTTTCTCTTGTTATTTTTTCATTATTACAATATGAATAATAAATTTTATGTTTATGCATCGTTACAGTGACTCGGGCCAACGGCAGGTGTCCCGCAAACACATTTCCTTCCACTGTTTCCATCTAATAAACACAGGTAACCATCGGGACATTTTCCATTATCAAATTGACAGGCATTCGAAAATGGACGACACTCTTCTGGAACAGCTGACATTCCGAATAATTTGTTTCCGCTCCCACCTAATGGTACATCAAGAGATCTTCGATCTGATCTGGTGCGTTTATCAAGGCTCTCTATCTTTTGCCTACAAGAAAGAAAAAAAAAACTGTAATCACTATTTATAGATGACTAAAAATTTAAAAATATGATAAGAGACATATAGAACAGATATTAACATTTACACATTACCAAAAGCAAAAATTGAAAATCATTTTTGAAACAAAATGTATTGACCGTGAAAAGCTATTGCATGCATAATGAATATAAACTACATATCATCAACATTAATACAAATGAAAGATGTATGTAATTTTCCTTTAAAATATCTAGCAAAGTTTAGTTTAATAATCTACCAAAATAAATCTTTGTCATTTCTTTACTGTAATAATTTTTGAAATTTTTGAAATTTTTACAGAAATATTTTGGTGATATTTTTGAAAAATGGTTGATTAGTTTTTTCAATATTGGTCTACTGAACACAATTAAAAAAAGTGACTTTTGACATTAATTAATTAATTTCTTAAAATATTGTAACCTTCTACCACAGGTGTGAGGTTAAGGTATTTGATTTATGAGTATATTTTTCCATTTAGATTTCATTTACATATAAAGAATCAACACTAAAGTTACTGTTAACTGCAATGCAATGAATTATTTACATAATGATAACAATTCTGATTTAAAGGTGAATTTTCTTTTTGTAAAATCATGATTTGAGCTTGCCAATAAGTCCCAATATCAATAAAAGGATTATAAAAATAAGAAATAAAAAAAACCTTTTCTAAGATTGAATAATATACCAGAGTTACCATAAACGTAATGATTTTTCAAAGAATTTTCTTATATGAGAAACATTTTTCACTTCCCAGCATAATGACAAAAGTGTGACTTAATTATATATAGTGATATTTTTAAAATACAGTATTCAATTTTGATTGAATTGTCAAACATCAAAAAATGTAGACAAGATCAAAAAATAGCTTACGTCATCCAGTCAGTCCAGTAATAATGTGTTTCTGTGATGGCTAATCCAAATGGATAACTACAGTTAGTAGCGATGGTTCGCTTAGACATGTTGTCAATGTTCACACACTCTATACTCTTTGTGCCTGCATCAGCATAGCACAGCTCGTCTGTACTCCAATCGATGGCCAAGGAGTTTGGTAAAATTACGCTACGTTTATCTAAAAATACCCTTCTGTTACTGCCGTCCATGTTCGACCATTCAATTTTTGCATCGTTACGGTTCCAATCAGACCAGAACAGTTTTCTGAAAAGAAAAATATGAGTCATTTTTTTTAATTTCCACTATGTATTTTTGTGTACGAATTGGCAATTGAACAATACTACCACTGAACATGCCAAATTAGATATCGTTTTAGGTGAGGTTTTGAAATTATAAATTTGTTGATGTACTTCACATTATCACTTATTATGTATCTTGCTATAAATTTTGAAATGATTATCTGGTTATCACACATACCCCCTGTAAGGATGGGCTGCAATTCCTCTTGGATCAACTAATTCGGTGTTAAATAAGACTTTTCTAACTTTAGTGTCAATATTGGCTACTTCAATTGTATCTTTTCTGGAATCCGTCCAAAATATGTTTCTTGATACCCAGTCGATGCTAATGCCTTCAGGCGAATTGACATCTATAAAAAAGGGAGCGAATTTTGTAAGGATAATAACAATGATAAACTATTTACTTATGTTAAATTATTAATTATTATTATGAATAAAAATATAAAGTATTAATATTTGAATACCTTGATTTAAGAAACTTTCTATTGCTGAGCCATTGTAAAAAGCACTCTTTATTGTTTTCCCTGTAATGTCACTCCAATAAAGTCTTCCTTCAGCACAATCAATGTCGAGTCCGATGGCCATTTGGTAATATGAAATATGAATCGGTTTGCCGGGGTTTTGCGGTGTAGGTTGGAAAGGAACTTTCAGGGTAGACATACCTTGGTTCAATAATAAGAAATTGCCTTCGTGCTTCGATGACTTTTGGCATGATTCGCCATTACCTGTGAAACCTGGCTTGCATTCACAATTGTATTGGTGGTTTCTTTCAACACAGTCTGCATTTTGTGAGCACATTTCTCTGTTGTATTGACAAGTTGCGTCTGATGTGCATTCATATCCGTCTCCATAAAATTGTGGATTGCAAGCGCAGCGATATTCGTATGTTACTTCGTCCCTTATGCAATCTGCATTTAGTCCACAGTCATTGAGGATGTTACAACCTGTTGATTCCAAATCACATTCACTAATTCCGTTGCCCTGATAACCAGAATCGCAGGCACAATAGTAAACGCTGTAATCTGAATCCCAGTGACAGGTGGCATGTTCAGCGCAAACTGCTCCATTGCAGCTATCTCCGGCTCTTATGCACGCATCATTGTGGTCTTTGGTGTATCCCTCAATGCAGACGCATGTTCGCCGAGGAAGATTGGACTCATTTACGTACATGCATTCTGCGTTGTCTTCGCAATCGGCAGAGCTCTCGCAGTCAGCAATGGAATGGCAGACATTACCATCACCCTGGTAGCCGCTGTTACAGACACAGATTGATTTTGATATAGCAGGATCATATTCACAGCGTGCATGCATATCACAAATATCAACTTCAGTGCATGATACTTCCACTTCTATACATTCAACACCGTTTCCTTCGTAGCCTGCTGTACATTGGCACTGATACTGTCCTGTGCTTGTCATTAGAACACATTGAGCATATGGGTGGCACCTATTGACGGCGTTGCATGGAACTGAAAATATACGCTTACAATTAAAAAGTATTACTTATCCAAATGTAAATTTAATATAACATTTTGAGATAAATCTCAAGCTAGATAATTTATGAAACTTCGAAACATGGATTAGTATCAGTGGTGTAGGAAGGGGCCCTGCCACCCAGGTCGGTTTTTGAATTTGCCACCCCCAATATTTCCTTTAATTTTGTTTTTCAATCTCTTACTATTTTTTATTTATGAACTAGGAGTTTTTACTACAGGTGGCTTAATTTTATTTATGTATAAATATAATTTCTTGAAAAATATTTTATTTATTGTTTCGCCCGGAGCCATCCGCACCCCCTTGCTACGCCACTGATTAGTATCAATAAGTAAAAATGGTTGCAATTAATCCAACAGGCTTTGCTAATTTGTTAGTTAGTGTGAGTCACATATTTTTATTTTAGAGAGATAACAACTATTGCAATGTGTATTTAGTGAGTTAATTTCACTTTTACGATAATTTAAGACTTATATAATATTACAACGCATCGAACTCGTTGTTTCCTAAAATACTACTTGGCTCGCTTCACCTCTCAGAAGCTCAATTACATAATATTGGATTGATTGAGAATTTTCTATGATGGCAACAGTATTTTGGCTCTGAGCTCTCTTCTTGAAAAATTGTTTGTGGTTGAATGTAAATTATGTGATGTCTTACTATCAGTGGTATCTTCTTCTTCGTAATATGCTTCGGATGTCGTCGATACACTGACATCTCTGTAACATTGTTGGCCAACTAATGTCCATTCGCTGCCGAAACAGCGACACATACCAAAAAAGCAGGTGGCATCACGGACTTCTTCGCTTAAATAATGGGTAGTCGTTTCAAGATGACAAGTTAAACCGTCTCCACTATATCCGTCATGACATTGGCACTCGTAAATATCAGGCTGATCGAGCTCGTTACATGAAGCGTGAGGAGAACAATTGTCCAAGACGTCACATCCTGCATCTGACACTGGCCAACATCTGTCTCCATTCCCTGTGAATCCTTCATTACACTGACAGTACGCTTCGTTATTTGATTCAATACATTGTGCATTTATATCACAATTATGTCTTTCACAGGGTGAAATTTTTCGGCATTGAACTCCATTACCTTGATATCCTTCGTTGCAGCTACAACTAAAGCTGCCTTCTTGATTCATGCACTGAGCGTTGGAATCACAAGTGTGCGTGCCTGTGGAACATTCATTTATGTCCACGCATATTGGGTCTAAGTCACGCGATTGAATGTATTGATAACCTGGATTACAAATACATCTAAAAGAATCGCCCTCAATAACACAGGAGCTTTGGTGTCCGCAAGATTCTCTTCCTTTTATGCAAGGATCTTCCTGACCCAGTGGAGCAATCTTGCTGCTCATGCCGTATCTTATGATTCGTTCACGACTTTCGAAACCTAAGAAATTTTTGGCAACTTTTAATGTTAAAGGGCTACTCATTGTTTCTTCTCTTGTCAGGAATGGGCACACGTCGTATTGTATAGATTGATCAATAGTGAATGGGTATTGGAGAAGCATATCCCTATTTTTGAAAACTCTGGAGCCTTGCGAAAGGATAAGTCCAGGTCGAGAAAAGGAGTATTGTTCTTCAAATTCTGATAATTCTAGTTTTGTCATGCTTGGAATTTTCGGTATCGATCCTACTATTTCTGCTTCCACTCGAAGTTGATCGTAAACATCTAACCCTAAGTATTGTTGTCTGATTGTAACTTTATGGCCTGAATCTGGAAATAGTATTTCTGCGGTGTGATTAAAATATCCCCCGGTTAGTTGGTAACCGTTCTTGGCTTGCCCTATTGGTCTTGCAAAAAGCCATCCAATAACTCCTCCCAACACATTCAATGTTTGAAAATCGTAACCGAATTTTTCAGGGACTTTCGATAAAGCAGTATAAGATCTTCCGTCTGACATAACTACGTATGCTTGCATTTCAATAGGTTCAACTGATTCTCCGTTCAATTCTGCTACCACTCGACCGTTGACTCTGAGCGGCACATCGTTTTTTAAACATGCTTTTCCATTACCATAATAACCGGGTAAACATTCGCAACAAAATCCATGAGCGCGGTCAATACAATGAGCTTTGATGTGGCATTGCAGTGAGCCTCCTGTGGAACATGATTCAGATGGACTAGTGTATTCGTCAACTTCTTCACTCATCGGCTGTTCAACATTTCCATCGTCCGAGATATTTCCAACATTGAAAATGAATTTACCGGCCGATCCTGTATTTGACATCCTAAAATGAAGGCAAATTCAGATTTAAAATATGTGACGTGATATGTTTCAAATACGTAAAATGAATTAACAATTCAATTAAGTAAAAGCCTGTATGTCATAGTACCGAACTGACAGAAACTAGAGACTTTTGATACAAGTTAAATTGACTAAAATTCAAATTTCCTGGGTCAACGTGCCTCCAATGAAGAGGTTTTAAGACAAACCAATGAGCCAAGAAATATAACAATAGTTATAATACAACACAAAAACCTAAGGTACAAATTCACAATGACTTTGTTGTGTGAATTTCTTTTATAATACTTTACATAATGACAAATATAAGCTATGGTAGATAGAGATTATTTTAACATTAAATGTTCAAAACGTTAATGACCTTATACAATTTGACTAGAATATAGATCAATACATCAATTTGTAGTGTTTGTGGATAATTTATTCCAGTACTTACGTAGATATTCTTCGCATCTGATCAGTGCTTGAACCTTTGAGGATAAAGAATCTGCCATCATCAGAGACGAAGCCTGTTTGCGCTCTCACATCTGGTAAACCTATAACTTGTGACGTTCCTTGAATCCATTGTATACCGTTTTCAGGATACAAAAATTCAACAAAACTCTCCGATCCATCGCTGATGACGATAACTTGATATGTGTTCACTTTGTCGTGACCCATTGCGTGGTACCCGACATCAACCCACGTGGCTATGAATACACTCGTAGCATGAAAGTTTTGCTTGTTTGGGAAATTAAGCTTCACGTCTTCAGTTGCCTTCGCTATTAAATATGCATCTTGAGTCTCTCGATAATATATTGCACCGGATTTACGAGTGTCAACATTCGTATAAAATGGAGCAATCACTGGATAATCCAAAGGAAATTCTGCATTGAAGAAAGCTGATATATCGGTATTAAATGACAATAAGCCATTTGTATTAACCTGAAAAACAAATATCCATACGATAAAAATAATGCACTATTTGTTAAATTACAACAAACAGTATTTTTTTAAATCAAAACTCATTTGATTCAGGACGATATATTTTTTTTATTCTAGCTGTCGGGCTTTTTCAGACTCGAAAAAAAGTGTTTAACCTTAAATAATATCGACTGTAGAAAGGAAAAAAGACGTTACCCACACATATCATATTTTACAGGAGGCGCAAAAAACGTGTTTTGATGATTTTGGGCCGTATGCAAATTATGAATTATACACAACATTGAAGTGCACGGAGACTTCTAAACTGGTGTTTAATTGACATTTTATAATATTAAATAAATTGTTTAGGAAAAACCTTTATTTCTGTGTTTTTTCTTGGTTTTAATTTTTTACAATGTCATCTTTTTCAAACTTAAAAGCTAAATTTAGATACTAATTTGGAATTTGCAGCTTACATCCTTTTGATAGAACGTGTATCAAGCTTCATACATTGTGATTATCGAAAAAATGCTGTTTTGAAAAAAGTGTGGGTTACGTCCTTTTTTCTTTCCACATGTATCTTTCCACAATATGTTATAAATTTCCTAATAGTAAATTTTTTGGGGGAATGGCATTTTGCACTGAAAAACAAAAATTGTGCAGTATGTAGTTTATAAATAAAAGTTGTTTTGGATACTGAATCAATCCAGGTATAATTTTATTCACCATGCTTACTTATTTCCGTACTATTTATGATTCGTATCTTGATGACAAAATATGATTTTTTGTGGGGAAAATATAGTATTTTTCAAAAAAATATACTTGATTACAGCAAAAATAAATGTAAATCGCCCTGTAATAATTACTTAATATAAATTAATTAAAGACTGTAAGAAAAGAAATTAGCATAATAATGATAGGAGGTATAATTTCGTCTGATCCATGGTATAGTAGTCAACGTCGGTAGCTTCCGTAACGGATTTCACGGGCCCCAATAAAAACAGCATTTTTTTAGTCGATTTATCGATCTTTGTTTGAAGGTATGGATGCCTGTGATGTCTAAAAGTTTTCTCCCACCTTTCCAACCCTAAAACAAACGTGGCGTAGCTATAGAATTTACCTAACCGCTAGTCTTGTCCTAGCCATATCCTTTCTATCTTTTCGAAAAAAAGAGAGGTTGAACAACTGAGTAACAATCAGTTCGAGTAGAAAATTATGTAGAGATACTATCATTAGTAGGCCATATGCTTCAAATTAGAAGCGGAATTGGATTAAGAAATAAATAAATTTAAATTTGTTCTGTAGGAATATCTCTACAATAAATTAACTGGAAGTTATTTTAATTTGTAAATTAGATAATGCTTGACATATATTTTTTAAAATAGTAAAATATCTTATTTTATCAACAGTTGAAATTTAAAAAAACATGGCTTTAATTTTCGTTTCCTCAATAGTTCAGTGCTTACACAGGTTCATTCCAATCATATGTAAAACTAACCAACAAATATCGTAATTAAATATAAGTGGGCATATATATTCACTTCTCATAGCGTATAGCTTTTTGAAAAAAATGACATTTTGATAAATTTCGTATAAACACATATTCATTAGTCAAAATAAAAAAATCTTTAATGATACATTGAAAACTTTTTTTTCAATATATTATGGGACCTAGTCTGAAAACCAAAATATGTGTGTAAAAATGCCACGATGCTGTACTACATATGCTATATTGTGGCTTTTTTTAAATACACAAAGTGAAATCAACAACTTCAGTCGTTATCAATGAAACAGAATTACTTGGACAGAATAAAACACAAAACAAGTGAGTGAATATGATGAACTATGAACTATGACTGATAGCCTTTATTATTATCAGCATCTTTCTTTAAATAACTACTTAAGTTAACACGCAAATGCTATGATATTGATAATTTGGTATTTTTAAAAAAAGTTCTATAAAATAAATATGTATCCGGAAATACTGCTTTATGTAAATGTTCAATAATAATTCTTTATAAAAAACGTAAAAAAGGTAATTATGAGTCTGGCACGAAATTTTATTTTCCTTACTAAATTATCAACGTGGTTAGTAAATACAATTATTTTGGTAAATATACGGACTCTTTATTAAATCAAAGAAAATCTATGAAAATGCTATATCTAAAAATACTATAATATTTTATTACAGTACCGATAGATAAAATCGTTATCATTTAGTGAACTATACCTAATTTTAAATTTTATATGTATTATAAGATTGCAATAAATGGATTATAAAAAACCCATTCATAAAAGGAAATATGATATTAATTAATATTATATATGCAATAATCAGAATTATCATTAAAGTAATATATTTGTGTAAAGACACAAGATAGCGCATATGGATTTCTAATATGTATATTAACAGAAGATCATTTGACCAATCTAAGGAACTAAGAAAAGGACTGGCTCTGGTATCAATTGGCTAACAGCTAAGCCAATCGATTTCACTTCACCCCTTTTTTAAAGATTGAGTAGCTGGAAAGGTATTACAAATTGATTTCATTTAATGTCCATTCATGAATCGATTGTAAAATCAATTGATGAAAATATCAATTGGAGGATTGACTGTGAAACGGAGCAGGATGGAAATTCTAGAGTGTTGCCACTCGGCTACAGTGATACACATATGCAAAATTAAAAGTAAGGTAAACCCAATAAACTAAAATTTAACAAGAAAGCGAATTTGTGATCAAATTGCGTAATTATTAAACTCACTAACTTAGTAAGAAAGTAGATTAATACTTTATACATATAAATATATTTGTAATAAAACAATATTCGGCATTACGGCTAACGCCAGTATGACAAATATTCTGAAAAAATAAACTTATACGAGATAAAATCCGTAAGAATTTTAGGTCAACTCGAAGAGAAGACACCACATAGATGTATGTCTAAGATCTAAATTTTAAAAAGAAAATATCTAAATTTGGTATTGACCTTACTAGGACTTAAACCCAGTCTAGTCCGATCGCTAGGGCAAAGCTGTTGCAAACTAGAACAACAAACGGCAAAAAATGATAACATTCGTTTTCCAATCATTTTTTACTAGATGTGACACGTGTTTCGCGTATTTGTGAAGAATTTTAAGACTGAACGTAATTAAATAATATTTCTAATAACAAAAAAAATGTTAAATATATAAGGTTTATATTGAAAAATATTACCTAATTTCACATAAATTTAATATGTTCGTTCATAAAACAACTAATTCGTTCATAATTATAAGAAAATATCTTATTAATCTGCATTCTTTCAACAATCAAAAATTATGCGTTAAAGATTTTTTTAATCAGTTTATATTGTTCGTAAGATTCCAATCAATTGGTTTATACGAAAAATGATATGATGAGTATTCATTCACATGAGTTCACTAATGAGCGATTCGATGTCACAGAGTCCATTAACACTTACATATAAAGATTCGTAAGTACGACCGTATAACACTATCGGAACGCGCAGAGTCACTTCCGGGGAGGACAAATCATCCCCGCTGGGGAGCTGGCTGTCAAGGCCGCGCCCATATGTGTACAAGTCTTCGTTGGTGACGGCGTTAACCTGCGTTGAAGTTGTGACCAGGAACGCCAACCCTATTGCAACTATCACGCTTCCCCCGATCGACCGCATTGCACTGTGTTACTCACGACACTGGGCCACTGATCCAGACGACGATCGTCTCCGATTGACTCTTCCCTAGTTGATTAATTATACGCATCGTTCAAACTGTGAGTCGGGCTAGTTTTACAATAAAAATGTAGCCTGTAGATACTTCAATTTGTAAAGTTCTAAGATCCTTAACGTTATCAATATTATTTATATCATTTTTTAATTACAATGAACATGATATGTATTTCCGATAGTCCTTATGAATATTATCTCAATATTTTTTTCTACAGGCAATTTTAATTGACTACAATTTATTGTATTCTTTATGAAAAAAAGGAAGACGATTTTGAATTATTTTTTGTTACCATATCGGCTCTCAATGCGAAGAATTGTGAAGAATCAGAAGTTGTCATACGAAAACTGCTTGTTAGTAAGTCGCTCAATCACTTTTTGTCGAAAAAAGTAAGTAGAGAAAGATATGCAGGGCCGGCGCTACTATACAGGCGAAATAGGCAATCACCTAGGGCGCAAATCATTAAGGGGCGCATACATTGAGTAATAAATTATTTTTTATATTCTAATAATAGTTTATACTTGTATCTGTTCGTTATAATTATGTATCGTATTCTATATAATTCGAAAAAGGTAGGTTGAGCGACTGACTAACAAACAGTTATCGTAAAAAACTTCTTTTGAGATACCTCCATTAGAAGGCCATATGATTCACATTGAGAGCGGATATGCATATAAAAAAATATTCCACTGTTTGTCAAAAAGGGGGCGCGCCAATAACCGTTGCCTAGGGCGCAAAATAACCTCGCGCCGGTACTGAAGATATGACTAGTGTTAAGCTTCTATCTCTTGGTAAATCCTCTTTTGTAGGATTGTATGGGTAGGGAGACATTTTGGACATTACAGCAAGGGCCGACTCGTGGCGTGTGCAAAGTGTGCGTCGCACTAAGATTTTAGTGCACACGCCGAAGACGCTTCGTAAACAGGCGCAGAAATCCTTGAGCCATTACTGATCACAGCCATCTAGCCATGCATTAGAAAAAAAATACATTAATACAAAATAATATGAAACTGTCCGTTTTTTGGGAATCGAGCCTGTACCCACCGCAACTGAAGCCAACGATCAGTGCCAGTGCCAGATTATTTGGCGCCCTAGGCAACGATTATTGGCTCGCCCCCTATTTAACAAATCTTCCATTTTTTTTCGAAATAATGAAACAAGGACAATTCACGATCATTAGATCTACTCCCAATGTGGAGAATATGGCCTCCTAATGGAGGTATCTCAACAGAAGCTTTTCTACGTGAACTGTTTGTTACTCAGTCGCTTAACATCTCTTTTTCGAATCATATAGAATACGATACATAATTACAACGAACGATTAATACAAGCATCAAAATAAAATAAAATGTACTATTATTTATTATTATTAGAGTATATAAAAATAGTTTTAATAGTCCATTTATGGGCCCTCTGATGGCTTGCGCCCTAGGCGGTTGCCTATTTCGCCTGTATGGTGGCACCGGCCCTGCCAAGGATGTTAATCACTCGACTCGTCCATACAATCATTGTGACATAATGTTTTTTAAATTAATTTAATTGAGTTTGTGATAAATCGATTGAATACAAAGTATTCAATTGATTTATATAAAAAAACTTACAAGAAGCGCTGACTCAATACATACTTTTGATATCTTCGATATTTACAATTTTCGTATTCGTTAAATTAATATTTATTTTAATTTCGACAGATATCAAATGAAATTCTTCAACCCTGGTCAGTGATAAGAGCGTGGAAAAAAATAAACGCTTAATGATACCATTATGTACTTATTTTTTAAAATTCGAAATACTATTTTACTCATTTAGTATTTCAATTACTATCAGCGGTAAAGTTCGTAAAAAATAATCTTTGATTAAATTATAGTAAAATGAAAAGTAACATAAAACGGTTTATTGCCATATGATTGTGTGTTACGTATAATGTAATAATTTTATACACATAAAGCGAATCTAAGCTTTTTTTTACGGCTTAGTAAAAAGCTAATACATTTTTTTCAACAAGTGTGAAACATATTGTTGTTAATGTGATACCCTTTAATCACATCGTCCGTTTCCACTTAGTACTTCCACGTATTTTAACAGTCTTTCCATACGATGCACAAGTTATTTGTAAGAATTTTTTTCTTTCATGTTCCCATTTTCAGAATCGGATAACGTGGAAGGAATGATATCGACTGTGGAAAGGAAAAAGGACGTAACCCTCAATTTTCCAAAACAGCTTTTTTTTCGATAATCACAATGTATACAACTTGACACACATTCAATCAAAAGGATGGAAATAATAAGTATCTAAATTTAGCTTTTAAGTTTGAAAAAGATGACCTTGTAAAAAATTAAAACCAAGAAAAAACACTGAAAAAAAAGTTTTTCTGAGACAATTTCTTTAATTAATATTAGGTTATGTCAATTAAACACCAGTTTAGAAGTCTCCGTACACTTCAAGGTTGTGTATAATTCATAATTTGCATATGTCACAAAATCATCAAAACACGTTTTTAGCGCCTCCTGTAAAATTTGTAATGTATGGGTTACGTCCTTTTTTCTTTTCCACAGTCGATATGAAAAAAAAAAAGATTTCCATTTACACCCCTTACCATTAAAAGTGCAACCGTCCGAATATAGTATCTGGAAAAATAAAAGTAAAGCAACATATCCAAAGTCAACCAACTAACAACCCTTTTGTAAAATATTATATTGAATAACTTAAAATTTAAATGTTGTGCAGATGGATTTCCTTATTTTCTTTCCTGGATTTTCAATATCTAGTTATAAACACAAAAAATATATGTACATATTAATGTATATATTCTTCTTGTCACACTTAGTCCTAAAAATCGCCAGTGAAGCATTTAACAAATATGCAATTCTTTCTTTCTGGTCATTCTACATTTACAATAAAGTACTATGAAAATGGGTGTTATTTTATGATCAGTTTTTGTTAAATAATAAACATTTGAAATGTTACATTAGAAATTAAGTTAAAAGCAGTGCTCTATCTTTAAGTTCTAGTTCGATAAACTGATATTATTTTAAAAATACTGCAACTTAAAATCAGAAGATTTATATACAAATACATAATTGTATTTATTACATTTTTAAGGGATTCGGTTTCATTTTTAATGTAAAATTTAATTTGATAACTTTGTTATTCCATCGGTTGTGAATTAAGCATCCAATCCCGGAGATTCGGAGATCCGGAGATTTCGGAGTGGGCATTTTTTTATTTTCAATTTAGTTTTAATAATTCATTCCCGGTTTTTGTTGGCACAGTTCATCGAGTGAGTATTGTCATTTTAAAATATGAATACATTTTTAATATTTTAAATCTTGTCCTGAAATACCGTTATTGATAGTGAGACGATACCGGGATTGCAAAATTGAATAACTGCTCGGTATTCTGGAATTGGAAGCCCTAGTTGCGAAATAAATTGTGACACGTGATTCACCATGCCCCAACTTCTATTTTGTAATTTTTATGCTCAGAATTAGATTCAAGTTTTTTTTGTTCGTAAATAATCTTACAATGGTTTGTTTAATGATTATTCTCAAATAGGCGAAATACGTTTCATAATTATTTACACAACATGTGGTTACCTTAATTTGAAAAGGTTCTATTTGCACTTTACCATGTTCTGAGATACAAGCGTTTGAATACTTGACTGATCATACGAATGTTGTTTATAAATCGATTATAAAAAGTCATATTGTTTTTTAGAAGCTTTAAAATTACTGTATGAAAGAAAGTGTGTACTCTTCAATCCTGCTAACTTATTTATTTAAAAATGTACGACTCTGAAATTAATATATATGCTAGATTGTGGCAAATACAACATTTTCCGACCAAAAGGTCATTTTATGCCAAAATACCAGTTAGAACCTTAATAAAGTAACGATGTGGTGCTACATAGTAAAGTTATCATATTTTAGCTATTCGTTACATCATTCTTTTATAATTAATGGAATTTCATATGTTTTTTGATAACATTATGAAGCAATATTGCATTAGAAGTAGTGGCAACATTCACTAAAAACAATATAAAATTAAATTTTAAAAATTAAGGTAAAACACATTGAATATCAAATAATAATATTAAACAAGAAATTTATTAAAAGTTGAACTGCAATGTTGCTTAATTTATAAATTATGTGAGATTCAATTTAATTTGAATACTTTGTTCGGATGGTATATGATTAATTGGAAAATCTGCTCACGAGACGAAAACTCTCGGGAACGTTTTTTAGTGCCCGAAGGCAACATGGATTTTGCATTTGCGCCATCGTGTTGGAAAACTTTTTGCTCATACGGAAAAATGTTTACCTGATAAAACTTAAAATTCTCTCGCAGAAAAGTGTTAAACATGTAAGTTGGCACTTAATAGTTTTACGAACTAAAATTTATTACTATAGCTTCATTGCAGTTATGATTTTTTTCCCTATTTATTCAAAAAACACAAGCAAATAATATTAATTTACAGTGTACATAATTTAGATGTCAAGGAACGATAGCTAATTCAACCACAAATCAGAACAATTTTAAAGATATGGAATATTTGTGTAAAGTTTGCATTTCTATTATTATTTTATTCCACCCACGATAAACATTTCAAATTTATTTCTATTTTTTGCGCGATTCGCCAAAATATAAGAAACTAAATTGATTTTTTTTTTAAAACAAAAATCTTTTAGAGTAAGGTGACTGTTGAATTTTTTGTAAAAATGACATCTATTAATGTAAAAAATAGTAAAATATTTTTTTGCAAGCATTCTTGTTGATTTAATGTAACACACTTGAATTTTTAAAAAATACTGCATGATTAAGGCATTCCTTATTATAATATGGTTTGAATAACAGTGCATTTAATTCCACAAGAATTAGATAAACATTAATTTAGCCCATGTCTGTTCCCATTGGAGAATATATGGCATTCTAATCGAGATATTTCAACAGACGTTTGTTACAGAGCTGTTTGTTACTCAACTTTTCTGATTTGAAGGGATTAGTAGGGGTAAAAGGATAAGCACGACAGGAATAGTAGTAAACTAATCGCCCTCGCTAAGCCCTGTTAGTTAAATATTAGAAAGGTGGGAGGGAATTTGAAGATATCACAAACACGCACCTTCTAGTATAAATCAAAAAATCTTCAAAATAAGCTTGAAACAATACTGTTTGTACTTGGATTCGAGCCCGTAAGATCCGTCCCGGATGATAACAACGTTGACCGCTACGCCACGGATCCGACATTAGGGAGTGAAATTATATTAGCTTAAAGCTATTTCAACTTCATGCCATTGTTCGAACCATTTTTTTATTTATAACTTTTTATAATTAGCAAAGCATTTTAGGCTAAGAAGAGATACGCAATATATTTTATTCTCCGCTACTCTGGCACCCTAACTTTTATTAAAAAACATATTAAACGTAATATTTGTTTGTGTTTTTTAAAGAAATGTAGCAGGCTTATTAAATAATCGTGAAAGTAAATTCTTTGAGTAGTAGTTTAAGTAACGGTGATGGATTAATGTTTGTTTGGCCAATAGAAGGTCGTTATCATGATTATATCTAAGCCAAGTAAATGACTATTCAATCAATATTAAATATTTTTAGCTGTAAACCCGTTGCCCTCAACGGGGGGGATTTTCGTTGCATTTTTAAGTAGTCAGAAAATTTACTGGCGTGAAAAATAAATTACAAACCTATTGATTGAATAAGCCAGAAAATCTAAACGTAATTAATTCTCTAAATGGATTTTTTTAGGTAAACACCCAATTCTCTTAAAGAACTAAAATACACCGGGACTGCAATACAAAATATGCAAATAGCGCATATACTAAAATATATTCATAAAAATCATAATTGAGCTGACCTGCTGAGTTGCTATATCCAATATCCATCTTTCTTGACGCCATCGAAAAGGCGAAATCGCGATCATACAAAAAAAACGTACAAACTTACCTTATCGACTATTAATATATAGATTATATATCATACTTTTCCGTAAGCTGTCTGCGGAATAGGTCACAGTGATAATTTTTTCTCAATACTAAATCGCTTTTTAACTAAAATGTCAAATTGTATATAAACTTTCGATCAAGTTTTGATAGAGTTTAAAAACTGGATCATATTTTATATAAACTTCTAGAATAATAAATTATTAATACAATTATCGATCACTCCCGGAAGTCGATAGCTGCAAACTATTCATGTAAACATTGGTATGTTAATAAACAATATTCCATATCTTATTCTCGATTTCATTTTATCACATTCTTAGTTCATTGACATCATTGGCTTACTTAGGTATAACAATTTCCCGTGTTTGATTGATTATGTAAATATGTCGTTTAATTTTGAATTGTTTAGTAAATATTGACAAGAAACCCTTTATTGATGAAACTAAAAACAAACATAAAAAATTGAAAGTTTGTATAATATTATGCAAAATTCCTGAACTCAATTACTAGAGATTGGATGAAATGTTTCTTTTTGTATAATATGTCTTATGTTTAAAATGTAATCATGAATACGATAGTAATACGTAATAATTTACCTAAAATCGATTGGCAATCTTTCACGATTCTCTTTACTCGTGCCGTAGAAGTTTTAAAATGAATTGACGCCTTCAAATATTACTACTTTTCATCATGTTAGAAAAGTATAACTGAACCACCAAGAGGGGAAGTGAGCAAACTCGTAAAATAATAAAACTCTTTTCTTGGACTTAAGTACAATTACGTCTTTACGCAATGTGTATTAGCTGAAGTGACTTCACTTTCACGTGTAGAATATTACAACGCATCTAAGATATTTTTTTCTGAAATACCAATTGGTATGCTTCACCTCTAATAGACCCAATTAATGCTCTAAAGATATTTATGTATAAATGGACGAGATTTTCGACGGTACAGGTAATTCTTTATGTTTTGTTTTCTTATTAAAATAAATGGTATCCGTTAGTATTCATTGAAGATAAAAATTAAATTTTTGAAAATTGGGTTGGTGTTTTATTTAAAATATCGTACATCGCAGCGGAACATTTTCGAGGTTTGTGAAATGGACGGTAATTGACAGAAGTGATGATAAAAAGTAAAGTATTGATTTTTTCATTAATTACAAAAAAAATCATACTCGTCATCTTGTTTTCTTTAAAAAAAACCGAACTTATTTAATCCATTTACATTTTAAAATATCGTTGGATCTATGGATCAAAACTTCTGTTAATGATGTATGTTGATACTATTCTACGTTGTTGATACTATAATCAGTGGCGGTTCCTGACCTAAAATCTTGGGTGGGCTAGAGAAAAGCATATTTCCACTTCACCTTATACATTAATCTACAAGCAAATTAACAAATACTACGACACTACTGCAATGCATAAATTATTATATAATAAAATCAATGCTAATGTAACTAAGAAATAATATAATAGAATAATAACACGGAATCCTTAAATTCGTCTCTTTCAAAGTGAAATAACAAGTACCTACTAAAAGCAGTATAGAACTGTCACTTGCTGTCACTGAAAGTCAATTACCTGTCACTTTCATACAATACAACGTTATTGGTTTTCTGTTTCAATGCATAAGTATGCGTATTAGGCAGATTCTGTTTAGCCCCCAACGATCAACAGAAGCTTGACAGATTGAAACACTATCGTGTGTATTAGGTGACGTTTCCGTACATACAAATACAAAAAAAATCTAATCGTGCTTGATTGCGCCCCAGTGTAAAGAAAAATTGCATGATATTGTCTGTGGTTACGGACTAAACATCTAATAGCCCCTGAGTGGTGTTGCCAGAGTGACGTGAGTTCCCGTTCCCTGTGAAGTATTTATAGGGTTATTGTTTTTTTTATGCCGGCTCAGTTTAAAATTGTAATACAAAACACAATCGAGAATATGATTGTAGGTAGACGTAACATTGTCTTATATTGACAGAGGAAAATTAAAACAAAGATATTATATTCATTTGGGAAAGGTTAGTTACGCTTATAAATGTATTTATTTTGTTCAGCGGCCGAATTGCTGTTCATTTTTATTCAGCCATGTAATGTTTTGGGCGAAAAATGCAGGTCGGGCTTAGCCCACCTAGCCCAGTACCTAGAACCGCCACTGACTATAATATGTTGATGAATTCTAGAAGTTATCTCCATCCCAATGCTACACCTGTTTTCTTCTGTCTAATGAATATTATCGTTAAGAATTTTGAAATAGGCAATATGACTTCAATACATTCTTCTTTATGTAAAAGTTAATTTAAAAAAATATATAAAAAAGTAAACGATTATTGACAATGTCGACTCACAATTTGAAGTATATCTCAACAGAAATTGGTTTACAAGAACTGCTTGTAGCTCAACTGCTCATTTAAGAGAGAGTATGGATAGAAAGGTAAAGCTAGTATAGAACCAGCGGTTTATCAATCGCTTTAGCTACTACCTGTTTTTAGGATTGGGGATGTGGGAGTCAATTTAGACATCACTTAAATCCATCTCCTCAAACACAAATCCATAAATCGGTTCACAAATCAATATATTTATATGTAACTTTCAGCACTACACTCAATGAAATAAAATATGAGATATATGTAATTTATTATCATAAAATCTTTTCATATTTTTATTTGCAACTGTTTATTGCACTTTTATAAGTCTTACTCGGTTTTGTGTAAACAATGTGTATTTTATCAGTTAAAAGTGATCGTGACAAGCGAAACCGGTCCTGATCTTAATAGATAAATATGGAATTATACAAAAAAGTGTACATTAATATTAATTATTAGGTAGTTGTATTGCAGTATATGAAACAGGGCTTTCTTAGAAAATTGTCTCTGCTACGAGATTCTTCTCTGTTATTACGTTGTATGTGCCCTTGATATAATACGCCTTACAAAAGATAAAAGAATTCTTGAAAGTTAGGGTCTTTTGAATGAACCCTTGATTCAAATGTTTTCTTATAATACGTTCATTAGTTCCCAGTAAAACCAGGGAAAGATTTTTGTTATACAAAGCAATAAGTACAGCTTCATACAATGTCACTCAATAGAATACGATATCACGTAACATAAAAAACGACAATGTTACTCTACACCTATTTATGTGGATGGAGAGCATTTCAAAAGACCTATTTTAAAAGACAGTAACTTTTTCTCTCCTAGAGAATTCCATTTTAGATGGAAGTAGTTAAAAGGGCTGTTAGTCAATCGCTATGTCCCCCCGTTTATGCAGCGGGTAGTGGAGGATCGATCAACAAAATACAAACTCCATTTCCTTCAATTAAACCTTAAAATCCCAGATCTTACTTGGCCACAGTACAACATAAAATATTTGTGTAAATATTGTATATCTCAGAATAATTTTTGTGTTTCAAAACAGAATGAAAATTTATAATTCAAATAGTTTCGATTGATTCGGAGGTTGCTTTGTAAAAAAATATTTTGAATATAAAATAATTAAAAAAAACAACTTTATTATTTTACACCGTGTTATTGAAATTGGTACTATTATTTTTTTTATCTAGCACTCACCCTGCGTCCAATAGAAAGAAGAAACATTACATAACCTATAATTTATAATAATCATTTTGATAGTTAACCTAAAAATGTTTTTTTAATAGGTGCTACAATGTGCAACACAATCAGTTGAATAACAAAGTTATCACATTTAATTTTATATAAAAGTAATCGTTATTAAGCAGAATAGTGTTTATTAGTCGTATCTGGGTTACTCTAACATCTAAAATGTAAATAATTTACTAAATTCAATTATGTTTGCGTTAAAAAATATTTCAGAATCAGTTTATCTAGCTATAAGAAGTATGTCACTGCGATATATTTTGTCCTTGCATAGATGGAGTCAAAGGTGAAAACCATTTTGATTATTGATAATTGCCCCCAAAATTAGTCAAAAACAGAAATAGCACGAAACATATAATGCACCAACTAACTATGATTGACGATTTACGTATTAAAATGATTTCAATGAGTAATTTTTCCTAAATTGGCGCCAATCATAAAATGTACGATTTTGAAATGGAGCAAAATCGTTTTTGATAGAATAAAGGTTAATCGTATTGAGATATATATATAATTTAAAAATAGATTACCATCGCTTATTTGAGTGTTATGAAGTTAGTTACACAATGTTTCAACCACTGGATCCCGAAATACCTCCAGTTTCCACTAGTTCAGTAATCTTGATTTGTAATGTCAATAACTGTAAATAGTAACAATAAATTATTAAATAAATGATAAGAAGCGACAAGCTAATTCTACGTATAACTAGAATAAATTTTTAACGAGATGAAGCCGATTTAAATTTCACCAAAACAAATATTTTATGTAGAGATACCATATTAGGATATCTTTTTAACGAGGAAAGCAATAATGAGCATAAAACAACATTATTGTTATAAAAATTGATAAGATTTTTTACAAATCGTGCATATTTGTGACTATTATTTAGTGTTCAAAGAAATGTTTTAAAAAAGTTGCTGTTTTTATAACACAATATTTTACTGAAATTAAGTGTGTTGGATAATTTCACGACACTTCAAACTCAAGAATGTTTATATCTATATATAATCTAGATTTAAAATATGTTATTGTTAAGTATGAACTGTAGTAATTCTAAATTCTAAAAATTCAGACTGCAGATGATGAGTAAATAAATGACAAGCTTTCAAAGATTAAAAATAAAGATAATCCAGACAATATAAAATATATGAATGATGAAAGGTAAACCACAAGTATTCATAAAGTTATGATATAATAAACCTTATCAAATTATTAAGTTTTGTTTTAATCTAACGGGAAAACAGAGCTAAAACTACGTTGGTATCAATAAAGTGTGTTAAGAGTGTAAATGATAACAACCGATAAAATTCTTAAACTTTTATAATGTTTATATAGATAACATAAATAAACCAATACAAGTTAAAGAAACTATACGAGTTCTACACCATATGTCATAGTAAGTATGCGTTGAATACATCGGTTTTATCGAAATGAATATTTTTTAATAAATTACAATCAGGCTAAAAACTAAATTTGCAATGTGTTTGCTACATGAATGGGTTTCATTGGAACAGAAAGATTCACACATCGAAAACAATTCCGTTAATGAAAGATTTAAAATAAAGAAAGTATATATATATTGACTTCCTTATGTATAATATATTTGCATATGTTTATATGCGCACGTGTGTGTAGTGTGTGAGGAAGTATACATAATGCGATTTTCAAATGCATGCATACGGTGTTCCTGTAAACCGGTTTCACTGAGGATTGCTCGCCTCTGTAGCGATCAAGCTCTTCCATCGGCAACGATGATAAAATAATTAATTTTACTAAAGATGTACCAGCGTAACTTGACTGCCCGCGAGGGCGCCACCATCGCATCATTAACGTTGCCATAGTCAACACGTCCTACAATTTTAGTTCTGAGTTCTGCCACAGTCAAGTTAAAATGGTACATCTCTAAAACATTAGCGATAAAGAATACTCGAAGAACTTTGACGCTAACGCACTCTAGGTCCGAAAGATCCATACATTTTATATACAAATATATTAGCAAAGAAGAATATAACTAAAGCTGTGCAATCAGACGTACTCAGCTTTGCGATTGCATGTTTCTGTAAATTTATTGTTTCGCGAATGCATTATAAGAAGTATATCGTATTCTTTTTCATTTTTTCTTCAAAAACGAAAACCTCCCGGCAGTAATGTGGCGGGAGTTATATTGACTTTCGAGAAAGCAACCAACTCATGAATATATTCAAACGTGCCGCGTCGACAGCCAATTTTTATCTTTTTTTCCATTTTTCACTCTCAATAGTTAAACGAAGCAGGAACTATTTTTCATTCCCTTCCGACGGGGTGTGTACTCACATTTTACCCCAATGTAACGCTTCAATATTGGCATCCCTAGAACGTATTAATTGATTTAGTATTTCGTGAAAGTTATCTCGTCTGAGCGAACAAAAAAAAAACATTTTGGTGAAATTTATCTATGAAATAAAGTGTTTTCTTTAAAATGATGTACCAGTATGAAATATGAAATATTAAAATGATGTACCAGTATGAAGTATGAAATATTCTATGAAATAAAGTGTAATAACTACATTAATTTCTAAAGGTATATAAAATAAAATATATTTTACTAAAAAAATACCGCAAAAATAATAACAGTGTAGGTGTTTGATACACATACATATTCACTTTTTAGTAAAAAAATGCGACTATTTGGTGATACAAAAAGTATACCAATTTAGAATGCTTTCAATGTGTCAATATATGTAATGTATAAAACCATCTTTTTATGCATGCTTGTTTCCAATGTGGAGCATATGGCCTTTTAATGGAAGTATAAAATTCTCTCTCAATCACTCGATCCCTAAAATCGGAGTGTGGCGAGAGCCATCGGTTAATCGTTAGTCTTTTCCTTGTTATCTCCTTCTATCCCTACTGTCTGCAACAAAGATAGGTTGAGTAATTTAGAAATAATCAGTTATCGTAGAAAAACTTCTGTTGAAATAAATTTAGGAAATGGTGAAAAAATTGTCACCCTGCGTTTTATACAGTATGTTGCTATGTGACTAAAATAAATGTAAAAGTATTATCAGACCTTGATTTAAAGGTAAACTGAAATATGTCTCACTCTTTGTAACACAGCGAGCAGTACACTAATACTGTACTGAAAATTAATACTGGTCCATGATAGACTTGCTTAAATTTTCAAAATGCTAATGAATATAAGTGACTTTAATTAAAATTGAAATAATTTAGAATGAGCAATAAAGGTGGGATAGTCTCGAAAACATATAATGCTGCCGGAGTTTTTGTCTTAGATCTCATCCCAATGTAAAAAAAACATATCACATTACAAAACGTAGGAAGAACAACGATAATTACTCGCTTGTATTTTTATGCCCATATCATTTTCAGTGCGCGGCGCTGGGGAATAAAAAATAATGCACCACGAATTCAAAACAAACCGAACGAATTTTCCTAAATTTTCATCGTGTACCATTTGCCAACCAATCCCTTTGTGATTGTAAATTTAGGGAGGGAGTTGATATGCAGAAGGGCTACCCAGCTTCCTACTCAACAAGCAGCTTATTATACATGAAACGATGTGAATGGAAATATGCTAACAAATCCCTGGTGTGTCATCAGTAATTGTGACGACAACTGAAGGCAAGGGAGAGGATTAAAGATGCTCACCGAATAGACCGCTTTTTACCAAGTCACCTTAAATTTCAAAATACATATTATGTATCCCTTTGATAATTTCAAGTTTATATCACCCCAGTTATCGTATATGGCTGTGATCTGATAAAACATTGTCTATATATTTGTTTTGAAATACGTCTTCTAATAAAAGCAACCTTGGCGATATCATGATATTAATCCAACTACAGTAAAACCCCCATTTACACTAAAGTCGGGACCGTGTATTTGGGGGTAGTGTAATTGGGGTAGTGAATCTCATACAAAATTAAAGATTTGTTTTTTTCCGCGAAAAATGCTGAACTAAGATTTCCCTTAGTTTTGCAAAAAAAAAATATGGACGAAATATTTAGTTACTAAGTGATAAAATGCAAAGCGCACCAAAATCCAACACATAGACAGTCGCCTGGCTATGCGTGTTAGCCTGGCACGTGTTGAATACACAGACGCTAGCCAAAATTTCACTGTATGCACTGCACATACGACCGTCTCGTAGCAACGACAATGGAATGGTGCAAAAAAAAAGGTTCGTCTATTGTCTCATAGTGATAGTGAATAATTTTTGTTACCTTTGATTTTTGTAGTGTTTTTAATAAGCAATATTGAATTTTATTATTATATCCTGAATTGATTTTTATACAACCTATCTTCTATATTTTTTTTTGTTCAAATGTGTTTTTTACACGGTATCGCGTGTAACGTATCTACCGTGTATATGGGGAGTTCAGTGTATTGTGTTTTATAAATGTGTATTTTTAAGCCATGCCCGCTGAACTTCCTATAGAGTTTATACGAGAACTGTTTGTTACTCATTTGATCCACTCCTCTGTTTTCAAAGAGAGTAAGGATAGAAGGATAGGCCTAAGACTAGAAGTTAACTAATTGCTTTTTCAAGAACCATTTTTATGATAGAATGGGTGGGAGGAAGGAATTCAAGACATCACATGCACCCATGCCTTCGAACGGAAATCAATTTATTAAAGTTGTCTCTAGTGGGAATCAAACCCGTGACTTCCGTGTTCTTAGCCAACGACGTTGACAACTCAACTACGCAGCTGATTTTTTTTTGCAATAATTAAAAAAAAATAAAAATAAAAATGTTCGTAAAAATAAATTAAAATTATAAAAAAAACCAACCCGAAAAAGTGTATCATTTTTCTTAATTGTTTTTGTGGTTTTTCAAGAATAATTCAATCACCAACATCGCAAAGCGCTTATCCAGTTATTGAATATAAAGTCAAAGAGAATAAATTATCTCGCTGTGCAGACAATACACCTCAAAGCCTGGGATTACTTTCGTTGTCAAATTTAGATTACTCCAACTTCATATTTGAAATTATCAAAGTGTACTTCAACAGAACAATTCAAAGGGGAGCTACTGAAAATACAATGTTCTTCCAGTAAAATACTTGTTCTAATAACTTTACGAGTGGCTGTCTGTATGTGATATTGTATTTGCTTGTCTTAAGACAATATTATTATTTTGTTTTTGATTTTCTATTAGAAACAGTAATTGTTAAATGTGGTTAGAACATATTCAATAACAGTAACATGTTTCTGTGTATTGCCTGAACACCGCTCGGGTAAGACATAATTGCGGAATTGCTTTTCCAAGCACATAGAGTGCAAATTAAATATTTTTACGACTCTTAAAACAAAACATCAGAGACTAAAAAAACACTCTTTGGTACAAGAGATTAATTTATTTTTTGAACAGATAATTTACCTAAATATATCCAATATTTTATGTATTTCAATACACAATATATCGATGTGTAAAAAGTGATAATAAAAAACGTATTATTCTCAACAAAAGAAACAACTTAAAGTTCATCAGATTTGGTTTTATTCATTCTGTCTTATCGGCAATGAGCGATCCTGTAGCTAGCCGAGTTGTTAGTGCATTGGTACAAGTCTTGGCATATTGAAAATGAAATAAATTGACTTTTTAATCGATTTTCATTAAGTACACGTGTGTACTTAGATCTATATCTCATAAAGGGTGAGGAGCAAAGGCGGTTAGGTAATTTCAATCTACGCTCATTAATTCAATTAATCATGTTTACCTTCACAATCTTATCGATACAATATTTTATAAATCATAAAATATATTTTATAACGTCAAAAATAAAAAAGGCATTCTGTATTAAACATGGGCATGTCATGTTTTGGCCGGTGTGAACTTTTTATAAATTCCGTTAGAGAATTTTAATATCTACAATTCAATAGTTGTTTTAGCTTCAAAATTGAACTGTAAGAATTTTAAAATAAAAATTAAATAATCATTTTACTGTCAAAAGTGTTCTAGTCAAAAACATCTTGTTCTCATTCTTGGCCAGTAAAAACTGGCCAAATCGTTGAGAGGCAATCAAATCGCATGATTTGAACAAGCTGAATGGATGTTATTCAGTATTTTGAATGTAATGTAAACATTCAACGTTTAATAAGTTAACGTTGAGTGTCTCGATTTTTCATAGTTATTAAAGTTGGTTTAAATTAAAATTTCGATTAAAGTAGTCAAACAAACATTCGGATTTCCTGAAAGATAAATTGAAACTGAGTTGGCCGTGTTTGATAATGAACGATTAAAATTATATAATAAAAATAAAACATTATATAATTATTATTTGCTGTAACTCTTAAGCAATTTTATTATACTCTGAAGACTGGTTTCACTTAGGTAGGGAGTATTTAATCAATTATGATTGATCGGTGGACAATACTCTTTTGCTAAAAGAATGATCCTGATTATATTGTCATAATGTAGAAAAAGTACTATAGTTATTACAATTTTGTATTTAATTTTGTTCCAAATAAATTTAAAATACTTGAAAAGAGAAACTCAATTGCCATATTAAACATCATTTTGTTGAAATTTTAGCGAAAAGATACAAAACAAAATCACGCTAATCATTTTCTTTTGAAAACAGAAACGTCTTAAAAGGCACATACGGAAATATAATATTTAAACAAGCAAGTTAACATTTGACAAAGAAATGTGCTTTGTGCTTAAGCATATTGGAAAACAAAGTTTAAACGTGGATGTGGTTTTGGTAAAACTCCTTTCCAGAATATAATAAATTGTAAGCATGTTTTTTTAAAAAAAATATTTTCGTATAAAATACACATTATAAAAATATATTATATTTAGTTTCTATTAGAATAATAATTTACTTCACTGAAAATGAAAACATTTCTACATTATTATTAAATGTGTATATTTGTGCAGTGTGTAAGACTAAACACTTAAAAAATATAAAACAATGTGAAATGAACAATATAATGGTTCATTTTTTATATGTATATGGAAGTGTTATTATATTTTATTTACATGGATAAATATATATATTAATTCATGCCTGCTCCCAATGGAGGTATCTCAACATAAGTTGTTTTCTACAAGAACCATATGTTGCTCAGTCGCTCAACCTCTCTTTTTCATAGAGAGTAAGTAGTAGGGATAGAATGATAAGGCCAGAAAAGAACTAGTGGTTAACTAATCGCTCTCGCTACGCCCAATTTCTATCGGAAAAGGTGGGAGGGAATTTTTAGACATCACAAACACCCATGTCTTCGAATAGAACTCGATAAATCAATCGAAAAAACGCCGTTATAACTATATATTTTTTGTATTTAGTAATAACATCATATTACAATGAAGCACTTATAATATTTCCTCTAACCCTTTCTTCTAACACTTAAAGAAAAATATAGTTTCTAAGAGCTTCAAAACCGTAAGAAAACACCAAGCTGATGGAAAAACACTAATTTCATTAGATATACATTTTCTTACATGGAGAGGCGTTCGATTTTAATAAGAACACGAAGAAAAGTTTCTATTAACCCAACGTATATCAATCAGTTCTTACAAAGCTCTACCGGAATCTCGAGCTTTTATTTGGTCACAAAACAAATAAACAATACGCCTATTGACGTATCAAGGACTTTGTATTAGATGCTCTCGCGTGCTGAAATGGGTTCTTTGTAAAGCTTTTTGTCCCCTGAGGGCTCCAAAGGTCATGGGGTCACCAGGGATGGGAAAACATCCACGAAATACGCGGGGGCGGATGAAATAATAAACCGAAATCTATTTGTACAGGACTCGGGATGATGTTCATATAATCCTGGATTGGGTCCGCAAACGGCCGGATAATCGGCTAACTACAAGCCGCCAGGAGCAACTGTATTGAAAAGTTTTTCATCCAGATAACGTAAATGAGATAAACATTAAATTTAATGTAGGTCATCCTTTATGAAGTTATATGTCATTAAATAGAATTTTGATACATCGATTAAACAACAAAATTCAACGATCAACTAAATTCTGTTTAATTAACTGAAGCACAAATAACATACAAAGTGTTTCAAAACAGAAGACTAGTATTTGTCATTGTTAAATGCAAAGAAATGGATGTTTTTGAATTTATCATTATATTTACAATAACTTGAATATTTTTATACGATCCTGAAATTGAAGCCATTGGAGATAAATAAACTAACTATGCGTAGTTTTTAGGCTAATATCTTAATAAATTATCCTAAAAATAATAATTAAGTGACTGAAATATATTTCAATAAGTTCAAAAGAAAAAAAACTTCTGCTAAGTTGTTTCGTAACGAATATGTAAGCACATTTTGCCATAATTTTTTTTGAATATTTATAAAATTAAATTCTTTTTATGTCCAAAAACACGACTATACTGGAGAGTAAAAATTTGAAACAGTGAAAGCGTGTTTATAAGTTAAAGGTTAAAAAAAAGATAGCATATTTAATGAGTATACGCATCATCAAAATATACTTTTTCATAATACATAAATCATTAAACATACGTAAAACGTTTTTATTTCAATACACCGAACTGTATTTAATTATATAACATGATGTTTTGTATATTATAGATTTATGAGATGCGTTGAAGTATATTTCTCTTCTACCAAAAACGGTTTTCAATGAATCATTATTTTTGATTTCTGATCCGTACATTATTTGAAATGCGTTTTTTATTCGAAACCATTAACGCATGTGTTTTAAAATACGAAGGCGGATAAAAAAAAAACCACGTAGTAATTATTCAAGAGATTTTTTGCATATCTGAAAAAAAATTATGACAAAAAAAATCATATCGAGTTTACTGTTTTACACACACTAAACTATTATAGTATGTAATGTGAAAGTCTTTATTCATGTTATATAAATAATTTTAGTATAATTGCATCGTGAAAAAAAAATCGCTTTAATATCAGATTTCTTTTCGAATGGCTTATGGTTATAGTAAGGAAAATAATAATGTAATGGAAGAAAACAAAATACAGTCATTTGTAAAAATCGTAACAAGTGAATTACAATAACTGAAGATATTTTCAAATATACTTCTGTTTTGAAGAACATGTTAGAGATAAGAGTTTCAAAATGAAAAGCGACGAAAAATTCAAAGTCAGAAATATAGTTGTCTGATTAATAGCCAGAGAGAAAAGACAGCCAAAAATCAAACTTTGAAAAACAACGTCTTCTTTCTGCGTAACCGATTACTAAATATTTTTTTATGAACTACTTAAAATATCTGTCTTACAGGTAAAATTTATTTAAAATACTTATTGATTAATGAATTATTTATTAAAAAAACCTATACACATATTATCGGTTTATTAATTCATCGTTCCCGTGGTCGATTGGACGTTGCTGATGGGTCATGCATTTCATTGATTCATTTGCGAAGTCAAAGGTTCGATTCTCAGAATAGAATCGTTCATACATTGATTTTGTAATGCAGATCTCGTAGCCTGGTGGACAACGGACACTTTCACGTATTTAGTTGCATGATTTTTTATGCATGATATTTTTAATCAATTTATTAATTAGTATTCAAAAGTATGATGATATTTATCTTCCCCTGACCATCGTTTTGATCTTGAAAAATAAACAAATACAAAACGATAAATCAATTTATAAGTCCCTTCTCTCATCAAGGTCTTAAAAGACTTTTGACTGAAAAACTTCTGTTGAGCGCTGTATTTAGAATTTATATGATCTACATTAAGAGTACACCATGGTTAATAAGCACTTTTGCTAGCTGCAAGACATTAATCAGGACTGTAAGTTCAGCGTCGGAAAATCGAGCAACTCTGACACCCATTTAGTCCTTTTTTTTTTAATTACTACAAGTTATTTATGTGTGTATTATATACATCTGTGTTTCTCAACCTTTTTGAGCCCGTGCTCCCTTTCGAGTGTCTTTATTTTTCTGTGGCCCCACACCATTGTTTTGTTTTCTCATAAAAAATCGAGCCCAGGAATTTGTGGATTTCCCAAATTTACCAGCGTGGGACCTTTTTTTAGCTCTTCTAAGAATTTTCGAATCCAAAATCCCAGGAATTTACAAATTTGCCCAAATGAACAGCGTGGGACCATTTTTTAGCTATTCCAAGAATTTCGAATCCAAAATCACATAAATATTGGGATTTCGGAAAATTTGCTCGTGGAACCCCTAAACTGAGCTGTGGCTTTCTTAAACAAAAATTTCTGTGGCCCCCCGTTGAGAAACTCTGATATACATAATGAATTTTAAGGGTCTCTTTGTCTTTGGTTTTGGTGATAAATCTTCACAATGTATTATTTATCAATACTTAGTTTTAGATCATTCAAATTCATGTAGTAATACGTCATGAATGTTAAAATCAGGTTTTTTTTTAAAAAAAAGTCGCAGTTGCAGTCTGATTGTGGGTCAATGTTAGAGTTGAGTTTTTTTAAACGACTTCACAACCCTGAAATTGATTAACTGTGACATTTTAGTGTGTTTTTTTGTTTATAATTTTATAGTGAGGATATATCTCTGGTGCAACATTTTTAAATTTAATTTTAACCTGAATACATCGTTGGCCATTAAAGTTGGAAGTATACCCATAAGGACATGACTGCCCACGAGTATAAGTGACACAAAATTCACATGTCGCGTAATAACACTTCCGCGACCCGTTACAACACCCAAATGATTGCAGCGCTCTCGCATGCACTTAGAGTGTGGTGACCAATAACGAGATGTTCTGGATTCATTTTAAATGTGTAAATGCACATAAGAAAAATGTTTTTTTTTTTTTTTTTTTAATAATGTTATAGCACATCAGTTTAAAAATGTATAAATAAATATGGCAAGTACAAGGAAGGGGTTGTATACGATTATAATTACTTATCAGACTGCTCGTGACTGGATTTTTTTTGTATGTAACCCCCACCCGCGCCAAAATAATCAAAATATTGGACACATTATTTCTCATTTACAATTGCAATATTAGAATACACGTCTTCGATATAAATAGTTATCGTACGATCTAAGTGTGACGGTGCAAAATAGGTGTCGAACATATCAACCCAACTATTTGAATAACAAGATAGAGGTCTGCACGGGCCGAAATTTGATAAAATTACCCGGTCCGATATCGCCCAATCCAGGCCCAGCCCAGCCCAGACCCAAGTGTTACTGCCACACTTGTTAAGCGATCAGTTATATCACGTTAGATAGTGGTACATTATAAATCAGTTGTCATATTGGTTCCCCTATTTGATTCAGGAATAATAGTACTGCGATAAAAAGTCTCGGATGAAATATAAGAGATGCTTTTATTTTATTTATTAGGAATTATTATTTTAACTATGCATGTATAACTAATTTCAGACGGGAAATGTGTGTCGTTTTGGGGTTGACCTAAAAGTGAATGGTATTTGATTCAAACCAAAAATAATTTGCTTCGAAAAAATAAGCCGAAAAAAGACAAATTCAATAAATCTTTTATTTTTGTCAGTGTTGTAAAAAGGTCTAACATCGTCAATATAAAACATTCAGTTTTTCAAATGTTTTTTGATTTATAATCGACGTGAAAAAAGTAACTTTAATACTAAGGACATTTTTTCATATTCGGGTTGATAAGGTATTTCAAAATTTATATAAAAAACGGGTATATATTAAATATTTTCAAAATTATTTATGGCAGTTTGGTCACTATTAGAATTCGTCGATATAGTTTGAATACCATATACCGCAATATATTATCTTTAATTGACCAACAAATACACATTCAAATATATGTTCTATAATCGCGATGACAAGCTATGGTCATACTATTTTTCTTAGCTTTCTATAAAGTTTACAAGATTCCTTTGAGAACATCTTATTTGCATCTCAACGTTCCACCTAATTTTCCCTTTACTTTCTAGAATGTTAGTTCAGAATGGAAATAACATCTCGTTTATCTAAATAATACTATCTCTTTAACTTAATTCAGTAGTTGCAACCAGAGTGTGTAAATACAGCTTTATATATCCACGTGTATGGCATGAAAATATTGTATCTAAGAAAACAAATAAGATCCACGTACAGAATGTCTTTATTAAATATTTTTTATTTTTTTCATCGTATAATAAATACTTCCTTCAAAAAATGTAAGATTTTTCAGCATCTTTAACAAGCTAATGGATAGCTTGTTATAATTCTAATCGTAATAATATCCGCAGGCAATTTAAATTACCGTAGAATCAAATTATGAGAATGCATACATCAGAAAAATATTTGACGTTTTGTAGTTGATTTCGTATTTGAGAATTATTATTTACGATGTTTTTACTGTCAATTAAATGTTTGATTCAAATACTTTTCTTAATTAAAATATTTTTTTGTTTTTCTAACATGTAGTTTTCATATCGTCAACGTTTTGTTTATAAATGTAATAGGTGGCTTTACCTACCGTTCATTTGATATAAGTAAATAATGAGTGAAAGCAATTATCGGAAGTTAGAGTAAAACTTTTAAATTAACTGGCATCATCAGAGATAAAGTGAAAATAAATCTTGTTATCTCGAGCCCATATCTTGTAAATTCTTGCCAATATAGGATTATGGAATCTAGGAACACAATAAATATTATTATTTTGTCTGGCATTGATTAATGGTCTATGTTAATAAAAAAACAAACAATTTTGTTTCCTTTAAAAGCTGGATAAGCGAAATGAAAATTCAGAATGTCGAATTTATTTCAATCATATTTTACGCACAACAGAGAATGTTATTTGTACCAAAAATCCCTAACATAAAAAGAGATGTTTTTACGCTCGCATGAATAAAGTCGGCATAATTATGTTTGGTGATAAGCTAAAAAAATCTTGTCACATAAATGTTTGCCTATTTACGGTGGTGGCACTTTTTTTTCAAAACATAGCGCCGTTCGTTTCAGTAAATAGCTGAAAAGCTCATTTCATATCCCATTAGTTCCTACAGGCGTCCCCTCGGTTTTTATTTAAATAATGCCTTAGTTCGCTGTCGCCAAATTTTTTTCCGCGGCGCTCTCTTTTGGAAAGGGACCTAAGCTTGTTTTTGTGTAGTTTTACGAGTCGAGATATTCGAAATTAGGCAAAACAAGCAGAGTTTTTATTCATGTAACTTTATGTTTAACTACCCCTTTTGCTTAAAGCGTTTTAAGTGGAATAACCCTCACATTTAGCTTATTACAGTTAAACTTAACAGAGATGTAAATTACACAATAAAAGTTACAAAAAACTTTAAAAGCTATAGTAATCTTACGTATATTTTTATTACTCAGCAAGAAACTGTGTGTGAACGTTTTATAAAACAAATGTTAACATACTAATCTAACGAAAATAAATATTCTGTATCTAATATAATTTATATAAATAGAGGATTGTAAAACAATTTTTATAAAACTATCATTATGTTTAAGCTTGTATACCTTAGTTGAATCGCAATTAAAAAAAAATAACAACTAATATCAGGACATATTAATAAAGATAAGTTAAGAAAAATGTAATGCCACGTTGAATCTTTGTCATTTTTTCAGCTGTATAATCAACGTTCAAAAATAGTAAATGGTGACATATATATGAGTTTAACAATGAATTAAATTAAGATGGATTGAGTTCAAGATATAACTATAAAAGTGTAATCAAAAATATTCTAATGATTTTCACGTAAAAGTAAATAATATAGTAATATAAATTAAGATAAAGAACGATGAACGAATGAATATTCAATATTACTATTTCTATTGGAAAAAAAATGTTTAAGGAGAATCCTGAATATGGTATTTATATAAGTATTTTTATGTTGTCAGAGACATTAAAACAAACAACTCTTGTTCTATATAATGTTATTGATATTTTGTAAACTAGATCAATCAAAAAAAATGTACAATTATAGTAACATATACACAAATATTGAAATTTAATAACTCAAGTGTAAATGTAAAATGTTGCTACAAAAACAGTGCATTTTATCAATCTATACAATGACGTCGGTTTAATATTAGCTGCACAGTTTCATATTACCAAATCTTGCCGTAAGTACATCGCACTTAGGGGTTGTTTACGAGCATCCCCATGCTAAGGGAACGGTCAAAAGTTGTCCAAGGGATAATAAAGCGACTTCAAGTATGTTTGCTAAACATTTTGTTATGCAGTCGTCGATGTAAGTTCCTCCCAGTAGTTGCTTTGGAGTTTCCCATTAGGCGCTTGGTGCAAAATTATGGGGCCACTGGTGTACTGTTAACGAGGCAATGAAGTGTTCCAAACGATTTTCTTGAAGAACCCGACGAAGCCGTTGTCATTTTGAGAGACGTATACTTTTCAGGGCATGTGAAAGTAAACATTTACGCTGTTGTCAATGTATGTGAAAATGTAAGTCATAAGAAATATTGTGGATTGAATCAGATTAGGTAAATAAAATATAACAGTTTACAAAGTTATTATGTTGAATAGTAGTTTTGTTGGTTTTATGAAACTAAAATGTATTTTTTTCTTAATTAAAGTATGTGATTATAAAAAAAAAATAAAATTACTTGTTACTCGAATCATTCACAACTATTTATGACACACGAAAATTTTTACAATCTCTATTGTAAGTCAAAAAAATATAATAATAAAAACAACAAACAATATCTTCTTTCGTCTAAATATCACGATGTATCCATTTCCGCTATTAAGGTCAATGTCACAAGATATAAAATATTACAATTATTTACTTTTAGAATAATATAATATGAATAAAAATCCTTTTTTTTATTATAATAATTTTTTACTAACATTTTTTAGTAAATGATAGCTGTTATTTTACTAGTAGTAACCTCATTTTCTAAAAATAAGTAGGGCAAATATTCAGAATAAATAAACAACTATTGATAAATTAAGCCATTCTAGCGTACAAGTGTTCGTAAAACACTTTCTGTTAAATGTGATATTTCAGTAAATGTTTGTTTTTTTTTTATAGTTTTACTTAAATGTGTCTTTACAGGGCAACAAAAACGTCTATAGTAAAATATTTGAACAAATACTAAATTTATTTTAAACTGTCTTCATCATAGATTATTTCTTCACTGCAAATAATCAGTTAAGTACTTTTTTTCTAGCGTAGGAGAGCTGTTTTTTTATCACAGAATAAATTACGTGGCCGTGCTTAGAGGTCGGCGGTCACAAGTCAGGGGTCGGGCCGTTGTTTTTGCCGCGCCGAGTTAATTGGTCGTCGGACGTGGACTGTCACATAACTACATTATTCAGAAGCTGCGCAGTGCCCGGGTGACAAAAGGTTGCGTACGCATGACGTCACCAAAAGCTCCCCTTTTTGCTCAAAGTTTTCCGGATTTAAGCTCGTTAGACAACTCAATGTTTTTTCAGCAAATATTATTCTAATCCCTTATGTTTTCATACATATTTTTTTTACTTTTACATGTAATATAATTAGTTTATTCAACACATTACTTGTATTACTAATTACTTGGTTTGTTTTAAGATTTCGACTGAAAGTGCAAATTATGTACATTCTCACAGATTTTGTCACTAACGACCCGGGTTTCGCCTTTCGGCATCTTCAGGCGTTCAAGTGCACGGATGAACTTGAACTGACGCTTAGTAAATGAATGTTTCGTGTTTATATAAGAAATAAATGTATCATTGAGTTTAAAGCCATTGCTGGCAAAAAGGATAAGCTCATGGGAATGCCCACAGATTTGAGTAGTGAGTAGTTTTAAGAATTATATTTATTTGTTTGTCGGAAAAGGTTTTACGATTATATTTATATAGGGTATAGGAGTGAAGACCCGGCATGTTTAATATTTCATTTAAAATCGGAAGGCTATACAATTGTGCTCTGTTTATTTACAAAACTTCATGGAAAAAGAGTTTATGACTGTCCGTATTTGGGTGTAACATTTTTATCCCTTGTTCCTGATTGAACACGTGTCCTTCTGAAATTAAGTGTTTAGCAAAAGTAGACGCGTCTTTTTTCAATCTAAAGGCTGACATATGTTTATATCAGCAAAACAGAAAGGACACTGAATCACAGATTATCAGAACATGTGAGAATGTAAATAATTTGAATGATTCAAACATAATTTTATATTTTTCCCATGTACTAAAAATTCACTCATAATGATTGCGGCTTATCTAGTGCAACTTTGAATCTACAAAGGTTCGTTTTATAGTCATTGAATTCATTATATTGAAATGTAAGCCATCAGATTTGATGTCTCGTTCTATTGATAATAATACAGTCAGAAATAAATAAATGGCTTAACACCAAACGCTTATAATCTGAAGAGTATCTGCTTAAATGAAAAGCCAGGGTGCAGGCGAATACAAACCCACGAAAGAAAAGATTGATGAGTGATCCATAAATCACATTAATTTGATTGACATACTCATCATGCAAAAAAACGTTCATATAATGTAAACACAGGTTACACAACAATAGTAAAAAAAGTATTTACATATATTTAATAATATATATAATATGAAGGTATATCGGTGTTTTAAAATCGATGATGATAAACATTATTGCTTGTTTTCTATATTATTTTTATCAGTATCTAATGAAATATTAAGGTGAGTAAACATAAGCCGAATGCCATTTTGAACAGTTCTTATAGATTGATTTTTCAATCGATTTATGAATTTCTGTTCGAAAGCGTGGATGTATGTGTTGTCTTGAATTCCCCCCTCCCACTCATTCTACCCTAAACGGGGCGTAGCCAGAGCGATTAGCTAACCACTAGTCCTGTCCTAGCCCTATCCCTCTATCCCTCTATCCCAACTATTTTTGACAAGACAGGTTGAATGACTGAATAACAAGCAGTTATGGTACATACTTTTCTGATGAGATAAACTCCATTAAGAGTCTACATGCTCCACATTGAGAGCGGATATAGTAAAAAAAACTTTGTCAATAAAATATTCATATAATAAGATTAAATAAGATTGTGGGTAAAAGTTATTGTATTCAAGCAAAACCACAAGTATGTACTTGATTTATTGTACAATGTAACTTCCACTATACAATGACTTATTATTTTTGCCGTCTTGCTTTTAAATCTATCGGCGTAGTTTCTGACTGAAAATTTTTTTCTCAAAAATAGCGAGCTTCGATAAGAACCATTAAATAGAATTAACAAAAATATCACGATACGCTGCCATGGCAAAATTATTGCCGCAAAATAGGTAAGTTAACAAGTATGTAAAACACGTTGTTAGCTCCTCATATGTATAATCGGACGATTCAATGAAATGATTGCAACTGCCGACGACATCGATAGTCGACCCGCACATTCAGGCTTTATCGGCAGAGCATTAAAACGTTTAACGGGGCAGACGCTTAGCGGGCCAAATTGGGCCATAAACAAGCCTGCTTTCCCAACGTCCGCTGCGGCGTTGGCGTCGGGACGCCATTCCACCGGAAACGGCCTATGACGGCACGCTCGACGTCAAACCCTGACTAACGAGAATCACCGAATGAGCACTGACGGATTTATTGGTAGACATACAGATGAAAACAAACAAACGCGCTTGAAAGTAAATTAACATAAACGACTGTGAGATTGTGAAACTTTAATACGTACACATTTTATTGTATAAATATTTATTCAGTTTCATATCAGTTATTAAAATATTATTTAAATTTTATGTATCGAAATAAATAAAAGTCAATCATGTGTTACAATGGAGTATTGTGTTATCACTTTAATTTGAAAGTTAACAATACCTATGGTGGTAGTAAAATTACTAATATATTTTAAATAAAAATATGTTAAATGTCATAATACGTCAAGCCCTCTTACTGATCAAAATTTGTTATAATTATGAGTCTAGAAGCTCCAGAAATATTTTTTTTTATTATGTATGCTTATCAATAACGTAAAACTGGTTCTATATTTAGTTTCAAAATATAATTTTTAACTTTTTATTCTATATTAAAAATCTTTTTTTTAGTGAAAAATTAAGCTTGGTAAAATAATTTTTGATCTATGGATAGTATGTCTTAATCGAAAGACAATAATGCAAATTTAGAACGAATATGATATGATGTTAAAAAGTGTGTTTTATGTTAAATGTGTGCTCCATCATCATTTGAACAACAATGACTGTGAATCGACATTTTTTACTACTGTTTAGTGAACAAACATTTAATTTGTAAAAGCATAGTTTGTTCTTCAAAAAGTGTGATCTGGACCGGATTCGCTTCGGGAATGAGATCTTCTTAACAAGTTTTTTGAGAAAAAACATTTTTTCGACATAAATGCATTGCATACCGCTTAAATTTATGATGATAATTCCAGAAAATGAGTCTTATGATGCGTACAAAATTATAAAATATTATGTTCCAGAAAACGCATAAATTTATAAATCAAAATAGATTGATAAACTATTTGAGCGCATATGTGTTTATTGTTTTTACACGTAGGTACAACCTTTAAAGAAATATTCTACATTTTTACTTCTCTCCTCTGTCACTTCATTCGGCATAAACATCGCAATTGCTTATTTTTTGTAAAACACTCACTGTTCATCTTTATAATATTTAATTTTCTTATGAATTTATTCAGATTGAGCATAAGACGTATATCAGTCATTTACACTTCATGCATTTCTTTTTACCATGTTAAAGATACCGCGTAAACATTAGGTTTGGTGTATGTGTATGAATTTATTGAGATAGGTACGTAATCAATCGAAATAAAAATGAAACGTTGGTAAATCTTTTTATTACATTATAAAAGCACTAAAGTTATACTTGTAATGTACACGTAAATAAATAATATAATATAAAAAAAATTGTATGATATTACATTACAAAAACAAAATAACATTTTGTTTATTTTTACGTTTATCTGTATATTTATAAGTTCAATATTTTAGACCCGCAACTTTTTAGGGAGAGACGCTTTTTGTTTTCAGATATTATCGCATATTTGATTCATGAAAGAGGATTCCCGCCAGATGGACTAGTGATAATATTGTAATTTGTTTTGCTGTTTGTTTTATTTAATCGTTATCACTGAAATTTACAAATCTGGTGGAGATTATTTAGGAATGTTTCCCGTAATAAATTACAATTCAAACGTTTTTACCAACACATACAATCCATAAAATATATAATTCTTTTATAATTTATTTTATAAATATTCAACCATTTCCATTTCAACCTAATACATACAATTTATTTGATTTTACTATTTGAGTCGTCTAATATCACATATATGGAACAGTTTTGCTTTTGATATCAGACGACTCATTTATACTCGTATTCTTGAATTTAATAAGAAAGGAATTTTAATAATATTATATGTTACATTTTTTATAAGATTCAGAGTATACATTTTTGAATTTTAATATTTGTTTTTATATATGTCGTGCGTTCTCTACAGCAATAAAAAAATATTATATATTGAAATTTAGCTTATTTCAATCAGAGAAGCATTCAAATTCACAGTTTAGACGTAAAATAATACATAACATAACATTTACTGTTTATTGTAAATTTGACAAAAATATTATTTAACTTTAACCGCATCAATTTTAAGATATTCACTTAGTGGAAAGAAATTACTTAAAAAATAAAACACTTTTTTGTTTTACTTTCAAAATTTATAAGATAAATTTCGGGTTTGCTCGTCAAAAGCATTTTCACCAGATACAAATATTAGATAATATTGAAACACGGTTATTTATGCAAAAACAAGTAAAACTAATAAATGTAATTAAAGTAACAAACAATTTGTTATATAATTATGAAAATAGTTTGTAAGCAGTCATAAAAAATATGAATAAGTGACACTTATAAAAATGATCGAGACTTCTTACAAATAAATGCTACTGATTTGCGATCGCATTAAAAAATATATGTAATATTGTTAACTAACATTAAAGTATATCCAAAATAATCATGAGCAAAATTAGCAAATTTTAGTATACAACAGTATATTGGCCAAAGTATGAAGTAATATTAACTTATAAACATATGTAGCAATGTCTAAAAATATATTATCCAGAGTTTTCTCTTTGTTATTTAATAGAATTTCTCAGCCAAGAATGTGATATATGGTCCGATTTTTTGCTAACAGAGACACAGCGCATAAAATTCGAAACAAAAATAAATTCACTCGCAGACGTAACATGTGCCATTGATATAAAAATTATATCTCGTAAATCATTCGACGTAAGTGGTATATTTTTGAAAATCGCGAAAAACGCCCGATTCCGAATATGCACCGGCGGCAACTTGACAAATTTTTACGTGCAGCATTTGTTGCGTTATATATTATTTTGTTAGAGAACTATAAAAAAAAATCCACTTTACTGGAAACGCTTCGCAGCACTTACCTACGCTGTCAGCTAGATGGCGCGTGTGTATCTACGTTTTAGCGTCAACGTTTTTATCTCGCGAACATATGTACGTTGCATTGTACTTTTCGCAGGAAACCAACGAGTTATTCTCACCCAGGCACCTGCTATGTAAAATACACGGAGAGGGAATGATTCAAGACAAACCTGAAAATTCACTCAAAGATTATGGGATTTTTATTCATAACTGTTTTTATGATACATCTTTGTTACTCTGTACAATAAACATTGTAAATTTTACGACCGACAGTACGAATGGCTATGGCATAGTAAATCAAAACAATATTGTTTATTTTAAATCAAGTGTAATGTTTTAAATTTATTGACCACTGCACAAAATAGTACATAATCACTCTTAACAGAGTCACTAGATGTCAAACTAAGTATAAAGTAACTATTAGTAATGTCAAAGATTTAAATTATTATATTATATCATTTCATTTTTATTAAGCTATTAACATAAATGTTACACTGGTCCTTTTTTTGAAAACATGATATAATTGTTAAGTTTCATGTAATTTTTAATACTCCTTATAATACGATTCGTTTTATACCGATAATACATGTAAATTCTTAATTGTCTGTAAAATTGTTAAGCACTGTGTCTGTATTAGAATTTTTTTATTTTTTATTTGCAATACAAGGTTCGAGTCTAGGATACTATTGTCAATTAATAACTTTTGTATTGTAATATGTATGCTTAAGATATTGTATTATTGTCTTTAAGTATTGATTTAGACAACTCCATCTCCTTTCTAAAAATGAATGCAGAGAAAAAAATGATTATATTACAATGAGCCTTTTCTATCGTTGGTTATTATTCTTAATACCTCTTTTAATACGCGCCGTTGAAAAAGCTTACATTAAAAGCGGGCAAAGTTTATGTTATATAAATATAAAATGCAAATTAGGTCGTTCATATGTACAAAATCAGCAGTCGTGAATTTCAATGATTAAGTTTTATGAATCGGATATGAGATGGACTGCGAATTGGGAGGCGGATTTATCATTATTAAATGAACGAAAATGTTCACTGAATCGCATAAAAATATGTTTTTCCGTTTTGACGGTTTTACTTCCTGTATTGGATAAATAACATACAGAAATACTGGATAAATAATATTCGATAATATATTCAAAAACGAGATATAAAAATATTGAGCTTTTGAATACAATTATATGGAGTTACTTTATATGATTGAGTTATTATACTATAATAATATAAGTAAAATAATCAATATTATTAAAATTAACAGTGATTCATATCAAGAAAAACAACAATAAATTAGGTATATTTTCTATTTTGTAAATCTAGTTTCTACCATAAAAGAGTATTTTAATGACGTGAAATTTTATCGACGTAAAAAAACAATAAGTAATACATTTTTAATTATGCCTGGCAAAGTTTACGACTACTTTTGTTTTTAAAACTTTCAGCGCTGTAAGCTGATGCTAAAATAACTAGCGAAACTGAACCTGAAATAACGAGTAACTTCTTTTGAGCAGGTAATGTTTTTCGATGAATGAAAAAAACGAAACTTTCCTTTGTTGATATTACCGGATAGTAAATACCGATACATTGTAAAAGAAGAAATAATTTTACACAGTTTTTTTAATATTTTAAAAGTCATGCACAGGCATGGAAAATCATTAGTATATTTTACTACACTACAAGATTGATAGTAGAAAATAATATTACACAATATAGAAAAATCAATTTACGATTATTAAGAATAATTAAAATAAATCAACATTAGAATAGATCTTAAATAACAGTTTATATTACTGATAATGATATCTGGGCTTGGTGCTTAAAAAAGTCAAAGAATTTTACCGTTTATTATCACTGAATCGTTGAAACTTCTGAGCTAGAGACATTTGTATGATGCTAATGAAAAAAAAAATGAATTAAAATAAAATATTACTATATCGATAAATTCCGTGTCGCACAATTCAAAAAAACCCCTATTTGATTAAGATAATCATAATAATTATATTTATTTGCGGTTTTTTCCAAATAGAATATGAGGAGTTTTACCAACATATTAACGCCGGAAAAGTCGCTTGGGTTGCAAATTTTACAAAAAACCTTGAAGTTTATTTGTGCTAGACACAATATGTCAACACCTAGTGGTATTTAAAATATAAAGTGAACGAGCAAAACCACTGAATGACATAGAAGTTGTAGAAACAAATACTAATGAACGAGACAAATCTAGTACAGTAAGTATGATTCAGTAGCTATTAACAAATAAATAAAGCTACGAATGATGTTAATAGATTTCAAAAATATAGGAATACAAAAAAACTACTCTTTGATTGGATGATTAGTTCTTCTTAAAACATATTTCTCGGTATTTTTCTTTCATCATATGGCTACAAAAATGTAGTACCAGCTTATAGCAGAAAGGAGTTAGCATGAACTCACCCCTCAGTACAACTTTTGTTAAGGCAATTACGGAGTGGAAAAAAACAATATGAAAAGGTCTACAACTGCGCAACGCAATATTTAGGGGAAACGTACAGAAACGTTGCGGGAAAGTGGAATCATTGCTTTATGCATTTATTTAAAAATAACAGCTTATGACACTATAGAAAAACATTATAAAAAAAATAATATTCAGTTTTAAAAACAAAAAAAACTACTGTTGAAAGATACTTATAAGTTAATAAAACTTTATGCTCAACCGTGAAATATCCACTCGGAAAATAACTGAAATAAAAATGCTCTTTAGTAAAAAAAATGTGTATTGATATGTTGTAATGCATTGAATATGGTATTCGCGAGTTGTTTGACTTTATTTTGATCACGAATTAAATTAAATTTATATCTGAACAAATAGATGTATAGCACACAAATACATAAAGAAGTGCACTAAATAGTTCTACATACACTAGGACAATTAGCATAAAAAAGTGTGTTTAAAAACCCGTTGATAAATATTATGATAAGTATATAATTGACTAATACGCAATACAAGAAAATACGATTACAATCATCTTACAATATTTATTTTTATAAACAGTAACATAACGTAATCGATCATCCTACATTTGAATTGATAAAATAAAAGAACGCGAGTGCAAAATTTTGACAATTCAGTTATAGACTTTTAATAACTTTATGTTGTTTCACACTCGAATCTAAATACCGTCTCCATTTTATACGGTACATTAAAGTGCTACACGTTAACTGTACCCGTTTAGTAGACAAACCCTGATGTGATGCTAGAATAGAGAAAGCTAGCGGGCTTTTAGTTTTTCAAACAATTATCCTCAGCGGCCACTGGTGCGCGCCATCAATCACCCACAGTTTAAGTAACATTTCTACGTGCGCTGATTTCCCGATCAGGGGGAACTTTGCCTTCTCTATTTTTTGTGTATGTTTGAAAGAGGTCAGCATCAGAAGAAAAATTCAAGAGTTAATTGAATATTGTTTGCTGGTGTATATCTCTTGTTGATGGTCGATAAATAATGACGGGTTTTCAGCCGGTACTGAATTTCAATATCTAACCGATTAGTATCACGTATTTCGTGAGCATGATTACCATTTAATTTGGATAAACAATCAGAGTACACTCAGCTTAAAAATATTAAAATGATGCCAATGTCTTCGATATTTTGTAACGATAATGTGTTATGTTTTTAAAATAAAAACTCTTCTGTTAAATATTTAGGATGACTGAGTTGCTTTGCAGGAGTGAAACAAAAAGCAGACGATGTTACCAAACAGCCAACCCAAACTATAATGAAAGGATGATATTGAGTTAGACGTCACTCGATTGGGTCAGATAAGCTGTATTTATAAGCTTGATTAGACAAGAGCCAGTGGAAACTTGTCCAACTAAGACCTACTATGTGTTTTTTTGTGTATATATACATAATTATTTATTTGAAATTTTATATATATATATATATATTAAACCATGTCCGCTCCCAATGTGGAGCATATGGACTCCTAATGGAGTTTATCTCAACAGAAGTGTTTCTACGAGAACTGCTTGTTACTCAGTTGCTCAACCTCTCTTTTTCCAAAGAGAGTGGGGATAGAAGGATAGGGCTAGGACAGGATTAGTGGTAAGCTAATCGCTCTCGATACCCCCCGTTCGTAGGATAGGATGGGTGAGAGGGGAGAATTCAAGACATCATATAAATCCATGCCTTTGAACAGAAATTCATAAATCGATTAAAAAATCAATTAATAAAACTGTCCGCACCGGGATTTGAACCCGGGCCCTCCGTAGCCGAAGCCAACAACGTTGACCACTCGACCACACAGTTAAAATATGTAACAAAACATATTTGGGTATAATCAATGAGAATATTAATATTATGTTGATTTTTCAATAAAAAATAAGTGTTTTAAAATCTGTGACAAGTGTATTGGTAATATCTTTTTTTAGATGTTTCGAGTTCTTCGCGTGTGACTTTACTATTTTCACTGTGCCAATTTTTAAAAATTAGAAACTTTAAAAAGTATTGAGTATTAGCAATTTTTTTTTTATCTAAAAAACATCAAAGGAGGATGCAGAATAACTAGAGATTTTTAATTAATAGCATAAAAAAAAGATTTTTCAATCGTTGATATTTCCACCACTACCTTCTATAAGTTTTGTCACCTACTTCTTAGGTTTTGCCTTTCAGTATCTTCAGGTATTCAAGTGCTTGAACACCTGAGCAAGTGAACAGACTTGATTCAGTTACTTTCTTTTGAAAAATCAATGAAATTTAACCTAGCGCTCTCAATGATTATTTTTAGCTGTATTAGTGCTGTAGATTAATTATGATCACTAAAATCATTATAAGTGAATGAACACGGTAATCGTTATTATGAAATATATTCTACAGATAGGGTAAACATATTTTTTAAAACTCATCACTCTTATAATCATCAAATTTCCATAAGAATCACAAATTTTAAACTGGTAAATCAAAAATGGTAAACATAATTTTCAACAGCTGCGTACAATTTTAATTATTTATAACCATTTAATTTTCAGTAACCTAAATTCTAGAAACAATTAATGTTTTATTATTATTACCTTAAGTGTGATGGTTTTTTTTATCGAATTTAAATACGCAAACTATCTTGCGTTTATAAAAAATCGTAAAACTTTTATCGAGAAAAAGTCTTTTGAAAAAGCTCAAATAATATATTTTCAACGCTCTCCACGCTGGAAAAAAAATAATAAACTTATTTTATGTGAAGTCTGCCGCGCAGAATGGAAAAAATAGTGCGCGAAATGAAAGAATGGTATATTACTTCGGCAATACGTGCAAGAAACTTTATTTCGCTCCTGGGCCTCGACAGCCGCCTTACTCTCAAATAAAACTTAGTTTTCACCATGGCATTTTCCACCCTTTCAGCTTCATACTAATTTCCGTCTATTTGGACAAGGTATGAGATAAAACATGCACAACTAAAATACGTCTAAGTTAATAATTGTAGGTAAACTCGACAATTAGCTTTACAATTAATTGCTTTGCATACATTATGTTAGGTAGTATTCTAATATTTTATACATTAAGATAAACATTTTTCATTTGTGGCTATTTACTATAAAAAATCGAAGTTTATATTACGGGTCGAACTTTGACACTCAAGGAAGTAAAATGTGAACATATTCTCATTAAGAAATATAGTTGTCTAATGTGTGGTAAATTTATATTGAGTTGGAGTAATATAGACACTTTGTACTTTCCTATAACTATTTACGCCTATTGTATATTGATAACGGTACAGATTAAGCCGATGAAGTCAAATATACAAATTAAAATAAATTATATTTCAAAATGTATACTACTTTGATAATATGTACATTACATATTACTATTGAAGTACATCTGGCCCTTCGAGAGGGTGAATTGAGACGACTAGTAAAATGGTATTTTTTTGTTTTGTTTTTAGTATTTTGGTGGATTGCATATTTTCATTTTACGGAGATAACACTATTGCAAGCGTATTCACTGAGGTTATTTCACTTTCACAATACTTCAGGACGTGTAAAATATTACAACGCTTCTATTTCTAAAATACCACTTGACTCACTTCACCTCTAATAGATCCATTTGTATTGATTTAAAAATATATGTTGACTATTTTTGCGAATAATTACAAACATAATATATAGTTTTTTTAATGTCTTTTTATTCAAATATAGTTAATAATAAATTGAAAATACATATAACATATTAGAATACTAATACTAATATATAAGATATGTTGTGTTTTAAATCTGTGTTACAACTGAATGGCATCAAAACAAACTAGGCTAAAATAAAAACTTAAATTTTTATTTATCAGAATAACTTTGGTGGAAATGACTTCAATACTAAAACGTACTTTGCTATTTCATCGAGTGATTTGTATTGTATAAAGAAAAATAAAATTGAGTTGGACTGTTAAAAAGGATATAAAAGAAAAAAACGATCGATCAAAAAATAAAAATATTCCAGCGGATGTCATGTGCGGCCCATGAGAGCTTCGCAGAAATTTCGCGTTGCTTTCCAATTATTTGAAGAGTGCTCCTTTCCACAAACGAGTAGGGGTGATAAAATGTTGGCGTTTGCTTGCCGCTCCACAGTTCCATAATTTTCATACTTCGTGTTTGTACATCTTTAAACATATGTTGCGGAAATAGAATATTTTTATCGCGTATCTTTGTATAACTTTTTTCATTAAGATACTGCCCGTAGCAACTTAACTGTCGCCTCAATAAATTATACACAGAAAAGTATCCGAATGTTTCATATATTTATATTGATTTCAGCCTCGCATAAGTAAACAAAATATTATTCTAATACGATAGTAACAATCATCAAACATATGATCAGATCGATAATCTTTTTTCTATCCCATTGTTGTTATAGGTTAGGTTTAGGAATTAACATTTATTCGAATTCTAAGATAACAAAAGCTTTATCTTAGAATGTATACGTTTTTTTTTATGCTGAAATGAAGATATTTATAATAAAACTACTACTGATCATTTGTTGGAACTCTTTTCTTTTTTAAAATATTAACGATAATTCTAATAAATACATTGACAAAAAATATCAGTAATTTTTTAATATTTTTTTTATTTTTGTATTTATCTAAATTTTAAACAAGAATTCGATAATAAGAAATAAAATTTATAACTGTTTTATTCCACTTGCTGTGTTACAAAATGTGACACGTGTTTCGCATCTTTGAGCAAAATCATCAGTTAAAACATTGAAAGGCTTAAAAACAAACCAAAAATTCATCGTTTTGTCTTTTCTACTGGATGCAACGAGGGGCTAAAATATAAAATACATAAAATAGGGGGTAAGTCCCAATGGATATAAATTTAACAATTCTGATCTGCCAACTTTATTTTTAATCTTTCTTTTCTATTGATGACTTTATTTTACTTATTCAATTACCACCGGATCCATCGAGAATACAACTCAATACATTTATTTAGATTCCTTAATTTAAAATTTATTTTCTTTACGTAAATCTTATATATAGTACACTTTTTTCTGATTAAATATATGCAAATAAAACATGTTCATTTTATTTTGTGTTGTTGCGTCATTATATTCCTGACGTAAATAGTCCGTAAAACTCTGAATGGATAGGCGAATTTATATAAAAATATCGTTAAACTACTTTGTTCTGTTAACAACTGGGAAAACTTATTTAAATTTGTATTATTTCTATTGTGATCATACAAATAGACATTCTTTTTCTAAATGACAAATGATTTCTTAAACATTTAGATTTTTCATCAACTGGATCTTGATCTGGATCGTATTGGTATAAAGTTGCAATGGAGATTGAAAATTTCGAGAAGTAAATGTTTTGATTCGAAATGACACGGTCCATTAAAAATAACGAATTCTATATTTTAACACGAGATATTTTTTCTAATACGATTCCCAGACAAAAAAAAACACATAAGCGGATAATGGATTTCCTAATAACAAAAAAATCAACAGCACAATACAGTAATAACAAACAAAAGGATTTCTTACATCCCAACAGACTAGAAATGTCAAAAATTTCTAGCGATGAAAGCGGTTTATGTCCAATCTTTTATAAAAGTTCCCGTATATAAACAAGTCAGCGGTGGATTACCCTATAAGCAAATGAGGCGCGGGCTTGGGGCTTCTAAATTTTAGCGACCTCAAGAATAGCTTATGTTATATAACCGGTTATGTGATGCTATGGGTTCGCACCGGCTCTATCGAACCGGTTGCTAAAATAATTTATATTTTATGAATCTGGCATTAAAAAAAATTTTAGTCGTACAGATTGAGAATAACTGTAGAAAAAGATAAAAAATACGTTGATGATAAACGTTGTAACATTTTTTTTAAAATTTTTGATTTACATCCCCAAAAGACGCACAAACTCATTGATCAACCTAGATTAAATATTTATTTGAATTGTTAACTTTATATTAATAATAACTATTGAAACGAGCGTTGAGTTCGCGTATCTTGGGTCCCCAGCCAATGTCCAAAATAGTGTAAGTGAGGAAAGCAAAAGGAGAATTGTAAGCAGCAATAGATGGTTTTATAGACCACAATCAATTCAAATCTTCTCCCTTGTCACGAAATACAAAAGTTCGCCTCTACAAAACTCCCATAAGACCAGTCCTGGCGTATGGGTCCGAGACTTTGACTCTTTCCTATAAAGATTATATGAAGCTACAAGTATTTGGGCAGAAGATCATGTAAACGATTTTCAGTGCTGTCTGAGAAGATGACATGGTCTGGTGACGTCGGCACAAACATGAGCTTAATACAATGAGCCAAAAATTGTCAAAACTCGACGTCTACACTGGGCCGGATATACATATATCACGCATGGATGAAACTAAGCCTACGAAATGTCTCACATTTGATACTTCTGAAAAGACAAAGCATTAGAAAGCCGCGACATTGCTAAATGAATGGAGTGAAACATGACCTACAAATATTGGAGGTCAGTGACTGGCGTAAGAGAGCAGGGGATCGAGTGGAGTGGAGGAAATTGACTGAGGTGGTCAAGGTTCACCCCAGACTGTAGCGCCAAGAAGAAGAATTTTAAGCATAGGAAAAATTTCAAGTATTAGTAAATTGTAACTGAGAAATTGGTATTATTTTTGAAATTATAAAACCCATTTGGACAATAAAATTTATCGTCGGAATGAATGAAACCGAAATGATCCATTTTGTGTCGTTTATTCAAATGTATTTATTTGCTATTTTGTACATGATTTGATGTTGAATTTTGTGATTTATGCAGTTGCCGATAATAATTGTGCGCTATTGCGATTTTTACGGGCAGTATGAATGTTAAATTGACCATAAAAACAGTTGACAACGCGTAATTGTTTTAACTCTTTGTAATTTGAACGTTGTTTTGAATGGCCGAATTTATCGCATTGTTTTTCAGTCTCGTAAATAAAAAAGTGCATGTGTGGCAAACCATAATGCTAGGCACTAAGCTTTTGAAAAAAATAATCGTTTTTGTTCTGCTTATCACAGCGTGAAATAATTTAAATGAATATTATATTTTTTGGCAGCTGAACGAATGCATGCATTTATAAAAACCGACCTATTTAAATATGTTTATCATGTTCATCAGGAACTATTTATGAAATATTATGGCAACCTTTTAAAAAAAAAGTTTATTATCACATGTACGCATTGAATTTGTAATAATAATTTAACGTCCAAATAAATTTCCACAGAATTTAAGAATAAGCCTCCGTTAATTGTTGTTATTACTACACCACGATACGAATAATATTAGTAACCGGTTTACTTATACGCATGACTTAAAATTGCGATTACTTAACAATATTTTTTCATCATTAATTGACAGAAAAATTACACTTTTCTTGATAATAAATAAATACTACGAATTGGGTTTGCCATACGGAAGACAAACATTTTTTGATCATAAAAAACCATTGGATACTAAGAACTTGAGTCTTTAATTTGCTTAATTTTGACATATTGTTTTAATATTTTAGTTGCTATATAGTTTCATACACAATTTAATTAATGCGAGATATTTGTTTAAATGAACAACAATATATGATGAATATTTTAAAAAATAGGTCCATAAAGTCAATTAAAAATAAAATATATTTTAAATACGCCAATTTTAATAAATTAAGGGTAGCAATTAACCGACAGAGTCGTCAAATGGTGGGGTCGAAATATTTCACTTTACTCGGTTACGAAGGATTTATTTAATTATATATTCTTTGTATTGTAAATATCCCTTGCCACGCTCGTAAGCTTCCAGTCGAGAATCATTGAATGTGCGAGGAAGCTGGCGAGTCAATATGAAGACTTAAATTTCAAAACCTACCATTTTTGATTTTTTTTCAAATTTTGATGCCAACTTGTTCTCTATTTCAATATCTACACAATAAATGAATTTCCGATTTAAAAACCACGCTAAATACAGAGAAAACACATTTGAAAAGTGTTTAGTCTCAAAATCTACTGAAATCCAAAAAGCCCACAGCAGTTTTTTGCACTTTGCCAACCATTTTGGTTTTTGGAGTTTGGTAGGTTTTGAAAATAAGGCGTTCATATATGCGTTTTTTTGAAATATATTTAGTTTCTACAATTAAAATTATTAAACTATTTGCTTATAATGTAAAATGGTTGTAATTTTTAAATATTGTATGTTGAGGAGATTAAAATTACTTATCATATAGCCAGTTAATTATTTATGTATTCAAAAAGTTTCCAAGCTTTTAACAATAATTGTTTTTATTATTATTATTATTATTGTAGAGAAAATATTATTTCTCGATAATGGTTCATTACAAAACAATGAAAACTCATCAATTCAAATATGATAATATTCCAATCATATGTGATAATTACATTTACACACGAAAAAGTAATGTATTTAAATCACCAAATAATTGTAAAATATCGACAAATTGCATTTAACGTACTAAAAATAGCAAAACATTTTGTTTACCGTTAAAGCTTAACATTTATTGGTCAAATATATTGGGTTGGTGGGAATGCAATAAACGAATGCCTGTTCTATTTTGTTAGCATTTCAACTATTTTCAATAGAATATTCAGCAGAAATAAACATACATATTTCAGTTTATTCCCAAAAATAGAAATGGTTGCATTGCATTGCTGATTTGCTACACTCCGCTGCTTGTAGGAACTTTTTAAACCAATGTAATTTATTTATTTGAATCATCAATTTTTGTTCCCTATTTCTACGTACTGATATATTGTAGATCGAGCTTGCTAAGTGAAATGTAAGTATCTTGGCTCATTAATTTATTTATACAAACTATTTTTTTTTTTGTATATCCTTTACATATTATCAATTGTATTTTGGATTCTTTACAGTTCTTATTCTTATAACGTATCAACTGAAGGCTTTGAACGAGGAACACATTTGGAAAGTCCCCTTAATTTTACTGATTGCTAAATTAAAATCAGAAACTGTTCATCATATTTAATAATTTTCCATTAATTTTACACATTTAGATTTAAAAGATTATTTAATATATTGAATATATACAAAAGGCATGCAATTAATGTTGTGTATAAGTAAAATATTGTCTAACAGTCCATGATGAATAAATATCGCCATGTTTGTAAAAGCCCTTAGTAGTTCTTGGATTTAACCGAAAGCCTCTAAGTACATGTGATTATTCAATGTGGGTGGTTATCTCTTTTTTTTGTATACTACGGTTATAGTTAACCTTATATAACAAGTAATAACCATTACAATTTAAATGTTTTACAAATTTACCAACTATTGACATTGCACTATGTAAGTTGAATGTCTGACGTGCATTAAAAAAGTAATAACAAACTTGACAATAACTGCTGTTATAGCATACTGTTATTATTTCGCCCGGTTTTCCAAGTTGTTGAAGTGATATTATGTACAATTTCATATTTTGTAACAAATAATTATGGAAACTAAAAACATTATAATAAATAAAAAAATAGTAGGTCTAGTTTCAAATTATTCATTAAAAAAACACGGTTTTATTCAATTATATATAACTTTACATTAAATAGTATTCTGTTACGATAAATAACTATACTTATTAATTTTGACCAAAAATATTCTGGCATTAGAGTTGTTAAGATTCAGATTTATGTAATATAATATTATGAAGAATAAAAGTTTATATATTCTCTTCATAAATTTGAACATATTATTGATACTTGATTGAACTCCATAAATAAAATACAATGCACACGTTTATCGAGATGTGTATGAAAATACTCCATCTCATTGAATTTTCGTGGGACGTTTTTCTGTCACACGAAGCGTGTTATTGGAAAATTCCTTCGCGCATAGAATATCTCGTTTCCTGGAATAAGGTATCCAATAACGAGGAGCCCATTAGCTGGATGGAGATGGGGATAACCGCGGGCTCTTCATAATTGCATCAAATAACACTTCGATTTTAATGAATCTCATTAGACACTGACGCGTCTTACCTTTTGCATGCAGGAATATTATTCTACGCTTATATAAGACTTAGTTTAAAATTGTATTAATTATCATACTAACACCATTGTTAATGCTAGGTGATTGTATTTATTTAAAAGTAATTAAACTCATTTCATTGTATAGTTCTAAAATTAAAGATAAATACTTTGTGGTTGTATTATTCTTCATAATTTTTATCATCTTCAAGAAAACAATACCACATACGTACATACATGATGGGACTATACTTTTTCTTTAGAAGAAATCAATAAAACTGTAAAAAAGGCGGCTTATCACTGTTTAATTAACTTTATAATATAGTATTTAATCTTTCTTATACAATTAATTATTTCCGTTGTTTTTATCTATCCCCCCCGCCCTGCGTTCAATAGAAAGAAAAAAATAATCCAACCACCATTTTTTTAAATTTATAACATTGATTCCAAGAATTAAAATCAATGTTTACTTTATTCATATGATGTAACCATGTGATAGTAAGTCTGCAGCTGTTTCTCAAAGAGTCGAAACACGTGTAAAAAATTGTAACAAAATTAGTGGAATAATGAAGTTATCAGATTATATTAAAATCAATTTTAACAAAGCTACCACCGAATCCATTGAACATATTAAGAGTTTATTTCTTAGGACGTTTATTAAAAATAATTGTTTGATGCATTTAAAATTCTCATCAAAATTTATGACTAGTGAATTTATATCCACCTGAAGATTTCAGTCACCTCTCATCTAGACATCTATTGCTCTGGCGGTATTTCCAATTATGCTTGCCTTTTAAAGCCCTGCGGTGCATATTAAACGACAATAATTTGTCTCTTTTCAGAACGCTCAATCCAGTACTGACAGATTAAGATAGAGCGGGATGACAACACCCCCCGAAGAGGTGGCTTCGAACGGGGAGTCGAAGGGGGCGCTTAGATATTTTGACATTATCCGCGTCGCTGACTTAATTTCCATTAACGGGAGGTGGTATTATTATGAATGACAGGGACGAGGGTTTGGCGGACCCCAGATTTTAAATAAAATAAATTACGCCGGAACTTGGAATTCATAATTGAGTCCAATTTTTTGTTGAGTACTGAAACACATTTCAGTTTCTAGACGTAAAACAATTAAATGGATAATAATCCATTAACAATAGTTCGTCAAGTGCATATTTGCATTTTACAGGTAAAACCATAATTGTACAATTTTGACGTATGAATTTTTCGGTTAAGGAAAAGAAAAAGTTAGTATTTTCACGACAGCAATAAGAGTAGAATTTATTGTAGTTGATCAATATGTCAATGCTCATATATTTAGTGGTGAGCTCGTGAGCAAGTATCAAGACCTTAAGATACCATGAAAACAAATCATCAGTATACTGGTAGACAGAGTTAAATAAAAATCCGACTGTTTTGATTTATGAACGCATATAGATAGATTTTGGCCCACTGTATCTTCTGAAAAAACAAGTTCAGTTTTTTTTAAACATTTCAACTTAATAATATGCATCAAGCCAATTTTGATTACAGCTATTATTGTAAAAAAAAACTATGAATAACTTAAAGCTTTTAAACATGTAAACGAAATTCGTGCATCATCATCGAATTTCATAAGGTTTGTAGATTGATAAATAATAGCTAAAGTGCAGACACAGCCATGTTAAAATTTAAAAACTATCAGAATGACGATTTATCTCAAAACAAGGTTTTTTGACTTATCGCTTTCTGCCAGTATATCGACGGTTAATAATGTTCAATAATAGTTGTGAACAGTTTACCGTCAAATATTTTGTTACTGGTTATTGTGTATTATTGATAAAATATATAACCCAATTATAATAGAATTTGTAAGTTTGTATACCATGACTGTGATATGAAATTCATCAATATTAAGCATGTGGTTTTCGTCTGTTTTTTTCGTAATAAGCAAGATTTTTGACTGCATTTTTTTTAATACATCTTTTTTAGGAAGTTTTTTAATAAGAAAAAATAGTCATAGACACCTACACCACAGAAATCAATTGATAAATTGATTACGTAAAGTGAAGCTTTAACTGCAAGGCTGCCGAAGTGTTTCAATAATATGTATAGTAGTAGCATCATATTTAACTGTTTGCAGATATAATCAGAAAAATCACTAATATCGTGAATAGACTACATTTATTAAATTAAATATGTAATATAAAATCACATTATAAAGCATATTAAAAAGTTAAATATTTAAATACACAAATTTACAGGCACTTTCCTTTCGCAAAATTGAATTTCAACGTCATATAAGCGTAAAAGGAATGAGACGGATGTGACATATTTCAAATAAACAGGTAAGCCCTGTTAAAGATAAACAAATGTCACCTGAAAAATGTGAATTTCATCCTGACGCTAACAGCGACGTCTGTTTCTTGCCTGGCTTAACTTTAAGCAAACGAAAAACAGGAAACGAGTTTAATTTTCCATAGAGTTAACACAATAGAAGAATTTGTACAACAATTTTAGCACTGTGATTGTCTGTGAATAGAATGGAACGAGCGCATTCAAAAGTTGTCCGTACAAACTAATACAATACATTATAAAGCAAGCAATAATTACCCTATGAAACTTGTGTCGCCATAGTAAAGTTAATGTTGCCAATATAAGTGTTAAATATTACCAAATAAATTAACAATGCTATGCAGTTTCTGTTTTAGAAACAAATGTTTGTTATGTAAACAATGAATTTCAAAATACTTGTATGTAATCTTTTAACCAAAAAACTTTGAACGGATGAAATTTATTTACACCTCAAACCGGATAAATTAACTATTTTTAGCACACTATGCCAAACCTTCCACAGGTTATGTCAAAACAGTATTTTCAACCAATCTTGAAAATGTGCCGAAAAAGGTTTTATTACAATATTTTATTTATGAAATGTTTTGATATTCAATATTTTTTGTATAAAAAAATGTTTATGATTTTTCAAGAATAAAATGCGGATTTCACCGTTTAATTTATGAATGATACAGAAAATCATTTTTCATTTTTATTTTTTTTCTTACAATTTTCTAACGAAGTGTATATACTAGTAGCATGAGAAATAACTTTCATCTGCAATTGAACACCGCAAAAGATCTATTTAATTTATATTAAATTCAATCAAGCCATATAAAAAATCAGCAATCAATTACAGTCCATATCAAATGAGCTATAGAATCCCACGAGATGCTTTCCACTTGAATGTTGGCATTTAAAGTAGCAGTAGAAACATATTTAAAATTTATTATTTGATGAAAAGAGATAGCGGTTACAAGCTTTTTACTAAATGAAATGTTAGTTCTTTCCATTAAAGTTTTTAATTGTGATATTGCATTTGAATAAATAAAATAAATAGTGAAATAAATTTACCTGAAGCTCGGCCCCTTCCTTATCTACCTAAATGCATTCAAAGTGACTATTTATCTTATACTTACCATGATTCGAAATGAAAACGGGGGCAGTAAACGCATTCATAAACAACTCCATAAAAGTATTTTCTAAGTATCATGGTCGTTTTTCTTATGGCCATGATACGCTTCATTCCTAACGGCCTGACAGCACGCATAACGGCCGTTACGCCGTTACTTGGAGCGGCTTACGATTCAACGGAGCATCGTTCAACGAATAGGTAACGAGGTAATATAAATGAAGAATTTAATTTTTAACCGCAAATGTACCGGCATTGTGTGCTTGGGACGGCGGGAGCATGTTCATTGATGAAATCATTAAAACAAATGACCGTTTCATTGCGGCATTAAGGCGGCTAGATACATTTTGGGTAGCCGTTGAATGTAGCGGGCAATAAAAAAATCAATTTTAAAAACAGATGAAAACAAAATACGACAGTATTTTGCTCACACTGTTTACAGTATGAATTAAATATCAAAATAACTTTAAGGATGTCGCCGGTTGATCATATAATTATTATCAGTTGTAAATTGCAATGCAAAGTTATCGCATAGTGAGTGAGTTACATAATTAAATATTATATAGGTTTATAAAAAAACTAAGAAGGTAACAAACCTAACCGTTATAAATAAGCTTTACTTGATGGATAAGTTTTCATAATTGAATGTTTACTGCTGAAAACACCTAAAGAGGGTACTTATCGAAAATTATTTGTATGCGAATCGACCTGCTTAAAAATCAGTAGAGATAGGTGGAAGAGTTAAGAAAAAACTAGCGATTAAAAAATTGATTGAAGTTTTTTTTATTCTCGGAATATGAGATTGAATAAAGATACATGAAGTGCACGAAAAACATTATTGACGTGCATGGGTTTTGTTATAAATCCGTAAATTAATAAAAAATACACATACACTTCATGTTAAATTCATCTAACATTCAGTCCACCGAGCTTGCGTTACTTTTTCATTTTGTACCAATACGCATTATTTTATAACATTTGGTTTGCCAAATACGTGACGTTTAAGTGTATAATGGCCGTTTTGTGGCAAGTATGAATCTTACTTTAACTGTGAGTTATTCCAGTTACGTAAAATAAACCAGTTGTATTTATGATAAACATGATATAATTATTTCCCTACCCGGCGTGAAGATTTTGGTATTCAAGAGCCTCTTCAGTCTATTTTATATAGATCGTATTCATGCGATAGGTTGTCAATCCAGAATGTCAAACAAACGAGAAACAGGTCAATGTTGTTTCACTGAAGTATTTGTTGACAGTGTCGACAAAGCCCAGCATTTCAACAAGATCCACTTTTAGCGATCTCCTTTCTACATAAACCAAAGTTGCGAGAAACTAACAAGAGGCGAGTAATGTTTAAAATTTAAATTTTTTGATGTTTTTTGGTAACGTCACTTAATAAATTAATAAGTGATATTATCAGGATGAATTTCACATATCGCGAGAATTTTCATCAAGCATCAATATATTTAGTTTTGTGTACACATTACAGAGAGATCTGGTATTATTCTGATAATATATAATATTTAGATATTGATTAATCTTTAACACTACAATATTTATGGTCATCATTTTCCGCGACGAGTTATTAGATTATATTGAAGAAGACAATAATTTGAATATTCTTTAACAAAATATAAAAAAGTGAAGATTATAATTATTAATTATCATATTCTAGACGATAATTGAAGATTAATCTTTATAAAGGTGTCAAAAATGCTGGTAATTCTTATACATATGTTTATGATAGTACATATAATTTTCATTATAAATTATTTGAAACGGTTTTCTCTTTTTCTTTACGCCAGACTACATCAGAGGATTTGGTTAAATATGTCTTCATAATTACTAATTTTTCAATATTTTTTTTGGATGATATCGGTAATTTATTTATAATTACATTTAACTAAAACGATCTGTTTAGTTTCATTTAATATTAATGGTTTTATGTAATAAAAACATCCAGTCATTTCAATCGTTTCGTCCGCCTTATTCAGAATTTTCATTGGAGTGGATGCAATACAAGAAATTAATTATCATTTGATCAATAAATAACGTCTATGAGAATTCCCACTGTAAGTATTTTTTCCAATTGATATAAAATAGGCACGAAACATGATACGACCAATAAAGAAATTCGCCGTACTTGACTCGGGCGAAATTGAATTTTCTTGCGATGTATTTAATATTAGAAGAGACATCAGTGTGGGCTGGGAAGCCAATAGAAGCTTCCGTGTTATTATAACATCAAACGATGTATACTTGGATAGTAAGTCACGTAGCTGAGAGGTAAGAGCGTGGAAATACTATAGATAAAGTAGTTTCAGTCGAGACCAGTTTGCTTTTATAAAAAGAATGAACTTACAATTTCAAAATTAATAATAGTTTTAGCTGCCAAAGAAGACGTGTTCAGTGAATTTACAAAGATTGGTTCTCTCCAATTTAAAATAAAGGAATATTTTTCACACTTGTATGTATGACTGATTTAAAAAAAAAACAGGTTCTGTTCATAAATAAAAGCACATATGCACTACTGCTATTGTTATGAAAGTAAATATACGTTTTGGAATAAATGCAATTTTCTTAACTAGCTTCCCAGGTTTTGAAAAATTTATGCCACGTTATATTAATTTCAGTTAGATCTCTTAGAGAGACGTTAGTAAAATCTATAAGATTTTTTTAGTACAATTCTTGATTGCAAAATACGATTAAGGGAATTAAGGTTCTAGTACCGGGAAGGTCAATGTCAAATTTAGATTTTTTCAATTTAAATTTGTGATATAAGGCATGACTCTTTGTGTTGTCTCTCAAGTTACTAATAAAAAATTCTCATCGAGTTCATCCCGTATATTCTTCTGATTTGAAAATATTGGTAATAGCTGAATTAATTAAATAAAAAAATATACTGTAATATTTATCTTTTTTGAAAATTTTGGATAAGATAGTGTTGTTGATGCTATGGATAAGATAAATAATATAAAAAATATTTTTGTGCTCAACCATATAGAATAAAAAAAAGTATTTTTTAAATTTTACAAATAATAACTGCTTAGCAACGAATGCATGTCAATCTGTTAAAGTTATAATGCTATACCAGAATAATAATCGTGTAATATGTATATTCCATCCCGTTAAACTTTCTCAAGTATCAATTTAAGTAGAACTTATGATAAATACTGTTCTACAACTAAAAATGGTCAAGTAGATATAGCGCCGGTGGTCTCATTAGACGGTTAAATATTATGGATGAAATTATAAAACATGTTTCACGTGAGTGATACGAAAAGGTATCAAAGAATCAAGCATTTCATGCAATATTTTTTAAAAATACTTTGACAAAATTGAGGCTGAGTTTACAGCCTAGAGATCTTATTGATTACAACCATCGCCACTCTACGACAGTAAAAGTAAATATTACGGATGAAATTTTGTTTGAAATATTTGAGTAGCAATCTCAGTTTTAACTTGTTTAAGGTGTACATGGTATTTAAGTATTACATATTGATTTACAGTAATATAATCGTTACTTAAGGTCATTTTAATATGTATTTATTTTTTCTTGATATATGTATGTGATCAAGTGAGCAACGTCGTTGGCATCGAACGTGGTGTTCATCAGCTAGAATCCCAAAACAGACATTGATTTCTGTTCAAAGGCAAAGATATCTGTGATGTCTTTCCTTTTCACCCATCAGGTTCTAAATATCAAGTGTAACTACTAATCTTCTTCTAGTTTTATCTTTTTATCACTACTCTCTTGGAAGAAAAGACAGTTTGAGTAACTGTGTAACAAACAGTTCTCGTAGAAAAATATCTATTGAGATTAAAGCCATTAAAAGTCTATATGCTCTGCATTTGGAGCAGGCATTTTTTATTACAATGAGATTCTCAAAATTTATCGCTTCAATTATTTAAAAAACTGTTTAGTTTTAAAAAATATATCTTTTGACCTTTGGCTTGCTGCAAATCCCGGTCTGGCGTATTCAAATTTACATTAAGATAACAAAAAAATATTCCTTACTACGGTCACTTTCATGATATCTTTAGTCCTTAATCCTAGCGTTGAAAACCAACCAGATAGATTCATAAAAAAAATACGTGAAAGACAGTCAAGACTTTATTTTGCATAATATTTCAGTATCAAAATTACATTTCCGTAATAATCCATCTTGGCTTGTTGAGTGATTTAATAATAAACACACAAAATATTTCAGAAATCTTCGTAATTTTACCGAAGAAAGTGAAAAATATTTCATTTACAAAGCGGGCGTATATTAAATGAACCTTTTATTGACTTATTTAGGTCAGAAGCTCATCATCCCTTTATTGTTTGGCGATCAATCCCATCCCCCAGCCGTCTCTCTTATGCACGGCTAAAAGCGTTTTACGTCAATCGCAGAAAAATGAACGAGCATTTATACGATGACAACCCGTCGTTCACGAATATGACGTGAATCTAAAAGTTGGTGGGATACAAATATAAGCCGTAAAAAAGAAAAAGAAGAGCCCGCAGAGCTCGCAATGCTTTATCATAACAAAAGCATATTTGATGGCCGTGCAGACGAATAGGGAATATTGCACTGGTCAAGTGAAATTATTTTCTTCCCTTAATATAAAATTAAGTATTAAATAATTTAGAATTTCGACTGAAGGTGCTTGATGGAAATTCAACGTTAATTTAGAATTAATGTGTTCGACCAGGATTTTTGTGGAAGTGTACATTATGAAAACAGTTCTAAATTAAGTATTAAATAGTAATGTATCATAATTATAATGAAAGTATAGCATTTCTGAAGCATAAAACGGTTCTAATACAAATGTATATATTTTTCTAAATACATTTACACGATACCATTGTCAAACATCAAAATGACATAATTTAAAAGTCTTATCATGCGACTATTAATTATAAAAAAAAAAAAAAATCTAAATTTTAATCAACATTTATGTCCAATTATGACAATAAGAAAACATTTAGAATATTTTGCAATGAACGGTCGAAAGTATGAAACTTTTCGATGTATCGTTAAAAATAGTATGAGTTTATTGCAACAAACAATATATCTTTTTCAAACCATGCTACCTCAGAAGTGGAGCCTATTGAAAGATTCATATTTATGAAGGTTGCTTTACGATTACTTGTATGTACAAAAGTCGCTTAACATCATTAATAAAACTATCAGGATGTAAATCACTTGTAATTGTGTAATTGATATTTTTTTGTCTCATTTTTCAGGATCAGGGTGAGAGAAATGAAAAAATATCAGAAACCACTTCGTTTTTATTAAAATCAATAAGAAGATGCATGAAAAACTATTAATAAAAGATTTTACAAGGATTTTCAAAATCATTCGTAGCCACGAGCAAGTTTAAAAGCATTCACCACCTGATTACAGGGCTGTTATTATTATTCAACGAATCGTTGTCATAATATTATAAAACATCGAATATGAAAAGAAAAAGGCCAAAAGAAAAATTTGTTAACTGTTAAAATTATCATTATTTTCTGTGCAATCAGTTAACATAATATCGTTGATGTAATATAACTCAAAATTAACGATAGTTTTAACTATTTATATTACAAATAGGCTATGATAATAAGAAATAATTCATTTTGGGCTTGTCTGTATATTGGAATCGGAAATGGCACAAACATGCCTGCTTAAGATATTATGCAAAACGTTTCGAGAGTAAATAATTTTAATTCAGCGCAGTGGTCTTCCTTTGATGCGTGTAATAGGGTGGGGCGCGGGCTCGGTGCGAGCAGAACGAACCGCTCGCTATGTGCGGGATTAAACCGGTAAACCGGAACTTTTATACAATGCAAATATCCATGATGAGATATTGTGTACCATTTTCATTTTTACTGTGGCAGGGTAAAATCATCCGTCTACATTGTTTGCTGTAACTGTTTTATTCATGTCCGTTGCTGTACGCAGCGAGCGTTTCTATGAGACTTTGACAAATTATCTTTATGGATGCCATTGTTATTTAAAAAAATGTGTGCTAAATGCATGACATACTTGATAATGTGTGCCATTTTGTACGCTAAACTTTTTCATATTAAGTAGTTATGGAAGCTACGAAAAAAGGGAAAAAATCATTCTTATTAATTTTTAACCATGTCTATATCAATATGACATAAGCTTTTAACCTTTTGGATGCTGTAGAAAAAAAAACGTAATTTGCAATTATTAATTTAATTAGTTATTAACGAGTTAACTTGTAACTGGCGTGTTGCCTACGAAAAATTTTATGAGATATCTTGTGTGTGGCAACCATCGAGTTAGTAAGATTTTTTTTAAATTGTTAGAAAAATAAACTTATAGTATTACAGTTTATAATAGATTGGCATTAGATATTTTTGAATTTTAAAAGTTATTTGTGATCTATGGAAAAAACTCATTTCCTAAATTTTTAATAAATAATATTAATATAGCTTAAATTTGATATTGAGTTTGACAGGAATTAAGTTAGAAATAATTTGATCGTTAGGGTATATATAGATTTTACCACTCGACTGAAGAAGCCAACGATAGTAATATGTATAAGGTTTTTTTGCATAGTTTTGGACAGCTATATCTGTCCAAGTGATGGAATTGCTATAATTGACATTTGAACCGTTGGGGATATTTCGCATAACAGGCTAGATGTTGAAAATTGGAATACTCACAAAATATAAACTATCAATTGTTAATAATGTTAAAAATTGAAAAATGGAAATAGCACGGGTGATTGTCAATTAATAATAATGCTGGAAGTTGAAGGTTGATCAAAGTAATTGAGTTAAACAATGATATATGCAAATTCCTCGTCGCTACTGTGTGACGTTTGGGAAGAAATATTTTGACAGGCAGACATTTTTTTTTATATTGTAGATGTAACATTACAATATGTTACAATAATTTTTTGTGCCTCTTCAAAGTTTGAGACTTTTTCACTCTTAGAATAGTCTTCAAAAAATCAATCAATAAAGATGATGGCAGATAAAAATATAATGTTAATATCCTCCGTGGTAAGTTTATTCATGAAGAGAAATGTATTAAACTCTTTTCAAATGTTAAAATTATGGATGCAGAAAATAGCCCAGTTTTTATGGTTAGATATTTAAAAACGTCAAGGACAAAGCTTGGGATACAAAGCTATAAATAGCTTAAAATATCGATCTATACAAATCTCCATTTGGGAGTTCAAACACTTAATGTAAAAAAATCATTGATATTGGAGCCTTAGAGCAGTACTACTCGATCAACACTACGTGATCTTCAAAATAATATCACTTTTTTAGGTGGATTCACATTGAAAAAGTATTATAAAACTCTACTGTAAAATTATTTATTAAGTATACGGAATTCTTGTTCTTGAATGAGCTCGGATGATGTAGAAAGTTTTATGTTTGTTCTCTAACTTTTAAATTACACATGCAGTCTGTTAGTATGATTTAATTTCACTAATACACAAAAGTGAGAGAAAGAGAAATGCTTGCTTGTAACAATTGGTTTTGTCAATCACACCGATAAAATTACTTTTCTTTCCAACCACTTCGTTGTGAGAAATGTGTCTTTGAGGTAACGTGTTTGGGCATGTAAATTCTCTTTAATGTATGCGAATACATTAAGCATCTCCGTACTTTATTATGCAGTTGAAGCAGGTATTAGTGGCTGGGCAGTCATGCAGATTAAAAGAGCTTATTTGAACGTCGTGCTATGACCGCCATACGTAATCTATGGAACCATTGGATATCGATCCCGGACTATTTCTGCCCGTTATATTAGGGTGGTCTCATTAGCTGTTAATAGCCAGTCTGCGTTGCGAGTGCTATTAGGAAGGCATTATTTGAAAATGTACAAAAAAGGAAAACAGGTTGTAAGTGCTGACGTTCGTTATTGTTTGTCTGTTTTAAAACACCACAGAGTTTGTAACAAACAAAAAAAAATGAAATAATTTACGATTCATGATAAGAAATCATAAAATACTTATTTTTACTATATTATAATACATTACTGATATTGGTTCTTTAATTATTTTGAATAAACTCATCCATAAACCATTTTTCTTATTTTCCAAAATTGATTCAACAAATGTATTTTTTTTGGAAAGGCTATCTAAAAAGATTTTATTTCACCGATTCATTAATATACTTTAATTTTTGATTATTATTATACATTTAATGGAAACGAATTTTTTAATACAATATCATATTCTTAAAAGAAATTTCAGCCAAAAGAGCACACTTTATTTTTTACGAAATAAAACATGTATGATATTTGATAGTAATAAATAACGCTAAGATAAAAATAGCTGTAGCGTTTTTCAATTTTAAAAGAATGGAAAATTGATGTATTGAATATTTCACTAGAATAGATTGTATCATAAAAATAGTTGCGATAAAATAATTAAATAGACTGTTTTTTTGTAATATACTCCGTGTTGCATTTTTCATGAATGAATGTTGTAGGAATTTAATTCTGTTTAAAACAAAATAGTAATCGATGAAAAAACAGATTCATTATTAATATTTTAAGTTCGAATTGGTTTTAGCTGTAATGATACAAAATCCACTTTTCATTATAAAATAAGTAAATTAAATTATTAAAAAAAATCATTTTCAGAATCATTAAACTTTGTTACCAAACTGTTACAAAATAGCGTTCTCTTTTCAAAACCTCTTCAAATATACTTGTTTAAGCTTTAGGCTACCGCCATCTCAATAGAGCTTTGCATTTTCATTTGGTGGATGCTTTGCGTTGACTTATTCAAAGTTTGTCCTTACAGAAAAATGCTAAAAATATTTTAAATGTGATTTTTAATAATGTAAAACTTCTTTCTCGCAACTATTAAAAAAATATATTATAACGTTATATAAATATTAAATAAATTAAATGAAAGATAGTTTGAACCAAAACTGACTAAAAACATAAATTTTACGGTTCAATCAGTTTACACATTTTAAGTTATTATCTTATTAAGCCAAATTTGTACAGTGAAACAGTAAAATGTGCAGTCGTTTGATGAGATTATCACGTTTTTATAGATAATTAAATATATACAAAGTATAATTAAATGCAAAGAATACATCATACTTTTGCCAATTGTTATGAGAAATATAATCGTCATTATTTTAAAAATTAAAAAAAACACAATGAAATTAGCTAGCTAACAAAATGTTACATCTGTAAAATATACTGCTATTAATTAAACGTTTTAATTTGTAACAATAAATTTGAATTATTAACGATATAACATTTAATAGAAAATATATCATTACCACAACATAATGCAGCCCAATGTTATTCAAATTGAAAAACAAAGGAATTCTAAAATACATCTGAACATGTCGAAAATCGATTTCGCGGTATAAACTCTAAAAAGGGGACTGTAACTGTATCTTAACTGCTTCACCACCCTTGCATCCATCTGACTGGCCATTTCTCCTCACCAGCTGCCCAGTTCACCCCCTAAACTGCCTACCAACTCTAGAGCCTCCCATCTGTCCTCCTTGCACTCTAGATGTCCCTGACACTCTTATTCACCCCCTCGAACAGTCACCGTCAACTATAAAATCATATATAACAAGTAACACGTCAATAAACCAATGCTTTTTTATTTAATAAAATGATATACATACCACGATTTCAATTATGTACATTGATTATTTTATTGGAAAAGAGGAAAATATAATTATTACGGTTAGTTTAAACATATCAAATGCTCATTTTGTAAAGAAAAAAGAAAAATGTATTTACTAATAAAACACAACTTTTTTATACACTCTCTACACATTTCAATGAATATCAAGATATTGTTTCACTGATCGTGAGTATTATCAACAGTTGTCAATGTTATAAATGAGTAAGACCGGTACTGATTGTATGAGGAATTAGTACAAACAAATTCGTTTTATTATTTAAAACCATACATTTCCACAGGGAATTGACATTTGAAATATTAAAAACAGAAAAATTATTGATTAAAATAAAATACAGGAGACTCTAACAGAGGTATACAAATTGTGGGAATTAACGATAAAGAAAATATAAATAATAATAAACAAACTTCTTCGCTAAATATATTATAAATGTATTATGTTTATAAAATTCACTCGTTCAATTTTCCAAAGCTCTATGATATTTTATGATGTAAAAAAGATTAAAAAGAATCTAAACTATTTTGAAGATTGCTATCAGAAGTTTTTAAGTATCAATTTGTGTGTCCGAAACGCAGTAAAAGTAAAGCGTCCCTGAAAAACTTCAAGTATAATTTCTGAATAAAAATAGCCATATTGCTATGCAATTTAAGATTTATAAAAACTTGAAGTTAGGTTAAAACACAATAAGTTAATTAATTCAGTATTCCCTATTCAAAGTGTTGTTCGTGTTCAATGGTTTATTACAACTGATTTATAGGGCTCCATTAAAAAGAACAAGTATCTTGACTGCCAGTCTTTTAGGTAATGCTCTTTTATCGAAATAAGTACCCATCTCAACGAGCAAGGAAATACTTTTTTTTTGTTGGAGTGCAAATTTGTGAATTCATAAAAGACGACTGTAGTGTGATATTTCAGCTCGAGATGTAAGTACCTTCTGTGTTTGAGTTTTTTTACAAAGTGAGTTATTATTTTAAATGCCTATTTCTTAAAAAAAAGGCTAAAGAATTCATTGGCTAAATTTTACTTGTTAATGTTTCTTTATGTATTTTTATTAAAAAACATACTGATATACAAATGAATACAGAAACCTTGATGTATTTACATAATTTGTAAGAAGCAGTGTAGTATAAAATAAATAATAATCTAACAATAGACTGCTAGATGATATAATGCATTACAGAAATATAAGTTGCTTATTAATTTAAAAAGAAAATACAGACTTTACTATCACAGAAATATTTAAAAAATAAGAAGAGTTATAAAAATAAAAATTAACTACAAATGGAAAATTTAATGATACTGAGAATTGCGTTTCTAAATAATAAATTGAAAAAAAGTAGTTTTGTGATTATTTTATTATGGTAAATTATTATTATAAAAAAAAATTGAAAAAAGTAATGTTTATATACATATATAATACTTCACCAACAGTTATACAAATCTTTCTTCAACGACGATAGTCGATACGACATGTTCAGTGAGAATTATTATAAGCATTTGCTATCTAAGTTTTTGATGAAATTATAAGTGATATAATTTTAATTATAGTCATATATCTTGTAAGATTGATGAAAATATTGTTATTTTGATATATGGAGAATATTTTGTTTAATTAATGTCATTTATAAAGGGTCTATGTTCTGTTTACAGGTAAGCTCAAACCAAGTATTTCCGTTACCCATCATTTACCTCCCGCCCTTATTGCACCCCCGGCCACTAGACAGAGGAGCATGCACGTTAAGTCTCATGAGAATCATTGATAATTATTATAACAATGTTTCGTTTGGGAGGCCTTTAAGTACCTCCAAGAGGGTAGCGGGGAGCGCAGAGCCTCTCCATTGCACAGGAAGTTGGCAAAGAGTGCCTCTGGGAATGAAGGGACGTCTGCCTTTTGGTGGTTGCAGGTACAATGCAATTAATTAAAATAGATGCTCCGTGCTGTGGGCTGCCACACATAGCACGAAGCTTTTTAAAGAACAACTTCGTTTGAGAGCTTTAGGGCTTAAAGTCCAACAAACGGGCCGCGTGTGTGCAGTAGGCGCTAATTTGATACATACGAGGAGTTACTGTTCCCAAGTATGAGAAATCGTCGTTATTGTTACATGGAAAGTGGCTTTAACTGTGGGAAAGCTCAACGTGTTACCTATATCATCGCATCTTGTAAAGATAAGTAGCTTAAATCAAAAGTATTATATATGCATATTATTAAGTACCAGCGAATTATTTAAAAAAAGTTTAACGGTTTCAAACTAATTGTCATGCTAATGGAAAAACGTTCTTGCAGTATCGGTACATAAAAAATTACAGCTATTAGAAAACTAAAAATTTTGAACGCTGATACATAAACTGTGAACTAAATTCTTAATCTCAGCATCGCCTCTTAAATAGTTTTTTGGTTGATTTAACAATATTATCATGAAAAAATCAAGTAAAAAAAAATCACAAAACATGTATAACTCCATGGTTGATATCAAAATTTAGGTTACATCTCTCAATTAACACGATTTATTCTATACTGTATTTTTACTTATGAATTATCAATAGCCTACATAATTAATATAACTAAGAATTAGTATAACATCTACCTGACACTAATTGACATATTTTAGATGGAAGGAATATGTAATTTATAATTACATACAATTTTGAGAAACATATTAACCTCAAACTTGATTATCTTAATTGTAATCTTTTTTACTCAAAAACCAAAATACTTCATTTATTTCTAACATTATGATTTTTGATGAAACAAACTTTTTTTAACTTTTTCTAAAAAATATTTTAACAGAGCACGTTTTTATTCTTTTGAGCTCTATAAATAAAGCATATTCGAAATATTACATTATTTTAAGACGCCGGTACAGAGAGGGGTCTAAAATTACCCCGACATATGGTTTACCCTTTCTCGTAATAAATGTTGGCATATTAATCCCTATCTTAGAAGGGATCATTTCACGGCTTTTCTTAATCGAATGACTATTTACTATTCAGAAATATGAAATTAATTTTCATACAGCTTATACTAAATATTAAGAACTACTTAAAAGTGAATTTCATTAAAGTTTTATTTATTTAATCTGAAAATAATCACAACAATTTCATCGGCAAAAAACGACACCGGATTCTGTGTTTTTAATACTTTTGATTCTCATCAAAGTCAACATTTGTTTTCTGTGGAGTATGCTTAAGTTATGCTGAAAAAAATGATTAAAAGTTAAAACGTATTTTGTAAGCAGTTTTCATGACGCATTACAAATATATCGAGAACTGATTTTGATTCTGAAATGGAATATATCTTGACATCTTTTAGTACACATCTATAATACAATTTATATCAGAAAAAGATAATTTATATTTCATTATCATTGAAATGCACAAATGCAAATAAAAAATACAAGTATTCTCGAGTCATAGATTTCTTTAATAACGAATCCTACAAAATGAAAAATGTTTTATCCGTTTGGAAAAACCTCTCAGGATACAGAATACGGATTACCACCAAGCAGATTAAGACATTACAAAAGACACTTCGTTATTTATAAATAAGTTTGCATTTTTGAATAGTTAACCATTAGGTTTTACAAATGTACTTAGAAAAATTCTTCTATTGGTGAATCCCATCGGTAAGTGGCTGAATTTTAAATGCATTCGCGGTATAGCAAGATAGAAACATACTGCAATTTGGTTACTTTTAAAGAAAAAAGAATATCTGCTAGGTAACATGTTTTTTTCTTGTAGGTTATAATACTGAAAATCATCAAATTTTCTATGAAATCAGTGGTGCGTTATGCTATGTTGGGCAACGGAAAAAAATATCCGTTAACTAATAAACATCTGGAACACTGTTATTCTTCAGTACTGTTAATGTAAACTTATTCGTTAATAATCAACGAATAAGATTTTATAATAAATGAAGAAACTTGAAACAGGTAGTATTGGCGTTGAATTAGTACAATACCTCAAAAAGAAAGAATTATTATTAATAATTACATCTTGTATTTCGATAGCTTTCAAATCTTTAGTGGGTACTATTGCTAATCTAAATACTTGACTCATAAAAAAATTAACCAATTAAAATGAATTCAGCAAATACTTATTTTTTTACAATATAGAAATTTCAAAATACAAAAAATGAATATTGACGCAGAAGAAAAGAAATACACGCAGCACGATGAATTTGAGCTTTTAACGAAATTTGTATATGGAGTCAATATGAAAAGAAAAAAATACCCATTTTACTTTACTGAAAGAAAAATAGCGTTGAAATGTTATGTAATAATTAATTAACTGCAAGCCCGCTGGGAAGGGTTGGAAGTATATATGACGGCAGAAAACAAAGTAAAAGAAAAAATGAAGCAAATATCAAGATATGCTAGAAAATATTAAGTAGGAAAATACACTCGGTAAATTCTATCAAAATGTTTCCGGTTGAACAACTTTAAATTTTGAGTAAATTGAGTAAATCCCAATTATTTTATAAACAAAAACAAAATCTTCACTAGAAGATTTTCAATAAATAAATTAAACACCGTTACAAAATTAAATGGGTTAAATGTTCATTAAAACACTATGTATTCTATATAATTTTATATATACTATTTGAAATGTAATAAATCCAACAACGATTGTCCAATATGAGAACTCCTGAACTATTTCTGACTCTTCAGTGGTGACTTAAACAACCTGATATAAACTGTTTACCTATGTAGGTACAGTGGCGGATTAAGTCAAGCGGAGGCCCCGAGCAGTAAAAAAATCGGGGCCCTTAAACTCATGTTAGAAAAAAAACTTTTATACAAGAAACTCCTATTAATTTATTTACATACAATATAATAAAAGTAATAGAAATATATATATATTTTTAAATAAATTTTCGTCTTGCTTTTTTTCTTGCAAATCCAATAAATTTTTCAGTGTGAATTCGGCTTAAATTTTTTTGTTCTATATACACAATGGCTACACTATTTCATTTTTCTTCTCCCATAGTATGTCTCAAATATTTTTTTACACGCTTTAAGTCAAAAAATGATCTTTCATCTGACGTATTAGATAAGAGAATGAATTGTTATTTTTTTTCAAAAGTATTTCTACAATGTGCAAGACATTTCTTTGAAGGCTCGATAGATGTGGGTTTTCTTTAAAAAATATTATAAAATTTTAAATTAATCTTCAAAATTACCAACAGCAATGTCCTCTTTGTAAATAAATATCCATCAACTTTTTTATCGCATTGTTTTCTTCCATTGATAAATTTCAATAAAAAATAATATTCGAAAAGGCTTTATAACTGTTTCATATGTTTGCATTATTTGCGATAGTTCTGCCTTGGTTTTATCACATATGACATAACATTAATTTACTTTGATTTATTCTCTAGTTGTAAATTCTATGAAGAAAGGATTTTATATAATAAAAAAACATATTTTCTTCGAATTCTAGTTTAAAGACATTATAAGATGTTGGGGCCACTCTGGGGTCCATTAGAACTTCGAGGCCTCACGCGGCTGCTTAGTCCGCTTAACGCTAGACCCGCTCCTATGTAGGTAAATTGATTTTTTACCCTGTTATAGTGAAGTACGGTCAAGTTAATTCTTATATACATGTGAAAAAATTGCTGCTACTTAATTGCCATAATCTTTCTTCTCTTACAAATAATTGTGTGTTTTAAAACTTTTATTAATTGTACAGCATCCGCTTTAATATTTATATCTAAATATATTTTATTATTGCAGTTTAATTATATGGTGATAAAAATGATTATTTTATGTTCACTGAATATCATACAAACAATTTTTATAACAAACGAAATGTAAACAATGTTTTATTCAATATTTCCTACAGATGTCAACTTATCTAATCAAAATGTATAACATTATAAATAAACATTAAAATATCTTAAGTTTAATAATTTAAAACGGTGTTATTTATTGACCAAGCGAACCTTTTACTGAAATAAAAATGCTCATATAAAATTCATACACAGAACAAAGGCAAAAGAGGAAAATGATCGAGAAACATCACAAAGTTAACATTTCCCTTGTCAAAAAAGACAGCTATCTAATGGCGTATATCTCGAGCTGACTCAGGATTCATAAGACTCAAAAAATACAAATAATAATTTATTGTTTACTCAATATGTTTATATTAAAAATATATATATACATATTCGAATGCGAGATTTTCTTCATCACCGTCAAATTCCTTTTAACAGAAATATCCGAATAACTTCAGTATGAATTTTCTATCATCTTTACTAATATAATATTTATATTTTCTTTTGAAATGAAGTGTTTGATCATAAACATATTATCGGACCTGTGGAAACATTAATGTTAGTACTCATGATTATTATTCAACAAAATGTTTTTTTTTTATTTATTTGTAAGTTGTTAGAAAATTTGTCAGCTGCGTGATCAAGTGTCAACGTTGTTAACTTAAAACACGGAGATCACATGTTCGAATCCCAGTACGGACAGTTTTTATAGATTTATTTTCAAAGCGATTTATAGATTTGTGTTCGAATGCATGGATGTGTGTGACGCATTAAATAATTTATTTTACTAAAAACGGGTGTAGCGAGAGCGATTAGCAAACCATTAGTCCTGTCGTAGTAATATCGTGCTATCCATAATCTCTTAGAAAAAAAAATGGTTGAGCAACTGAGCAATGCAAAATTCTCGTACGAAAAAAAATGTTGAGATACCTTCATTAGTAGGTCATATACTCCACATTGGGAGCGGACATTGATTAAAAAAAAATAGCTTCTCTGTTTTACTTTCTTATAGAAAAACATATAAGAAATACGACGAAAATCTTCAACATATCCATGGCTTTTGATTCTATATTCCCAAAAACATTAAAAACCAATAAACATTTCCTTTGTCGTTTATCGTGTCGCTATATGTTTCGGAAACACCGTGCAAATCTATCCCAGCGCCGAATCCCGAGGGAGATACTTTTTCGCATGTTCTTCCCATTTTCGTGTGTTTTGTTCCACGAACTGTCACGCCCAATCAACCGAGCCGGCATTCGAAATAATAATGTTCCACAAAAAAAGGAACACTTAAGACACCTGGGGTCAATGTTCTTTATGTTTTTTGCTGCTACAATTTAGGGCCTAATGTAAACCATTAACATTTTTATAATTGCAACCTTATTCAGTTTATGAGTCAGCCATTGAGTTTTTACAGAAACATGTGAAAAGTGGAACATAAATGAAAAAAGATATAAATTAAACGAAGCACCAAAGATAATGTATATGGAAAAAGATATACAATTCGTATTTTATGTAACGTAATGGAAATTTACAAAGATATAAAATATGTACTCATTATTTTATAACGACATTTTACAATAAAACATGCAACGAATCCAAAACGTCTGTTGATTATTTTCATAATTGTCTTCCAAGATTATTTTTTTACATGCCGGTATAAACGATTCACATATCCGTGGCGCAGTGGTGAACGTCGTTGGCTTCCTTGACGAACGTCGCGGAGTTGAGTCCCAGTACGAAAACTATTTTTCTGTCTATTGATTTATCGATTTATGTTAAAAAGCATAGATGATTTAAAAATTCCCTCCTTCAGGTATAGCGAAAGCGATTAATTATGCTCTAAAAAAAGTTCTCATAGAAAACAACTTTAGTTGAGATGCCTCCATTAAGAGACCATATGCTCCTCATTGAGAGCGTGCATGTATTAACAAAAAAAACAGTTGCAAGATTATTGAAAAACTATCTAGAGCAACTATAAAAAAAGTTTTTCTTTCTAGTGGGCTGTATGCAAAGCATATAATCAGGTTCAGGCCGTAACGAAGAAAAAAAAATGTACTCATTTACAAAAAATGATTCTATTGTGAAATAAGAGTTTAAGTACTACGAGTAATTTCAAATCGGATTTCTTATAGTTTCTTCATAGTTTAAAGTAGTGATTTCATTTTATTACAGAATAGCAAAGCAATTTTTTTAAATCCGTCTGTAAGAAAATGGAAAGTTCGTTGAAACACGTAAAAAGATATTTTGTATGTTTCTTATGCTCAACATGAAGTTTCCACAAGAAAGTACATCAGTGAAATAGTTTTGATAGGCGTTCCGGGCTACCTTGGCATTGCATGCAAGTGCAATTGTTCGCCAACAGTTAGCATTTTCCTTTGTATTTATCTTCTTAGAACGAATTCCGTCGCATTGTAACGACATGCGAGCGGGTGTTTGCTGAAAGTTAAAATGGCACGGCGCTTCAAAGCGAACTTCACAGTAGGAATACATTAAATGTCATTAAATTTGACGTTCTAGGAAATAAAAATCACTCCACGGCTATTTCTGCAAGTATTAAAAAAACAATTTCAACTCTCTCGTAGCAGTTTTTAAAAACATGCTTAATTTACAAAAAAATATTGAAATAAGACTCAAATTTTACACTTACGTCGACATCGTTTTTTCGTAACACAATAAGTAACGCTGGCATTACAAATCAAATAAATATCTATCATATATTATGCAGTAAATATTTTTACTGTGTCAAACAATTGATGTAAGTTAAAGCTGAATTGGTAACAATTTTAAGACTGTAAAGAAGTATTGTTGGGCTAAAGTAATACAAAAAAGGCCCGTGAGACCCTAAAGGTAGACAATGTCTTTTGTAGGTGTAAAAGACTCTCAGTGATTTTTATCTCTCACAATGAATTTAAATACATATTGTATAAATAAATATAATTTGAAGACAACTCTCTACGAGTACTTTTTTACTGGTAATGTTCCTAATGAAAGCGTATATTTCTATCACATGTACGTAAAGTATGTTAACATATTTTATGATTAACGTTGTTTCATATTAAAAGATGAGTTATATTATGAAAATAAATATTACATTAACATATGAAAACATATTTATTTCAAGCAGTATGTACTCAGAACAAAACAACCCACTTAACCATTTCCCTGCGAATGCCTGGGATAGAAGTCATAAACACTATTGAAATTTAAGTGTCTTATTCCAACTGTTATATGAACGCTTATTTTTTAAAATGTAGCAGATTAAAAGATATTAATATAAAAAAAACTGACTTATATTAATTAGGAACAAATGCGTCAAAAGTCCAGTGGGAAAAGAGTTTAAAGAATCATCTATACGAGGACAATAATAAATCACACAGTGAAAATTTCATTAAATTTGAAATTGTATATTTTGACTCCTATGTATTTAATTGTATTATATCTAATGTATAGTCGAGAAATACTAATGTTTATGATTCATGAATCATTAAGCTACCGTACAAAATCGTGCAAAGTTGTATATGTAATAGATAATATTCTTGCAAAACCGCAGACAGGTAAATCCTTTTGTATAATCCGTTCCTCAGCGATATTTGTTTACTTGTGAACAGTAAGTAATAGCCAAGGATTGCCGACATGAAAACATCTGTCTGTTTGAATTTGTTTGTTAAAATGTAACTGCTCAGATATATATTTTACGTAATCCAACACAATCGCTAGAAAACAGAAATTATTCCGAAGCAATGCATATGTATAGTAATCATGTTATTTTTCAATGATGAAATATGGATTTTTGAAAATGAAAGTTGATAAGATTTGTAAATATTTGTTATACTAACGTATGATGACCACTGACACTGTTTAAAGTAATGTTTTTTTTTTATCTTAAACTTTATCCAGTCATCCGTAATAATGACCATATTATTTCTAAAGGAATAGACATTTCTTCAACGTTTATTTTTAGGTCAAGATACGGGTGTTACTTAGTTAACACTATGTCACAGGCTATTATGCCATAAACTGTGAAATATAGCGGGATAAGGGTAATTTTCCTATACTCTAGTAACAAAAGGATATTGACGTCATTAAACGGACCTTTTTGTTCCTGCAATATGAAGACATATTATTTTACAACATTGTTTTAATATCGTAAAATCGCCACTGCTAAAAACAGCCACGGAACGATATTTCCTTATCGAGAAGTTTCATAAAAATAAATTCGAAATAAAATATTCTTGATAATTGCACTACATCTAACAGCTTAATTTACTAATGAGAAATATGAAGTTCAAAATGGAGCGCTTAACGAAAAATATATGTAGATAAATTGCATTCAATTTTAAGTATTAGTATGTGTGGTCGAGTGGTCAACATCGTTGGCTACCGCTACGGAGGTCACGGGTTCGAATCCGGTACGGGCAGTTTTATAAATCGATTTATGAATTTCTGTTCAAAGGCATGGATGTATGTGATGTCTTGAATTCCCCTCTCCCACCCATCCTATCCTATGAACGGGGCGTATGGAGAGCGATTAGCTAACCACTAGTCCTGTCCTTGCCCTTTCCTTCTATTCCTACTCTCTATGGAAAAAGAGAGGTTGAGCAACTGAGTAACAAGCAGTTCTCGTAGAAACATTTCTGTTGAGATAAACTCCATTAGGAGTCCATATGCTCCATATTGGGAGCGGACATGGAAAAAAAAATGTGTGGATGGAAAGCGTTTGATTTGATTAGAATGTAGCCAAGCTTACGTTTTAAGGATTGTAAAGAATGAATAGAAAGTGACGAAATATGTATAACATGACAGTTTTTCTTCGGAAACACAAGTACTTTTAATTACTTAGGTAGAAAAAACCCCAACTAGGATACGGCTGATATGGGATTGGAAATAAACTTTTACACACGATATACTGAAGAATAAAAAGCCTAAAAAATATTTAGGAAAAACAATCAGCTTCTTTTTTCTTGTCTAATGTATCACAAATGGAGTATTTTCTCGGCTGTTTATTGCCACTATTTGTATAATAATATAACCGTTGACGTTTTTTTTTTATTTATTTATGAATGATAAAAGAAAGCTGTTAGTTCAAAACGAAAATAATGTATCGTAAGAAAAATAAGCAATTTAAATGTTATGATTAAAATCACCGTGTTTATTTCATTGTAGATAATTTTGAGATTATTTTTTTTACGTATCGTTAATTGATACTAAGCCTACTTCTGTGAGGTATTTTTTAATGCTTTTTATCACGCTCTCCTATAACAATTTTTTATGCATACACATAACTGCAATAACAATTGTTAAAATAATTAATGTCTGTTCTGGAGTTCTTTGCCCTATATAACTCTACATAACTAATAATAAAAAATATTTACGTCACAAGGGCGTGATTCCTTAAAATATATATGCATTGCATGACCCAAACTATTCAATGTCTTCGTTTTTATTTATGCAATAAGAGCATGACTTTGAACAAAAAAGTGAACGTTATTCTCTTCTCTGGAGTTTTCCAAGCGCAAAGTTTACGATAATGCTCTCGGTATCCTCCTCTATAAAGTATGTGATAAGTATAAAACACTTGGTGTCACATAATGACAGTATTTCAAGCTTAAATATTCTCGTACACACGGAAAGCCTGCAGGCTGCCTGCCTTACTCGTCTACGAAAGGTCTACGTCGTCTCTACGATACAGCAATCGATGGGTTATACTTCGCGAAAAATTAATAGTGTGCCGTTAAATGAGCTTATACTTAAATTTATGATCTTTTATTTTATACTATTTTTAAACTACGTTCACTGAAGCTATAAACGGCAACATTTTACAGTGAACGGGTGCTTAAAATATCTATAAATTTATCGACAATGTTGTGGTCAAAATAAATAGTAAATATAATATTTTTCCAATAATATCTTACGCTATAAATGGTTTTAATTTTACTTTGTGATACTAAAATAAATGTTGTATCTAAAAAATAAAGTTGAAGTATTTATAGTAAAGAACCTATTTGTTTTTATATATTTTTGTAAACAAATATAGATATTGAAACTGTCAGATTTTAAAAAATCTTACAATATTATTTTAGTAATCTAAATAATTAATTCATTTGTTAAAGTTATGAAACATGTATGTCAAAATTTAGCCTGGCGCTTATTATATTGATTTTAAAGCAAAGTTCTTCCCATGAGTATTACTTCAAGTTGTTTCGTATGCTTTAGATACATTTATAATTTATTTTCAACTTCTTAAATAATTTACAAGAATATTCATTAAATACTTATTCATTTATGAAATATTTATTTATTATTTTATAATTAAAGAAAATCATAAGATTTATCTGATGAAACGGTAAAAGCCTTAATTTAATTTAATTTTATATTGGTATTTATTTAGTTTTAATGATTTACATAAGACATTAAGACTGTCAACTTATAAGGATTAAACTTAATGGAAAAAATATAAAGTAAAAGATACGTAGATAAAATTGTGAATGTCAAAACTTATACTATAAAGAAGCAATTACAAAATAGTTATGTATTCAAAACTCTATAATTCGTTTATAAAGAAGATTTTAAGAGTGTTTTATACATCACAATATTTTATAATGTTCTTAACCATGTTGCTATTTCGAGTTTTAATATTTGTTTCTTTGTACGTAATCAAATTATCATAAGCCCTAGATACGCGGCCCAATAAACATTACTTTTTACTGCAGATTACGAGAAGAAATTTGTAAAGTATTTTAATGTTGCCATTCGGAATAAACTTTAAATGTCGCATTTCATTACTCCTTGGACATTAGAATACTTTGATTCCCCTCCTATTTCCAGCGTGATTTCCGGTCATAAAAAAACAAAAGAAACGCACGTGCTGAAGAAATAATATATTGCAATGACAAGGTAACCTGTTTAATCACTTAAAGTGCAAATGACTTTCCTCGTAAAACGTACTAGCAAATGCAAGGTGCTATATTACAACAAGAAAACACTTCATAAAATACACTGAAAAACGTAAAAAAATCTTCTAGAACTTTACCTATATTAAAAGGTCACTAAATTTTCCACTAAGTTTATACTACGGGGAACGCGCTCACCAGCTGACTTAAAGTTAATATTTGTATGTTATATTAACTATTCTTCTCTATTTTATACACGTATTTATATTTTTGTTTTACTTTATATGGTTTTGAAATTCTCTTTCAGAATCCTCAAGGCTGTTGGTTTTGAAAAGATCTACTACTTGAATGCATTACATGGAAGAAGTTAAATAATCGTTTAGTTATTAATTTGGTTAGTGTAACATTATAAATTATTTTGTAAAAAAATCCAAGATTATAATTATGTTTGAATTTACCGCTAGTTTCCACTTTAGCTTAACTACTCTTTGATGAGTTTCGTCATTATATTTTAGAGGCTTAACAATTTTTAATATAAGTCAATTTAATGACGCTTATTCATATTTTGTACCTGTATTTTTATTTTCGCTTCAATACTAATTATTTATTACACCTTATTTTTTTTTTTGTATAAATAACACTGTACAATTATTGTATTATTTATCAGTTGATAATGCTTGTCATGAGCGATAATGGTCCTGATTAAGACCAATCAAATAAAAGTGGGAATTAGTACAAGTATTTTATTTTTTGAAAATTACTTTGCAATATAACTGATGATTGATGCAAGGAAGAAATCATGGATTAATGCATTTATTGCATTATAAACTCTTTTTTTTAGAAGGAACGTTTCGACATATTATTGTTCGCGAAAGGTATTTTATATTCAATGAAAATATGAATTTTATGAATGTATACCGTTTTCACAATGATTGCGTGAATGTATACAGTTCTTAGAATTCTGGCTAGTTCAAAACGCAGTATTTTATTAATTAACCCAAAAATGACAATAAAGTGCCGAGAATAACAAAAAAAAATAATTCACATTAAATTACAGTTATTTTTGTTTTAATTAGGTAAAATATTTATTTATAAATTCATGCAATTATTTAAATATATTTATCTATATTAAGATAAACAGCTATTAATTATATTATGGCCATAATAACAAGCATTTAAATAATCAGTAGAAAGTTCATTACCCCGAATTTTGTGTATGAATAATTCGATTATTCCCAAAAGCCAATGACGTGTCAAGATTAAAAAAATACAAGCAATATGTATTGAAATTATAACATTTTTTTAGTAAAAATAATTTATTTTAATCAAAAATTGACCTTAACCTCATTCAAATGGTTCATGACTTAGTTATAAAATTCGACTATAACAGTAATTTATAAATAATAAAGATGTGTGTCAGTGACAATTTTTTTCATTTATTGAATCGAAAAAAATGTTTTTTATCATACATTATAGACAGATGTGGTAAAATATCATATCAAATAAAATAAGCTAATAAGTAAAGTTATGTGTTTTCTCTATTCAATTATCCTTGCTAGGATTGTTTGGCATGGTCTCAATAAACTATAAAGTACGAATAAAGCCGAACTGTCACGCTATTTCTGGGTTTCTTCGGTGAACGTAACGGTCGACAGTCAATATTAAAAAGTATATTCAAATTTTAATATTTTGTTTTTCATTTATTTTTTCGATAAACCAAGCTGTATAAAACATATAAAATTTGAAATAAATACGTATTATTCTGAAAACGAGTGTATTTTTGAAATTTTACATTAGATTAAAATGGAGGTATTAGCAAAGAGACAAAACTAATTACAAATCTTCTAAAATTAGTTGTGGATGTTATCAAAAAAAGCATAGTTTAAATGTCATTTAAAACTAAAATAATATCGCCTTTAAACGTGCTTTGATAAAACTAAAACTACATGACGTTATTTCTGTAGAGACGTAAAACATTGTTGTGTTGAAGTTTCATGTAATTTAGGTATAAAGATGTTGTAGAATAAACGTTTTTCATAATATATATACCGATACAATGTTTTTGGATGGTTTTTCCATCAATGAATACGTGACAATTGGTGGTGAAAAGACTCAGATGCGGATTATAAATCCAATATCGGTGAATATACCAGTTGATAAAAATGTTCGCTACTGTTATTTTGTAAACAGAGTAAGTGAATTACATGTTTGTGTTTCTGATTATCAATCACTTGTCTCAATAATTCAGGTCACCGATTGAAAATTCGTTAAATTATTTCCGTTACAAAACCAAACACCGAAATATCTATTGGGATACATAGGATACGTGTCTCTCGTCGGTCGTAAAATTGTCCATCCCCATTCATTTAATCTGTTCAGATTTACACATCGTGTGAATTTGGCCAAATGCTGCGCTGTGTTTGTGTGACAGCCATCACAAAAGGAAACATGTTCGTTCAATGGAAACCCCCGGAGGCATTGAACAAGAAAAGCGCCAGACTTCATAAAAAAAAAATAAGCAATACTTTAGTAGATGATATATAGTGCATTCAACTAACGATCTCTAGCGATTTTAATGCACGCGGAGGTATTGATATATCTTTCGAGAGATTAATAGTCCCAAAGAAGTCATTTATTGGACATGTTTATTTCTGTATTTCAATTGATGCCTTGTATGACTATTTTTATGATAAATGATTCGCTTTGATGCTGGCAAACCTTAATTCCATAACATATTTATATATGTACTGTAGTACGCCAAATATTTTGAGGATAGTACATTTATAATAAATGATTATAGTATTATAAAGGTACGATACTTTAAACAACGTACAAATAATGTATGTATCTATAGCATTTTACTTGCAATATTTTAATGTGTAGCATGAACGAGTTTATATTCGGTTTTTAAACTGAATACAAATAACTGATCATAAAAATACCACTTTATTATGAGGCAGTTGCTTAAACCGGATGTAGAGGAGGTCGAAGGGTGACAACTCTAGTATCAGAGCAAGGGCGAGACGTGGTAAATAAGGGTCGTTGGTCATCAGAATTGAATCATGGGACCCCCGCCAAGATTTTGCGCTTTATTTCTCCCTTTATACTTCCTCATATATAACATCTCAAAGCTCAGGATAGAGGATTTAGGTTTAGAAAGGGATTGGTAGATTTTTTACTACATGACTTGAATTGTTTCAAACACTTGTATTTTAAAAGAAAAAAAGCGTACTGTTAAGCGAATGTAGCGTTAATTGACTATTTCCAGTATAAATCAGGCAATGATTATTATTTAGTGATAAAAACAGGATTTATATAAAAAAGTAAACGATCTTTATTGCTTGCAATGTAACTTACAAATTCTTAATATTTTGGTAATAATCTACATTTACACATTTGCTATATAAACATTATATGATAGTATAACTATAAATTTCTGCAAAGTATCATAATAAACACATATCATATCATAAAACACTATTAAATATGTATTAATATCAAGCTATAAGATCTATACATTTATGAATCAATCCATATTTTGAAAAATAAAATGAAAAATTAAAAACGAGTCATGATACTTGTTTCACTTATAAGAGCTGATTGATACTCATTATCGTCTTGCTACAAGCGTTCTTAAATATAAAGTTCAGTTTAATTTACTGTAAGCTAGTATATCTTTTTCGCTTCTAAGCTCAAGAAATGCGACCCCAATACCCACATTTTCTTAAATATCTATTTTAATATGGGTGATACAATGTTTATAATTAAGGTATTCTTATATCATAGTTTTTTGGACCTTTTGTAGTTTATATAAATACGATAATGCGATAACGAGATAAGCGCCCGCTTATCAGCGATCGTTCGTAAGATAACTAGGCTAAACACCGCTGAACGCGTCAGTTGCGTTAATTAATATTTGTACTGGAATGACGTCTTTTTACGCGCAACTTAAAATATGATTATTTATTAAAAAAAACGGTTTTTTTATAAAAAAAAATGTATGAGGAATGATGCAGAGAGATATTTTAAAGCCCTTAGACTATTTTTTTTTTGAAATTCATAAGAATAAGGCCAATAATGAGGAAACCACTGGGGTCCCTAAACGACCCCCATCGGCAGAGAAGTATTTTTATAGTCTCCGAGCCGCAAGAGATATTAAAGTTATCGTAATATGAAAATAGCTTGATAATAATTGTAATATAAATAATAATATGAAAAATAGTACTTAGAGTCAATTTGATACCGAAAGTAAAGTCGGTTATTCAGATTGATGAAAGTCTTAAATCACTGTAATAAATAAGACCATATTCACAGTAAGCTAAGTTAAGCAAAGAAAAGCTTTTTTCTAAGAAGTAAAATATTTTAGTGAACTTTACCGTCAAATGTTCACTTAACCTAAGACTATTGTTTCGTACAACTTTGATTGATAGCGTAATAAAACGATAGGACTCCAGTGGGAATCGGCTTTTATATATGGCTGCAGCTTTTTCGAACCATCAATTCACGATTCAGATGTGATTAATTACACAGAGCTGCGTAATTTTACCGCAAATTCGAAACCACTTGACTGTTTGGCGACTTTATTTGTATACAAACTATGGTTTTCAGCTCATTTGATATAGAACTTGACTCTCATATTTAATTTAGTTAACAATGTTACAAATTTAGCCAAAAACAACTCGCTTACAATATGCGCCATATGATTATTAAAAATAAAGTATTTACTCGAGATGTTTTATTAAAGTCAAGCAAATAAAATTTATAAAAAATATCCACGGAATAATTAAAGTCATAACACTAATCATAACTAGCGTCTCACTATTTTATTACATTGTAAAATAATTTATTATGAAAGTTAATGTATATCTCTAAGCCATTAGACAGAAAAACTTGCCTCAGGAATGAAAATGAATGTTGTAAATTAAGTTTTTTGTCTCCGGCTCCATAGCGAATATAATTTTCCAGCTCTTACCCCGGCATATCAGAACGAACATTTATGAGTAAGAATAATTTCAGCCTTCCAAAAAAAACAAAATGTTATTTTTTTCATGAACGATTAATGCGCGGAACCCCAAGCTTTTTCAACTTGCGATCTCGGACAAGTATTTATTGGAATACAGTTTAGATAGGGTGACAAAAACAAATTGATTTTGTAGAATGATACCATTACTTCATTTGAAAACTTTTTACCGACCATTTGGGTATAACGTTTTAATTCTTGAACCGCAGAGAATATACAAGTATTAAAATTAAAAAGTTTATTCATTTGTTTTTTAAATTTTGTTTCAAATTTATACAAACGCATTTCAAATGTTTATTACTCATTTTAGTTAGGTTCGATATATAATATTAGTCGGGCTATGGTGCAGCGATTAGCTTTCCGTGCGGGTTCGAGTCGCAGTACATACATTATGAAAACTACCTCTCATCCTTCCGATCCTTTAATAACCGGGCGTAGAAAGAGCGATTAGTTAACCACTATTCCTGTCCTAGTCTTATCCTTCTATCACAACTACTTTCTTTGAAAAAGAGAGGTTGAGCGACTCTCGTAGAGGTTGAAGTTCTCGTAGAAAAAACATCTTTGAGATGCCTCCATTATGAGGCCTTATGCTCTATATTGGGAGCGGACATGGATAAAAATAAATTAATATAATATTATGAATAATACGTTGTAAAAACCCATTCAACGGTCAGAATGAAATTATTTCCTGTCTGCCATTTTAAGAGGGACCCTTTTGTAAACATTGTTTCATTTATGTGCAAATTAAAAAGATTAAATAAAAATATATGTGTGCGTAATGTATGGAGTGCGAGCGTATTTTAGCAAGAGTCAAAGGCCTCGGAAGGTATTATCGCAATCGTTGTATTTATATGCATACTGCAGACCATTTATTGTCCGTATGCATAATTTGTGTTTCGCCTGATGGAAAATAGCCACGGTTTGTATTTTTTATTTCACAAATTTTGCGAAAAAGTTGGATGCTAAAATTTATTTGTGATTTATGAAAATCATACAACACGAATATTGTACCTTAGTTTCACACCTGAAAGTGAATTTTATATATTTTGTTATTGATTTTGACTTATTGATCATAACTTTTGAATAAATATTGACAGTTAAAATCAAATAAGTGATAATTGAACAACGCATTATGTTATATTATATCGTTTAAGCCTCAACTAAATTATAAATGCCAATGTTGAATTTTATTTTTAATAAGTTAGCAGAAGCATTAGTATTTTGACATCATATTGTCGATTTAATTGTGATGAAATGTATTTTTTTAACTGATATAATACCTCAGAAGTGATCCGGAAAGCTAATGACAAAACCATTATGATGTTTTTTTTTACAATAAATTTATATGAAACACGTCAGAGAAGTTGTTTAAAAAAAATAATTTAGTTAAATGGATGTTATTTAAACGCCACAACGATATTAGTATATACTTATAGAAAAGAGATCCATACTGAAATAAATGAAAGGATTTTTACCTTCTATAGAGTATCGTAGCAGTAAAAAGGATTTTTATTTGGATCAGTAATAATGAATACATGTGATGTTTATTTAACCCTACAATTTACAATGAATTAACATCAAAATTGTGCCATAATTTTAGGAGATTGTTAATGAAAACAATATTTTATTAAACTGAAATAATAATAACAGAAAACAAAAAAATGTGCGAATATTATTTAAAAAATGAATCTCAGATTTAAGTTTAAAATAAAAATAGTGTCTTTTATTGAAAATGTGAAATAATTCATGAATTGTATGTATGGTTTTAACTTGTTTTAAGTATTTCCAAAAGTGTCCTAAATTCATATTTTTTATCTGTAAAGTTTCAGTTATTAATTTATGTATATTTTTTGTAGAAGTAGATCTGTACATAACTGTTTGGTAACCTTGTATAATGTTTTATAAAATACTTCGTTGAGCCGTAGATTATCAGTGGTTTACGAGACTAGAAACCTTTTCAAACAAAATGCCTAATTAATGTAATGGTACGAAACCCAACTTGGGATACTTTGAATCGATCCCGACCTTTTCTTGATATAGCTTCAAAATTTGTACATTTTTGATGGAATCTATTATGGCATTACTGGAATATTAAAATAGGCACAGCGAGTAAAGTACATAAATATCTGTTTGTGTGTGGGTTAGATAGGGTTTATTTTGTAATATATAATGTGTGCATATAAATATTGCAAAGACCAAAAACGAACAAAAATATGATTTAATATATAATACTTCCGTTATCCTAATCAAACATGGTTAAATATTTAGGTGATTTTTAATCTATTGGGGTAATCATGATTTTTTATGCTAAAAATATATTGACAGTTTCTACAAAGATGAACGAACAAAGTTTTCTTAGATTCAAAAAATGAAGCTCGCAAAACAAAAAGTATTTAACAGTTTTTAAACTTTATCTTGAGCGCTTTTTGTGTAATTCATAGAAAATCGTAAATGGACTCATATTATAAAACATTATTTAAAATAATCAATGATAATGATACTTTAAAATATATACATATTTTTTGTTTGAATTAAAAAAATATATTTGGCACAATAGAATACTAATACGACAATTATTTAAAACTCGGTGAGATTTTTTTGTTGGTCACCTGAGATCAACTCGCGATGAAATGACAACACAAACAAACATGTCTTAAATCTCAAATTTAATTTGAATAAATTTACGGAACTTGAGAACCCCGACTCGCCTGCTGAGAAGAGTCAAGTTTTCACTAGGGTATCCAATCCCTGAGCCTTTTTGTAATCTCGGGATCCCGGGATCGGGCACTCAACGTGAAATCGTGTATAATTTGAAAGTTTTTTTTTAATCACCGAGGAATTTGAAATCCTCAATTTGCTATACTTTTCCCCAAATTATCTCCGAAACTCGTTTTTTTCTTTAGCTCTTCCAATTTCAAAATTCTATCAATTTTTGGGATCGCGACCATGTCAATCCAGAGATTTCGGGATCAGAAAATTGACCGGGATCCCAGATCACGGGATTGGATGCCCTAGTTCTCACCAACTAGATCACTGCTAGCGACAATACGTCAAACCTATATGATTAAAACAAGTTTTCCTTATTGATTATTTTATTCAATTTCAGTCAGTTAGCTATTAAGTAGTATTAATAAAATTATAGATACATATTTTTCATTAATACATTACAATGAGAATTTCTTTTTAACAATGCTGGTCATGTTATACGCCCCTAAATGTGTTACCCAAAAATGTAAGACGGATATACCAAATTTAAATAACATCCAAGCGAAGTGAACGGTTGGCTTACTTGAAAAACACCGCAGCGTCGTTTTCTTTTCCCACATTGCTTCTAATGTGTCTGAGTAGCAATAATCACACGTTGTGGTGGTTAAAAGGACAGCAACACTGAACTATTTCGCGAGTCTGAGATTTTAGTTACATTAATTTAAGAATTCGATAACAAAGACAAAATAAATTTTCTATCAACACATATCAAACAATATCACACACGTCAAGATCATATTCATTTTTAAATACCCTTAAAGTTGGACATAATTTTATTTCTTGGCACTAAAAAAAGCTCTAGCAATTTAATCGAAAGAATTTAATATGAACACTGTATAATAACTGCAATAGGGTTCATAAGAAAATACGTGAAGTATTGGATTGTTTCCGTGATCAAAGGTTATTTATTTAATCATGTTACGTAATTGATATTATATAAAAAGAAGAAAACAACGATTTTTTCGAAGTTATAGAAATGCTCAAAAAAATGCGATGGCATGGTACTACTAATAAAACAACGCTGTATTTTTGTGCGTACTTGTCTGAAAACAAAATGGTCTTTCGGATAACTATGAAATAAAAACAAATAATAGTAAAGATATTTTTTCAGAATATTTCCTGGCTCTATATCTGAGTGATATGTATTACTTTCGTCAGTTTGTTTCCTTCAATCAAATTTACGAATACCCGGATTTTTTTAAATAGTTTATATTTGATCTTGAGGAAGTACACAAAATGATAACTTACCTACATTAAAATCGAAATATTATTTCCTTGACTGATTTTAATTGAGTTCAAAGCGTATGAATAACTATTTCTTGGTAAATATCGTAGCTGTGATTTTGCTCCACATTTAAGCCAGGCAAATTGTACTTTACGTGATTTGAATTTTGAAAAACCAGGAATTTTAAATTTCCGTTCACTTCATTTTCGGTATAAGAACCCTTGGATTGCAGTCCTTACGTGGAAGCTTTCTTTGGCAAAGTAATTTGCAAGACAGCAGACAGAAGGCATGCATGACATTTGCATACCCCAGCAGTTGCAATCTCAGGTTAACATTGCTCCAGTCTACTTATCTAATTAAATATGAATACACTATATTGCCACAGGTTCACCTGAAACAGATGCAATTAAGTGCTAACACTATCTCAACGGTTAATTTCGTCTCAATTCGGCGATGCGATTTTAAAATTTTAATTATTAACAATCTTAAATGAATGCCAATAAGCGAAGACTATCATTGATAAATGTTAATAATTGGACTTTTGTCCGTGTTAATTAACTAATTCATTACAACTTTTTAACATTCATAGCAACAAAAAATACTATAGTTTTTCAATAGCCATATACTCTCATATATACAATCAATTTTGCTATTACAAAACAGTGCCTGATATTCTATGCATGAGTTAAAAAATAGTTTAAAACCATAGAAAACATTGCGCTTGAAATCATCAAGGAAACAGGATAATGCACAATGTTTTGAGCCTTATCACTTACTTTTTAAATAAGATACGTAAAATATTGCGAGATTTAATTATTTAATAATGTCATGTCTTTCGTTTTTGCGTTATTTTATAAACAATATCTTTTTCTAAGCAAGTTTCTTCTAATTACAAAATTATGTTTCGTGAATAAACTTCTGGTTTACGCAAGGCTCTCCTTCAATTATTTGAACCGACAAGTTTCATAATACTCTTTCTTTCATAGCTTCCATACAGCATCAAAAAAGAGTTCACATAATACCTACCAACCTATTTACGTTATTATTACGATCAGTTGGTCTGAGCTGCAGCGAGTAACGACCTTATTGATTTCCAGGGGCGGCTCGTGGCGTGAATTATGTAGTTGTGTGTCAGCTCGTCCGACGGCCAATTAACTCGCGACGCAAACAACAGAGGGCGGCAGTGGTGGCGGGCGGCGTTGCTTTCCCGCCAAATTTTGCGTCATTAAAAACAGCGACTTTATTTGTATTTTTAATTGGTATTTTTTTCAGCTGCAGGAAAGTTCTGCCAGAGTTTCACTTGATGACCGAAGGCGGCGTTAGTCTAAATGGCGTTAATTGAGTAATTTTTGATTAAATGGCACTTTAATAATCAAGAATTCAGTTACAGTTTATGAATGATGAGATGTGAAATAAAGTTATTCCCTTTATTTTTATTACTCGTGTACCGCCTTGGTGATTAATAAACTGTATTGCTATAGTATATTTATGTATCTTGCTAATTCACCAACACAAGAGTTCCCAACCTTATTTACTTTACTCCCCCCTTTCACCACTATTCAGAAAATAGTTAGTTTCTCCCCTACCCAAAATAGTCTTACTTTAAAGATACATTTGAAATAATAAACATATGCGCAGTGTATTACACATAATATTATAAATTTATTTAAGAGCATATTTCTATGAACAAAAACTTCAGTTACAGAGTATCAAAAAATGTCGTCTGTGTACATATGGAGTGATTTTATGAAAGATTATTGATCAACATGTTAAACATACAAAAAAACAAGAATCTAGCGATTCAACGATTCCTCGCCTAAGGAGGTACTTCCTAACGGTTTGGGAACTTTTGCACTATAAATTATACATAATATGATAATCAAACCAGTATAGACTTGACTAAAAAATCTCATATATTTCATTGGCTTTTTATTTCTCATATTTCTCATTTCATTTAAAGATCGTGAAGCTATCTCGGATTGTAATTATAAATTAATACAATGCCAATTATCATTAACTTAATAATAAAAAAGTATCTATGTGTAAGATTATATTAAATGGAAATGAAAATAAAAAAAACAACGTAAGAACATGCGCGCAATGGATTTTTTTTTGCCTTCACTATTCTTCAAAGTTTTTACAATTACATTTGATCAACATTTGTTTCTTTAATGTAAATAAACTGATGTGTGGATTTTGTGTATTCAATTATTAAATTTATTCATTATGATATTTTCAATTAATTATATATTTGAATACCATACCTCTTAATTTAATAACAAATTCAGGTTGGTGTAATATGTTATTTATTATACGAATTCAATGTATTTGTTTGTTTTCAACAAAATTTAAGTTGAATAACACAGTTTGTTTCAATAATTGAAAATATTCAAATAATTACTAATGATCATATGTATTTATGCTATTAAACTTTATGTTCACTGATACTTATATAATATATTATATTTTCTTTATTTATAACAATAAATTTTACAAAAAAGTTGTGTTGTAGGTGTCTAGCTTAATTTGTCAACTAAAATGATTCAAATGCATATAAAAAATGAGGATTTAAGATATTATTTCACTAACTTAGTAACGGTTGTTAATAAGGATTTCTTTCACTGGCATTTAGACTAATGGCTAGATGATGATTTATTTGAATTTGAGCAGGGGAACCATTGGCGTGCATTACAATTTACACAAAACGATCGCTAAAAAAATACAAGGAATTCGCGTAATACAGTCAGCGTGGCATTCGTCCGCCTTGTAGCCCGTAGCCCACTTCTTTTGGTATTCACGCAGGCAGTTCTTCAAATCCAATTATTGCCTCTCGCTTTCCGTGCGTCTTCGTTTTGTCCCACATTTTTTTTCGGGGGGCCACTCTCCTGTTTTGCGGGGCACCCTACCATGGCGGAGCATCGCACACGTGTTCTTTATTTTTCCGGGTTCGGCAGTATGTTTCGCCGAGTTATGTATTCAGTTTGGGTGCCGCTTGTGTTATGTATGCGAAATGTGACATTGGACTCCTGTAGCGCTTTCAGTTTCTAACCCTTTCTGCATAAAGCTCTGACCAATGGACAAAACACACTTAAATTAATATATTCCTTCAAAATTATGAGTTCACATTTTTCTTTCGAGAAAGTTACATACAACTTCAACTTTATACTCAAATACATCCTATGCCTCCATACTACGATTCCGGGGGCTATATATTTTTAAAATGTGTATATAAAACGTTTAAATTAGTCATTCTAGAAATCCTATCTTGTAACAAACACGTCAATATTTAAGAATATGATTAATCGAATGTTTTCTTGCTTGTGTATTTTATTAACCTAGACTAGATAAGATTTTATCTTCATCTTATTTTGAAAGAAGTTTGATAATAAATACTATTTTCCCGTAGTAATTAGTTACTTCGGTGGATGTTTTTAAAAATACTAGTAAATGTTTAATAAAAATAAAGATTGAATTATTTAGCCTTTTATTGAATTAGATTAATTTTTTTAAGTTATTGTATAATTATTTCGACATTAATAACGACATAAAACTTTGTTGAATCCTTTAGTAGGTTAATTTTGGAAACATATATTTTAACTTCTTAATTCCACAATTCCTGAAAATGTAACTTTTTTCTTGGATCATCTGCTGTGGACGCCTCCGGAGAGCCTTAATCCTGCTTGCCTGTTCTTCAGCATTATGGATGACCTTCCGGTACTATTCATAAGATATAATCGGCGGATCGGAAAGATGCTAGTATATCATTGAAGAAAATAAAGCAATTGGTGGGAATCAGCAAATTATGGAGGTGTCACGCCTTAGCCATATATGTAGTATCAAAATATATGTAAAATAAACAATAAATCACTGATTTTTTTTTATCAATGTGTATTTATATTTGATTATTACGTTTAGTAATAATTGTCTTTTCAATATTTACTCTTGAATACCAACAATGGAAAATCAACATTCATAATAAACTTTTTAATGTCTGAAAACTATCCCCACTTTTCTCGTGATGGAAGAGGCGAAAGTACAGACTGGAAAACCACATCGTTAATCGACTTAATCCTCTGTAACTCGTATACCTATCATATGCATTGTTTATCGCATTAGATAGTTCAATATTATAATACATTTGTATATCCTTATATTTTTAAGGCGTTTAGTAGTAAGTTGATTATTTTAATGCTCGATAAAGATTACGGATTAATATTGTTTTCTGATATTTCTGTTTCTTTTAAGCCCAGTTTTTGACAAACGACAAGCTTAACACATTTGAGGAGATTTTTTTTGAAATTTTAATTACTCGTAAGATGGAAACCATGCAAGTTATAATTTAAAACTAGTTGTATTCATGATTCGTATGTGATGATCCATAAAAATGTCAATCAATATATTATTTAACTTGAATTTTAACGGTTCAAATTGTGTACACTTGACCCTGCAGTATCTTTAGGCATTCAAAGGCACATATTATATGATCATTAACTGACAAATGGTTAACAGATTGTATAGTTTATATGAAAGAAATGATTAAGAAAAATATTATTATATTTCCACTAAATATACGAACTATATTGGCGTTTATATAAATTCAATTTATCAATTACTAAGAAAATTTTCCCATAAATCTATACGTTTTTGTAATAATAGGTGGACATGAAAATCAATTATCATTAAAAACTAACTGAAAAAGTCATAACATAGAAGAAACTACTGAATTTAATTGGCGGGTTTTAACGACCATGATTAATATGAAATGAAGTATTATTATACAAATTGAAATATTTTTATAATTAAGAAATGATTATTCATATATTATTTAAAGGGAATAAGAAAGAGAAAGTTAGGACATGCTCGTTAAAAAATGTTAAACTATTTAGAGAAACACAATTAATTTCTAAAATTTCTTTGTTATATAATTTAAAATCCCCCATGTTTCGGTGTATTTCAACACTTTCATCCACCTTTAAAAGAGATTTTCCGACATTTATTTATTTATAATTGTTTACGGAAAAAATGGTGAAGCTGTAAAAAATTGATAGTAAAATTTCATTAAGAACCCTCAGTTGATAAAATATTTAAAACGAATTAATGTGCTGTATAAAAACGAAGAATTGTTTCGCACAGAAAGTGTTTTTTTTGTATGTTCCATAAAGTTGTATTCTTGTAAAAAATTCAAAAACGAGTTAATATTCATACTACGAGGCTCCTAAAAATATAGGGACGACCTAAAAATGTCTATTACATATTCATTTAACCTTATTTTAATAAATATATGCAGCCTCCGTATGATTCAATGAATGAGCCTGAATTACAATGAAAACATTTATTATTCTCTCTTATCCGTTTTTATTATACATGATCATTTTTTACGTTGTATTCATGAGGAAATATTTTTTTTGGGTAAATTTAATTTATTTAAAAAAATGTTATTCAGAATACAACATTATACATAGGTCTCCATCTTGCTGTGCAAACAAAATCAATGTTTTATCATGTGGAGAGATAAAAGCTAATGTTAAAGCGATAATATTCGATTAAAATGCAAAACTAGCAACCGAAAAGTAAGATTAACTCCTTACTTTAAATTATTTTTCTTCTTGAAAGATTTTTCAAGTTTATTCAAGATGAAATTAAAATACTGCTTCAGATGTGTCGTGAAAACTGAGTTTAATTTAAATCTCACTGTCGCAAACTAGTTTATTTATTTTTTGGTTCACATTTTAAATATAAGAGAGCAATAAAGAAGTTTTTCGATTATAT